>CM031614.1:20446017-20486017 GCA_018398815.1 Conus ventricosus | reverse complement strand
CCAGTATCAGAAGTTGACAAAAAAAGCAAGCACTTGATCAGAGCAAAGGCAGAACATCACGTGGTCTGCAATGAAGAAACAGAAAGGTGGAGTTGCCAAGCGTTACACTTTTGGCGTGGCATGCCATAATTTTATTTTGTTGACAATGTTGCTCTTCCACACTTTTTGACAAAAATGCTTCACCAAGAACTAAAAACAGAAAAAAACCACCTTTTCATGGATTTAGCCATGCTTAAAACAGATCTAAAGTAGAATACGTCTTTGGACTGTAGACGTATTTCCCCCTCAAAAAACGATGGTCTAGTCTGGTAAGGAGAGGAAGAAAAAGCAATGGCGAATTCGCTCAAAATGGTTTCAGTTTTGCTGCCTCATCAATTGGTTTCCTTGTTAGCCATTTTGATTCTGTTGTTGGTCAAGTCAATAACTGGTGAGATTTTTGTCTTCTTAGTCAAGCATCGTGTTGTGTGTGAAGTTAGTCTGAAAGTGCTATGGAGTCTGACTTGTGATATTACATGTGAGTGCTATGCTTAAATTTGGAATGCTGCTCAGTCAAAATGCTACAATTTGTGTATTTGATGCTTTAGCAGCACAGATTTTCATTTCCTCAGAAGAGTTCACCCTCGCTTTCAGGTTGTCAAACACGAATTGTGGTCATTTTAGCCATAGACATTTCAGCCTTAGGTAATAATGCCTGGTGGGCATTTTTGTCTGTTTCAGCGTTCGCCTCTGTCGTATGACAAATCAGTCAGCCTACATTTCCTGTCCATTCACCTTGTGTGAGCACAAAGTGATGATGCAGGAAAGAACAAGAGCAGTGGACCAGGAAAGAAAAAAAAAACTAAATATTTTTCAATGTAGAGGTACCACTTTCCTGGCTCCTGCTGGAAGTACAGCCATATGAACAAAAAAAATCTCAAAGCTGCCTTTCCAGTCAAGCACAGTTTTGTGCTGTTCATTTCAGACCTGAGAAAAATTTCTTGTGGCGTTTTCCATATGTGTGCGTACTTTCAGTCATGACTGGAACTTACCCGAGCACTGTCGTCTGTGCCAGCCTTGTTTTGTAAGGTAACAAGGTTCTAAAGGGGATAATTCTGCTTTCCTTTTTTTTTTTCTTTCCCATAGTAGAGTCACTGATATTTGGCGTCCTGTTTTCAACATCATCCTTTAGAGGCCCTGTTTTTTTTCCTGTCTTTGAAAGCATTTCCTCACGTAAAAGACAGAACTGGCTGATTTGGGCAGAGCAAAAAGTGATCCCTATTTGGATTGGTCAAAATCTGTGTTTGTCATGGACAAGACATCTTTCCTTTTGCAGTTTCTGGCTTGCTCTATAGATGGGTAAGTTGGCGGGTAAGACCTCGACAATGTCAAGAACTTTGGTATATAACAGCATGAAAAATGAGGAGAGCTGTCTGGGGTTTGATGAGTGTAACAAAAAAAGTTCAGGAACAAAACTTAGAGCAAGAAGATCACTCACGTTATTGTGTTTTCAGGCCTGGAAAAGTTAAAGAATCAGATGTTTTGATCAGTTTTCCATTCTGGTCACATAATTCCTGTGGCAACCCTGTAAATGAATGGTGGATTTACCTTGTATTTGAATGGTGTGTGCATTTGCTTGTATTTGTTTGTTCTGTTGTGTAATACTTATTTAGCAAACGTAATGTGTTCAATTTTTCAAATGTCAACATACTTCAGTGTTAATCAATCCTAAGGGTCACGTTCAGATTTACTCTTGCCTTATCTGACTTATGTATAATATGGGATCTGATGTTTTCTTTTTATTTTGCTTCTTTTTTTCTTCCCAGAAAGCAACAGAGAAAGTGAAGGCAGCAGTGAAGCTGGGGAGCCAGACCCAGAGCCCCAAGCCTCTTGTGGACACGTCAGAGCCTGGGGTGAGTGTGTCACCGAGTGTGTGGGAGTTCAGGGGTGGAGTATGGTGGAAATCGTAATATGCAATTTCTTTGATGTCCGAAGTTGTTATATGCCATCTGCAGTCCCAGAAGATTTTGAATTTGTGTGAATAATATATGTTGGAGAAGGCTTTGTATTGTTTTGGTGGCTTTAACAGTGAGGCATGGTATGATCATGATTTGTCATCTTTTTTCTTTTTTGTTGTTGTTATGTTACTTTTTTGTACGTTTTGTGGTGGTGTTTGTGTGTGTGTGTGTACTTTGGTGATTTTTTTAGAATTTAAGTTATGCCAGTTTCAGAAATATGGTGATGTCATTATTTTGTTTTTAATGATCTGGATTGGATCTTCAAACTTCTCTTAGATCCAGATTTGCTGTTTTATGATAATATTAAAGACCCCTCCCTCCCCCCCCCCCCCCCCCCCCCCCCCCCCCCCCCCCCCCACCCCCTTTTCCCAACTGTATCCTTCTCCCCTGGCCCCTTTTTCCACTTAACCCTCCAGCTTTCTTCCACCTCCTTCCATCTTTCTTCCACCTCCTTCCATCTTTCTTCCACCTCCTTCCATCCCACGCTAGTCAGTCCCAGAATCTCGAGGGGAAAGGGAAATTGTAAAAACTCTCAAGTAATGCTTTTCTTGGAAACAGCTATTTTGCGCCGAATATGAGAAGATACGTGGCTTCTCGTTTTTCGTTTTCATTGTCCTAAATGTTGTTTGTTTTTGTCTGAAGAAGACCCAAGAGGTCGAAATGCATTGTGTTTTGTCCTGTGATCTATTTGTCTGTATCTGTGGCGGTAACTAACCCCTTTTCTTTTCAAATGTTGGAAAAAGTCGACCAGTGATGAAAGGGTGTCACTTGACTTCAGTGTGTGGAAGGAGTTTCACTGTAAAGGTGGCAGGAAGGCTAGTGCACTCTGATGTTGTTGATTGAACAGTTCCACAGGTCTGTTAATTCAAAATACTTGAGTCATTGATCAGTACCTACAGCGTTTTCATGGCAAGTTGCCGATTGGCGCCTGCGATGATCACACTGCAAGTTGCTAAGTTGTACATCAAGCAACCAACGGGTCAAACAGATTATTTTGTTTTGCGGTTCTAGGTGAATTAATGGACACTTTGCTTAATTTTTACCCTTGAGAACTGTATTAGCTTTAAAACGAACAAACTCAAATGTGGCTCACCAGGGACAAATAAATACAATGGAAAAAAGAAAAGGACAAAACATGAAACAGAAATGGTGGTAAGACAAACTTAACCGCCAGAGGAATAAAACACTGTTTGTATGGCCTGTTCATATTTTTTTAAAGATTTGTTAGTTTGATTTTTTTTTTTTTCTTTCTTTCTTTCTTTTTTCTAATGGTATCGTGTAAAACAACTTCTGTGAAAATGATTAAAAAAAAACATTTCTGTGTTGTTCAGGTTGCAGACGATCGTGAGCCATTGATGGGTGACGACCGTGTAGCTCAGCTGCAGGCACAGGAAGTGGTCATTGAGGATGACCTTGCCCTTCTGCGTGAACGGGAAGAAAGAATCCGCCAGCTGGAGGTTGGTAAACTGCTGGTTTGTGTAAAGAATTGTCGTGAAAAGGCCTTAAGTAAATGCATTACTTGTAATGTAAATCCATCGGTAAAACTTTGATATTAAGAGACTTATTTTTTCCCCTTTTTTTTCACAGGAATATTTTTCACCTTGTCTGTTGTAGATTTGCCTTCTGATAAAGGCCCTTTCCTTTTCTAGAACTTTTTTTTTTTGGATACAAGATTAACCTCCACAAAGATTTTCTCATTTTGAAGACATTGTTCAAGAACTCCGCCCATCCCACCCCCCTGTATCAGATTTACCTCGATTTAAAGTTTTTTTAGTTGGTGTGTGTGTGTGTGTGTGTGTGTGTGTGTGTGTGTGTGTGTGTGTTCTTTGGGTTTTTTGTTTGTTTTCTTTTTCTGAAGTATTCCTTTCTTTTTGTCTATATACTAAATTTACCTCCAAATCTTTTCTTGAAAGACTTTCTTTTTCATAGTATTTTTTGCTTTGTCTCTTTCAGTACATGGATTTAAAATCCCAATAGAAAGACCACATTTGCAGGAAACTATTGTTCTTGTCTTTGTATTAGTTAGATGTCACAATACAGAGGATCACATCCATTAGTCCACAACACAACTCAGCACACACACACACACACACACACACACACACACACACACACACACACACACACACACACACACACTCACACACACACATGCAGAGAATTGCATGAGATCACATTTACACAAATGTTTGAAGAAAACTGGAAACTAAGAGAAGGGAGAAAGTGAGCTTGAGACAAAAAAAGTGAGACAGAAAAGTGAGGACTCCCAGTGAAGGCTCTTTATGGTAATGGGTTTAGAAGATTCTTTCTTTCTGCGTACGCAGGCTGATACTCCTGCGGACACTGCCTGTATGGACAGTGGAGTTTTGTGCATGCTATGTGTAACGTGTCATCCATACCAACGGTCAAACTGGCCTTCTCCTCGGAAAGTTGGTGATGGGAATTTACATGTGTGCAAGATGTTATGCGTGCGTTCACACACGGAACCTCGGTTTATAGTCTCATTCGAAGGACTGTATGGGGAATGGAGTCAGAACCAATGTTAACTCTGAGGAAAAAATCCACCTGTACCGAAATTCGAACCTGCAACCCCAGGTGCTCTACCAACTGAGCTATTCCAGCCCCCGTTTAGAAGATGATTCTTCAAACTTTGAATTGACTCTTCATAACAGTGCTAACTTTGTTTTCAGTCGGACGTCCTTGACGTGAACGAAATTTTCCGAGACCTTGGAGCCATGATTTCAGAGCAGGGTGAAGTGCTGAGTAAGTAAAATGTGTGTGTGTGGCCATGCTGACTTCCTGAGGAGTGAAGCTGGTTGTAATACCCGAATATTCCCTTGTTCTGTGTGTCCAGGAGGTTGAGCGTGGATGTTTTTCTTGTTCTGCTTGAGAAGACGTGTGTGTTAAAACTTCTTTTGCACTGTTTGTAAGCTGAGCGGTTGAACGCGACTGGACCATAACCAGTTGAAGAAACATGAACATGAGAGGGCCAATGCTACTGTCATTTTTTTTTTTTTCGAAAATAACTTTCTGAATATGTTTTTTTTTCATGCACTTTAAGATTGATTCCGAGTATGCTCGGATATCTTTCTGACAAAATCGCACCGTTTACCATGGTGGCATTCGAGTGTGAGATCCAAGCAAGAGTGGGGTCGGAAACATCACATTGCAAACAGCGCTGTCACTCGGATCAGGAAAGAATGGTTTGATGGTGTTATTTCAAACGGGGTCATGGTGTGCATGCATATACATTGAGACTGCCAAAGACAAGACTGAAATGACAGGTTTTTCGCAGCTTCAGTTTGAGAATACCCAGAAGTATCAGGGATTTCATCTTTCTTGGCAACAAAGCGAGCTTGCACCCTGTGATGTGGGTTGTTCAGAACGCAAAGGGTTGCGACTTTCAGAGAGCACGTGTCTTGTAAATACAAACCGTATGGTAGTTTGTTTGCTTGTCTCCCTTTGTATGCAGACAGTCCAACCACAAGCATTATGCTTGTGGTTGGACTGTCGCTGTCTAAAAGTTTGAAACTTGGTTCCCTGGTGTTCACCCTTCACAGTACACATCAAAACTGTCAGTTGATTTTTTTTCTCCTGCAAGCTCATGTGCAATCTTTATTACAGCATTGGAAAAAAAAAAAAAAATGAAAGGTATGCTAAAAAAAAAAATTTCTGTGATGAAATTGTGTACTACGGAACCAACGATCATCTTGTACTTGTGTCAGTTTCCTAGTGGCCAAAGGCTATGTGCTTTTAAAAACAAAACAAAAAGGGAAGCATTCTGAAAGGGGTTTACCCTGATCCCTTACTATTTTTAGTTTGACTTGATAGCCTAGCTATGAATGTTTGCTCCAACCCATTAATCACATGTATTCATTGATTTATTGATTGATTTTTTTTTTTTAACTGTCACATCAGTGTCATGTTTAGACGTCTTTCTGAATGACAGAAAGTGACTACCTTGTTGGCGGGATTAGAAACGGTGACAGCCGCAAAGATTTCACCAACGGTGAGTCTTCAGTATTCTAGCCAAGGGGTGAAGATGGCATTTTCTTGTTGACTGTTGCAGATGACATCGAAGCCAATGTGGAGAGGGCTTACTCTAATGTGGACTCTGGCAATGAACAGTTGGTCAAGGCAGCGGAATATCAGGTAAAAACGATGTGTTGTCACGTACCCATAGTGTTTGAAGTTGATGATGACAAGAAAGTCGTTGAAAAATTTGGTCTTTGAGGGGAGATAATTTCTTTTCTATTTGAAATTTTTTTTTTTTATATGGGGAGGTAAATCTGGTGTAGATACAGAAAGAATTATTCCTTAACCCGTTGACTGCCCTTGCACGAACAGCGTTCGAGGTGGTTTCTGGAAGGCTGTGTGCCGTGTATCGAACGCCGTTCGAGGTATTTCATCATCAAAATTTGGCGATTTAAAGAAGGGAGGCAAGGAGAAATAAATGGTTGTAGAGACTCTGACGGGCTCGTGTCCGTTCGGAAGAAATATTTCGGCAAGGTTCAGCTGAGTCATTTTTGGTTCAAGATGGCGAGTCGAGCAGGCACTTCGTTCAGGTGCATGCCGTTTTCAAACAATCTGATGCTCTTGAAGTGCTTTAAGAAGTTATCTGAGACTGTGAAAGCGATGACGAAGACTTCAAAGAAGTGGAACGAAGCGATTCAGAGGAGGAAGAAAGCGATCACAATCAACACCACCCTTTGCTATCGGTGATTGGTGTTGATGATGAAGCTGATCCCCGACTTCGAACTGAGCGATACCGGCGCAAGTGGGGCCGAATCGAAGAGTGACGAGCCGATTCCGTGTATGTCGAGTGCCCCCTCCCTCCTTTCGTGAGAGGTCGGGAGGGGAGTCGAGGAAGGGGAGGGGGTTCAGGACAACGGTGAGGGTCCAGTGTGAGGGGGCGTGGCAGAGGAAGAGGGCGAGCTTTACCAGGACTGGAGTATCCCCTATGATATGGGTTGCTAAACATTTTATGCATTGTCAGATGTTTGTCCTGAAGTTCAAAGGATCCTAACACCAGTTTTTGTGGTATTTCATTGTGATTTTAGTGCTATAGTTTTGTTTATGTTCTGAAAGTGTCTGTTTTTCAAACAAAACAATCATTATATTATTTTTGGTCTACTCATTACAAACAAAGTCAAACTATTGTAATATCTGGCTGTAGCCAAGGATGTAACAAGAAAATTTCCCAAGTATCTAAGATATTTGTCAAAAATTGAAAGAGCAGTGGGCATATCAGTGAACCTACCTAAGAAAACAAAATTGTGTCCCTTGACACCTGGATTGTACTGTACCCCAGAAATACATAGATTTATCATGTAAAACAACAATTGTGGGTTGTAAATTCGCTACCAAATATTTACACATGTGTTCAATAAACACTAAAACCACTTTTTACTGGGTTTGTATGTTTTTTTGTTTTGCTGCTGTGGGGGTTTGTATGCTTGCAAAGTATAATTTAATATAAAAAGTTGAATTATAAGATTATTTATTATACTCAGAATGAACAAAATCAAATATTATTTGCAGATATTATAGCCCTGGGTATAAGAAGAAAACATGCCAAAAATCTAAGAGATATCTCCACAAATAAATGAGCAATTAGTGAACCTACCACAAAAAGTCAAATTTTGCTCCGGCACACAGAAGTACAAAACTGATACAAAATAGCAGCAGTCAAAGGGTTAATCAAAGAACATGTCTCAGAGTTTTCATCGGAAGGGAGATCTGGTCTAAAGAGAGGAAAAAGGGAAGGATTCCTTATTGCTGTCTTTTATCAAGAGTTTGTGGAGTCTTTCACAGGTATGGGAGAGTATGTATGTATGTTTGTGAAGGAAGTTTTTTTGGGGGGGGGTTTTACATGCTTTTTTTATTTTAGTAATTTTTTATGTACTTCTTTACAAAACGTTAAACAAAAATTCCTTGTTATTCATACACTTAAAACAAATGCGTATTTGACTCACATGTATAAACAAAGTTAGTCTATGTAGTCACCATGGTTATGCATATGAGTGTGTGGATGTATGTATGCGTGCATGTGCGTATCTGCGGTGAACTTCAACACAGGAGTTTCCTCATCAGTTGTGAATGCTAGCATAACCAAACTTACTTGAAAGTGTAAATATTCAAAAGACCTTTCCAACCATCCTGTGCACGAAGGTGTCACCCCATGATTAACACCAAAACTCTGGGATTTTTACGTTTTCAGCTGTATTTTCAGCCAGCATATTTCCTGCACTCATCAGATTCAGTGATAGCCTCAGTTCCAAATGAACAGTGTCCAGTGGTTTTCGCCAGGGTATGTATACTGTCGTCAGGTGAAACGGGCAAAACCTTCCGCCCTCCAGCGCCGTCACATAATCCTCTCTTTCTTTCCTCCAACCTCTGTCTGTCTGTCTGTCTGTCTCCACCTGGAACACTGCAGCGGCAGCTGTGTCGCTTCCATCCCAGAATGTGTCCAGCTGGGCGGTGATGTGCCAGAAGGTCTGTTGGTGCCAGGGGGAAGTTCCAGAGAACAGCTTGGTTGTCTGAGACGAGTAAGAGTGTGGTGGCAAACAAGAAGAAGAAGAAGAAGAAGCCTCAGTGACTCACATGAAAGACTATGGAATACAAATTGTACAGTCTGTGGTACCATGTCTGCAGTCCTCTGTCATGGGTAATGTGCTGGGTTGACTTTCAACAAGGTGACAGCCCTGACACAGCTTCCTGTGACCAGCTGGGCTAGAAACAACATGAAGCTGAATCTGTGCTTGTAAACATAAGGTTTCGGTCCCCGCCAGGGACCTAGGCGGCCCCTGGACCCCGACCTTTCAGTTTTGCAATTTTTTTCCAGCTTCACCCATGTATTCGCATTTGGAAAGTTGACTTAATGACCTAAGTAGGGGTAAAAAAAAAATCACATTTACTTAATTGCAGGTGGATTGAGGTAACAGTATGGCTGTCATGCAGGCAAAAAAAATCCTCCATTTGCTCTCCACAAATTTAGAAAAATGATCGTATAGGATACCAAACGGGATGCAGGATACTAAACAATTGACAATTTCTTGTGAACTGTGATCGGTTACAATAGATGAAATTCAGAAACCTGCAAGGGAGGTCATCTGTGTTAGAACTTGCACACAGTGAGAGTGCTCTCACTGTTTTCATAGGGCAGATGCCTGTGATGGACCTGCCAAAACCAGTTTGCCACATCAATCAGGTGTACAGTTCAGTAAGAGAGAGAAAATGCCAACATGTGTGTGGGTGAAACACAGTGGACCTGTAATGCAGCCCGCTGATATCCTGATCATTATGCTGGTGTGCGCTTCAAATAGAATATTAGACTCTCTAGATGTATGGTTTGAACTCTAAAAATGGAAAAGGGTAGGCCCATTTGTCATGGAAGGACGGGCATTATCTTCCCCTGATTTTGTTTCCGTAATTATTGCTTTAGATGGACATGTTGAATAATCCAATGTTAGAAAATTGTAATGTTGCATAATAGCAAGATCAGATCATATACGTTCCACACCAAGTACAGGTAGAAAATATGAAGTGGTTAGAAATACTGTCAGTTTAAAGTGCCAATGCCTCTTCTTCACTCAAACTCTCCACCTTCGTCCCTTGGTTGTGGGTTTTGACTTAAGAAGGTTGGCTGTGAGAATGGAGCTCTATAGTATTATCTTCATCATCCTCATCCTCATCGATCAGCAAACAAAAACAAAATGGGGGACTAGACCAGCCGCCATGGCGAAGGGGTCAGCGTCGCGGACTCCCGGCTGGGAGGTCGTGGGTTCGAATCCCATCAGAGTCATGTGGGTTTTTCTGCCCCGACCGGCTCCTACCCAGAGTTGAGTTTGCTGCGGACTCAGTTGGGAAGATGGGACCACACAGTCGAGTTTCATCCACTTAATGGATGCGTTTCTGAGAGTGTTGCTCAAATTTCTTGACCAACACTGCAGGTGCCTGTATCTCTCGGGCCTGGTTGACGCCGGGATATATTTAGAAAGGAGCGTAGAGTACAGCCCTGTCATGTAGTCTCAGACCGAAATGGAAATCCGTAGCATCATCTAATCATCCTCATTCTCATTGATCAGCATAACAAAAAGTCTCAAATTCTGTTGCCCTTCATGACCTGCTCTCATGGTGACCTCAGTTTCGATGTCCTCTCCACGTCTGTGGCCTTGGTTTGGTTCCGTCTGGGTCACCGGTATCGGCGAGTCCATGGGGGCTGTCGTTGGACGGACGTGGTGGCGCCCTCCGGAGGGAGAGCTCACTCACGCCAGCTCCGCGACTAAGCAATTATTGTCGTCAGTAGGGGGCTTAGTAGTTGGTGTCCTGCGTATGTTAGATCAGAACAGGCGCCACTGAACACCACCGAAGTGACTCGGCGGCAGTGCAGTGTCTCCTCGATGGGTTGCCTCTTGACGACTTGACATGGACTGCTCCCTGTGAATTGCTGGTGCCGGGGCTGCGGCGGGGTCGACCGGGCTGTTGCTGTGGACGGGGTGTCGGAATGAGCGGCGTGGTGCACTGCCTCTGAGGTGGCGGAGTGGTTGGGACAGCAAAAAAAAAAAAATGGGGGACTAGATCTAGCTGGGATACCTTTTTGATGAAACCAAAACGAGAAGAAGTTTTGGGTACACAAACCTCGACTGCATTTGGTGTTCAGACATTTCAACGGTTGAAAGATCTATGTGTGCGTGGTATTAGCAGCAGACGTAGAGATTTTCAACTGGTCTGTTGCAGAGAAAATCCCGAAAGAAGATGTTGCTGCCTACTGGTCATTTTCTTGGTCGTCATCGTCATTGTGACTGTTATCATCGTCGTCTCAGTGAAGTCATGATCAGTGAAGAAAATGGTGAATTTCCAGTCTGGTAGGAGTCAAAGCAATTGTGAAACAGTAATGATTATTTCTTTTTTTTTTCTTACTTTTTTTTCCCCTTTTTTTATGGCTGTTGATTGCTTTTAGAACTTGATTTGATAAAACAATAAGTCTTTCAGTTGTGCTCATTTGTGAAGCATGTGTTGAAGATGGATAAAAAAATTGAATGTTTGCCTTAAGGTTGTACAATTTCTACACACAGTGAGTGACAGGCTGCAGTATGATAAAGAAATTCCTACTATGCATATCATTACAATAAACACACTTTTTTTTATAGTATAGGGGTAGGATTGAATTGTGGTGGATTGTTAAAGAACAAGTCAGTGTGATTGTAAATGATGATGATTATGAAAACTATGTATATAACTCAATTCTTGTGGTGAACTACTTGTAGGGTTTCCATACGCTTTTCCTTGTTTTTTCTGCATGCATTCCTAAGTAGCAACTTGTTATACAGCATATTGTCTGCACATGTGAAAACAGTAATAGGCCTTAACTTCCCATTCAGAGTATTAGATGCCCATTTTGTCGTTCTGCCTGGGCATCGGCTGCCTATTTTGTCATTCTGGGCACTAGCTGCCCATTTTGTCATTTTGGGCACTAGCTGCCCATTTTGTCATTCTGGGCACTGGCTGCCCATTTTTTTCATTCTGGGCATTAGCTGCCCATTTTGTCATTCTGAACATTAGCTGCCCATTTTGTCATTCTGGGCACTAGATGTCCATTTTGTCATTCTGGGCACTGGATGCCCATTTTGTCATTCTGAACATTAGCTGTGCATTTTTGACATTCTGGGCACTAGATGCCCATTTTGTCATTCTGGGCATCAGCTGCCCATTTTGTCATTCTGGGCATCGGCTGCCCATTTTGTCATTCTGGGCACTAGATGCCCATTTTGTCATTCTGGGCATCAGCTGCCCATTTTGTCATTCTGGGCATCGGCTGCCAATTTTGTCATTCTGGGCAATAGCTGCCTATTTCGTCATTTTGGGTATTTGCTGCCTTTTTTTGTCATTCTGAGTAGCAGGTGTCCATTCTATCATTTAGGTCGTTAGCCGCCCATCTTACGTGTCTGGGAGTTAGCTGCCCATTCCACCATTCTGAGTCTAGCTGCCTCTCTTGCCATTCTGGGCATCAGCTGCCCATTCCACCCTTCCGAACATAGCTGCCCATTGCGCTGTTCTTGAAGTTAGCTGCCCACTCCTCTATTCAGGGCAGTAGCTTCCCTTTCCTCCATGGGCATTAGCTGTCTGTTTTGTCATTCTGGGTATTGACTGCCAATCCTGCCATTCAGATTGTAGGCTGCCCTGTCTCAGGGTATCATCAGCGCTTTCAGCCACTCTGGGATGCAGCAGCTTGTTTTGCTGTTCAAGGCATTAGCTGATGATATTCATTCTGGGCACGAGTTGCCCATTTTGCCTTTCTGAAACATTAACTGCCTGTGCTGCCAGTTGGGCATTAGTTCCATTAGCTGCTCGGTCTGTGGTTGTGATTTATTTGTTAGGGCATTATTCATGAATTATTTTCCCCCCAATTTTTTTGAGAAAAATATTTAGTATACTTTTCAGTTTTATCACTTTTCATTTCTTGGAATCAAGAAATTAAAGCACAATGGCTAACTAACATCTTTATCACTGCCGGGATTTGTCCAGCCTAGGAGGTTTTTGTGCTGTTTGATTGTATTGTGGGTTGTGTAACTTCATTTTTCACCCAGATTGCTGTGTGAAATACACAGACAGGTTTCCTTGTGAGGACTCCACCTTGTCACGGCACAGCTCACCGATCTGGCCATCCCTCCTCCCATCCTTTGTGTCTTTGCTTAGGAAACTTTTGATACATAATTTTACCAGGGATGTTATCTTTGTTGCTGAGAGACTACAACTTTGGATTCTCTCTTGAGGGCACATAAGACCGTATGGCGAAAGCTTGGCTGTGTCTGGAGTGGCACTGTCTTCATCTGTCCGTGGGGAGGGGTGGTTGGGTCTGTGGGGTGTGCTCGGCAGCTGGGGGGTGGTGTTTTTCGCCGGTGGGCTCTGCAGTCATGAAATACGGGCTGGTACACCCATGGGGGATGCTACTTTGAGGCTGTTATGAGCTGCATCCTGTAGTCTAATTTACCTCTGTTCAGGAGCAGTTATGTCCCTTGATATCTTTAATGGAGTGTCCTGCGCGTGCCTGTACCCATCGTCAACACAGCGCAGGCCTCCAGGGGTGGTACAGGACTGCTCTAAGGGCAGGAAGACAGTGTTCTCTGGGTCCTCCCCAGCACCTTCGGTGTTTTCTTTTTCTTCTTTGCCTTAACTAGGCTGACCCTGGAAAGGTCCAGTGGCGGTGAGGAAAGACCCACTGACACAGGAAAGTCCTGTTGACAGTGGGAAAGACTACAACTTTGGATTCTCTCTTGAGGGCACATAGAGACGTATGCGAAAGCTTGGCTGTGTCTGGAGTGGCACTGTTTCATCTGTCCGTGGGAGGGGTGGTTGGGTCTGTGGGGTGTGCTCGGCAGCTGGGGGGTGGTGTTTTTCGCCGGTGGGCTCTGCAGTCATGAATACGGGCTGTACACCCATGGGGATGCTACTTTGAGGCTGTTATGAGCTGCATCCTGTAGTCTAATTTACCTCTGTTCAGGAGCAGTTATGTCCCTTGATATCTTAATGGAGTGTCCTGCGCGTGCCTGTACCCATCGTCAACACAGCGCAGGCCTCCAGGGGTGGTACAGGACTGCTCTAAGGGCAGGTGAAGACAGTGCTTCTCTGGGTCCTCCCCAGCACCTTCGGGTGTTTCTTTTTCTTTCTGATACATAATTTTACCAGGGATGTTATCTTTGTTGCTGAGAGTTCTTTTGCCTGCACTAACTTCATGCAGCGTAAGGGACCTACCTCGGTTTAGCATCTCATCGGCAAGACTAGCGCTCAGAACATTGCTTAAGGTCGAATGGACTAGGGGAAGAAAAAGTTCTGCCCTTTGCGAGTCTCCAGTCATAGATTTGGAGTTCTCTCCCTTCCTAACTGAGTGGTGTACTAGTGTGTTTATTGTGCTTCATTTTATTTTATCTGTTCATTTAGTTCTTACTGGCTTATTTGCAGGTTTTTTTTTTTTTTAATTATTGACGATTTGTTTGTGTGTGTGATTTGATAAAGCAATGTTCTTGATTGTTTGGGATATTTTGGCATGGTACCAGTCCTGATATAAGTCTGTGTAGTCTGAATAGTTTTTCACATTGTTGAAAAATGTGTGATCTGGTCTTTATTGAAAGACTTTTCACTGAAAACTATGTAAAATGTGTTAATATGTGTCCAGAGTGTGTGTGCCTGTGCATGAGTATGTGTGTGTGTGCATGCGTGTTTGAGTACGTGTGTGTGTGTGTGTGTGTGTGCTTTTAGAAGTCACGCGTTTGTGTGTGCATGCTTACATGAGAGTTGTTCTTGAATGCATAACTATGTAGTCCAAACAACTGAAAAAAATTTAGAATGAAATGAGAATGTTAATATGAAACCACTTTAAGTTTTTTACAGGGTGGTGATATACACCTTACGAGTTATCAAACATAGAATGGACATTGTTTCCGTTACTCTATCCGAAAGTAGGTAAACAGGGTATTAAACAGTGACAATGAGATAAACACTGGGAACTAAAAAACATTTTTTTTAAATTATGTATGCATGTGTCATTCTAGCTAAATTTGGTCCTGAATGCATTCACTTTAATTCTGAAAGACTCTGTCATAATCTGAGGATATGATTGTGAATCTTTGACATAGTGAAATGGACTGTGTCTGGATATCAGTGTCTTTTTAGAAGAATGCTCTTTGAACTGACATACTTCTTTTCATGTGCTCCATGTTGTTTTCTGTTACAAGTTATAGCCCTTTTCACAGAAATGGGAATGTGTGTATGTGACTTCAAGAAATATAACATGCATATGTCTGCTTGGTGAATTTGACCTTTTTTTTAATCCTAAAATTGGCGAATTTGAGTCATGTGCTAAATTTCTGTCTTGTCCTGTTTGTCAGCTTGCCAAAAGTTGGGGGGGGGGGGGGGGGGTTGAACCCCAGTATGAAGAAAACATGGGTGATATTTTTTCTTGGATCAGCTGTTTGTAGTTTGTGTGTGGGTTTTCATAAGTGCATGCCTGAGTTTCTTCGTCTTCTTTCTAGAATGCTCAGACTCGCTACTGGTAAGAAATCCCAATGTAAATATTGACACTTTTCGTCGTCTGGTATGACGTCTTAACATGATACAAGTATGCATGTCTTTTTAATATTTTTGTGTGTGTGCATGTGTCATCCATATCTCTGGCACAAAACGGTCTCCTCTCCAGTGATGGTTATGAAAGCTGAAACAGGCAATAATGAGAGTGCAAGATTTGATCTTGGGGGTTTGTTGGTTGTTTGTTTTTCATGCATAGGCTCAGAGTAGCTGTCAGCCCTCAAGAATTTTGCCATTTTTTGAATAAGCTTGACAGAGTATTGCATTTTCCTTTTAAAACCCACGTCCTTTATTTGAAGTAATAGGGAGATGCAAATGCTTTCAGTCAAAATCTTAACTGTCCCGTGCTCACCCCACTCTGTCCCCTTTATTCCCTGGTTCCTGATTTTTTACTCCAGGAGATTGGCAGTTATGGCTTCACAAATAGAGCCTCTGTTTTAGGTCTCTTGTCAAGGACTTGCAAGGGGAAAAGGGATGGATGGGGTGGGATGAAGTCTTCGTAGATGCTGGTACAAAGAGAAAAATATTTTTTGACCAGGTTGTGTAAAGAAAATGTCTGAATGGTTGGTAAGAGGGAACCTTCTGACCAAAACAGAGCTGGGGGGTGGAGGTGGAGGTGGGTGGGGGTTGGGTGGAGTGAGAGGTCAGGGGGAGATAAATCATCACCAATGTTGTGCTCAACCAGGGTTCATTAAAGTCCTTGAACTTTGAGGATCCATTTTCAAGGACTTAAAAAGACCTTGAAATGGACTTTTGTGTTTATAGAGTGCTTGAAAGTATTTGAAAATGATTTTGATGCAATATTTTATATTTTGGGGTGAGAATTTTTGTATCTAGCTAGTGTCCACTTCCCTTACATCTGTTTCTAGATTCTGCTGAAATGACTGTTTGAAGCAATAGAGGTATGCATAAACTTATAATTTCTGTATTACAGTCCTTGATTTTTTTTAAAATGAAAAGTCTTTGAAAACTCTTTGAATTTTTTTGTTGGGGAGTGTGCATGAACTCTAACAAATCCATCATGTAGGATCAAATGTGGCAGAATGTAATTTCGACATGACATTGGTGTTCATTTGCTTGCTCATGAAATGGGTGATAGGGCTGCAAATGAAATATTTATTGAAGGAATAATTTGAGTTGAACGGCAGTTGTGAATCATGCTTGTAGTATTCTCAGTGTTTTTTGTTTATTTTTTCAGATTGTGGGACATTTTGATTTTAGACTGAAATAACAGTTTTTCAGTTAGATTATGGGATATTTTAGTTGCGGACTGAAATAAAAGTTTATGAACTGAATTGTGCCCTTGATGAACATTGTAAGACCAGTTTTACTGTACTGTGTGTAAACATGAAAATGAGGAAGTTACCAAAACACATACACAGAGAGAGAGAGAGAGAGAGCTGTCCAATTAGGGATCACGGTCCAGTCACAAACAGTGCAATATTCATTCCTCAACTAGTTGCTTTGGATGGTTTGATTTGAAATGACATGTCTTGATGAATGCAGGAAGATTGCAGCTAGATTTCAATAGATCGGCGCACACCTGTGGCAATATGTATTTATTAAAATTATAACGTTTTGTTGCCAGTTGAACAAAATCAGTAAGGTGTATTGGTGTCGTGTTGGTATGGATTTTGAATATGAGCATCCTTTTGTTGTGAAGTTAGCTATTGATAGTGTTTTTAGTTTTGATTGTTTTCTGTGGTTGATAGTTGTCAGGTGGAATCAACTTACTGCCCGTTTATGCACAGAGTAAATTTTTTAAATTTTTAATGTGATTGTTGCTGGCCCTGCTTCCACATACAGATGTGTAGTTTATGTGAGAAAGTCAACGAGCTAAAGAAATAACATTCTCGCATTTGTGTCAGCATAATATCAAAGTTTTCTTTTTTAATCAAAACAATTTGTGAGCCAGTTGTTTGCCAGCGGGGTTAATTTGTGATTGCCATGTTAATTTTTTTTGGTCATGTTTTCCTTATAGAAGATGGTTTGGGCTGACTTGCTCCATCAAGTTTTCATTTATTTTCAGGCTTCCCATGAGAGGCTTTCACTGGTGTTTCTGTCTTGTGTGTGGATTTAGGGGCATATGATGTTGGCAGCATTATGAAATGTCTGCTGTACACTCCTGTAACGCTGATTGTGCCAGTTTGATGTCCATTACTGCAGTGAAGAGATCTCAGACGGCATCACTGTGTGAAACGTTTATTGGCAAATTGTTTATGGAAATACAAAAGAGAAGAGGTAAGAGAATAGAGCCCTATGGTACACCACAACCTCTTGATTCCTATAGAGGAAGATGTTCCATTCAAGTAGACATGCTGGGTTCTGTTCTTAGGATACAACTGAAAGTATGTGAGCACTGTGGGATTTGAACAATTTTACATATGTGCTCAAATTTTGTTTTAGGGAGGTGTTGTGGTCTACAAGAGAGAGAGAGAGAGCATGATTTTAAAACCATATTTTATGCATATATGCTATTTGTAGCTTTTCTTTTTCATTGAAGATCAGGTGGCATATTGATTTTGTAACCGATTTGTTTTTGTGTACTTTGTGCTCAGGTTGCGAGGCAGAAAATGATTGCGACAAACTGCCGTGGGGACCATGTTCTTTCAGATGTTGTTGCTTTGAATTATGGTCGTCTGGTCACATTTCACGTTGATCCTGAATCTTTTACTAGTTTGTAATGAGCGACGTGAAACATACCAAGGTCTGCAGATGAAGCCGGCGCTATTGCCCTTGCAGATATGCTGGTGATGTGCAAGCACACTCACACACCCAGGCATGAATACCAACAGCACACAGATGCA
The DNA here is from genome assembly GCA_018398815.1 of Conus ventricosus. Taxonomy (NCBI): domain Eukaryota; kingdom Metazoa; phylum Mollusca; class Gastropoda; order Neogastropoda; family Conidae; genus Conus; species Conus ventricosus. Next base: position 20,468,133 of record CM031614.1, on the reverse strand, counting down.
CACACACAAACACACACTCACACACACACACACACTCTTATCTTATCTTATCTGACACACACACACACAAAGAGAGATGTCTTGACCAGTGAAAGGGATTGTCATGGGGAAAGCGCTTGAGATTTTGTAGAGAAAATGTGATAAAAGAAAACAAAACAATTGAACTTGTACTGTGTGATAATGTAACTCTTTTTTTGCTACATTTATTTTGGGGGCATGCCATGTACTTCTATGTGAACATTGTCATGTACAATAATTGTGTATTCATGTAGCATGTGGTTCATGCTGACATTGTTGCTGCAAGTTATTGGAATATTGTCTAAACTAAACAAAGATGTATCAATGTTATATTCATTTCCATACTATATTGAAAGAAGACAGCATATTGGCTAACAAATTTTGCGGGATTTGTAGATGAATGATCCTTTTTATTTACTACGGTTGCTAACATACCACGATTTCAACAGTGCTTTCCTTCAAGAATCATGTAAAAGTATTTTTTTCTCCTGAATGTCTTACCCTCTGGCTCATTTGTGTATAAACACTTACTAAGGTTCTTTATTTCAGAAATATGGGAGTCGTTTAAAAAGTCTGCCGCCTCTATATGAAGAAAGCATCTGAAGAAAGTTTTCACCCGTTACTTTTCAACAAAGTTGCCCTCAGTCTCAACACACAGTGCTGCAGAGCCTGGATATTGTATCTTTAGAGTTCAGGAACACTACTGTCGCAGGCATGACATCATCATCACCGCCGAAAGGTCTGCCAGCCAGAGGGTTTTTCCAGACTTGGAAAGAGATGGTTGTCACCAGGAAGCAAATCTTGAGGATATGGAATGTGATCAAAGTGTTCAAAGCCTCAGTTATGAATCAGTGATATGGCAAGAGCTGACCTGTCTGCAGGCACATCGTCGCCATGAAACAGCACACCTCCAGTCAGGAGTGGCAGGCAGACCAATTTATCAGCTGATGATGTCATTTTGAAAGTAATTATCATGACTCCACTGAATAGCGTAGACAAATGAATCATAAGACAAAACATGACGCGTTTCGACCCCTTAGGTCTTCTCAGGCAAGATAAACAACACTCAGGAGAGTGAAAATGAAGAATGAGCAATCATTATCTCTGTCGAATTGGGCGCAAGATGGGCGTCGAATCAGTGAAGATGTGGTAACTGTTCCGATGACAGACATGACAATTTCTCTTGTGATCCTTTTAAAGGCATGTGAATTTATGCACCAGTTTTCAAAGCTGTAGTAAACTTCCTTCAAACTGAGGCTGTGAACTTTTGAAATTCTGTCACATACACTGTTGACATAGTTTCTTTCAACCGAAAAGTTTTAGGTTTTGTTTATTTGATTTGTGTGTATGGTGTCTGCTGCATTACTGATTTCAGCAATAGGGAAAGAATATTTATGTAAGAAATTATTTCAAGGATTTCATTCAGCTTCATCTTCAATAAAGCTTGAAGTGATTTGTTGGTGACTTTTTTTTTTAAATTATAAACTGAGAATGATCAGTTTGTCATGTTCTTTATTCGCAAAGTAAAATCATTACACTGAACAAACAAGAAACAAGTGATAAATCATTATGTTTTTGTATGGTTTAACATTAAGATTATCAATTGCATTGTGCAGAGGGAAAACTGAAGTTGAAATCCCCAACTGATTCCATTCCTGAAACTTAGAAGATCAATTTAGAGCGAATTTTTGTCCAGTGCATATCTTGCTCAGATCAATTCAAAAATTGCTTTCCTTGAAAAGAAAAAAGAAGAACAAAATAGTCTTGACATGCACGTTATTAAAGCATCTCATAACAAGATCTTTATGGTGTCTGCTGTGAAATGCTTGAGGTGAATGTGGTGCAAATCTCAACACTCTTCGTCGATAAGACGTTTCATCTTGAGTGGTTTTCCACCAACATACACCATATACTCGGTTAAGCCTTTGAAAAGGTCCGAACATGAAAAAAAAAAAGTGTCCAGTATGTAGCTTGCACAGTAAGTCTTCAGCTTTTAAATTCATACAAACAAGCAAGCAAGAAAGAAAAGGCTGTATGGAAAAAATCACATCAGATTAATCAGAGATCACTGTCTGAAATTTATTAAACTCAACAATGTATTGAGGAAATCTTTGGTGAACAGCAACTGCATTTTGTTTGAGATCACAACTGTACAAGTTAAAATTCATAGTATGAACAAGCATTGTTTTTTTAAAAAGTGCATTTCAGATATCAAACAAAAACAGTGCCTATACATACATAACATGTATTATATTTTCAAACAGTAAGGGGGGAGGGGGGGGGGGGGGGAGTGGCTTGTCGTCGCCATACATCAGTGAAGTTGAAACAGTTCAGTCCAAAAACAAGTGTACCAAACTGGAAACACAAAACAAAAATGTGGTTCTGTACAGGCAAGAAACGTCAGTGCATTCTGAACACACAACATGTAAATTTAACAGTTAAACATTGTTTGGTCAGTTTCCCCTAATAAAACAAAAATAAGCAAGAGCAATTAAATAAAATAACACTGTGGTTTGAGTTTAAGCCATGCAGAGATCACAAGAACTAAAGCAAAGGTCAGGTAGCTGACAACAGTTTAGTAAACCAATTCAAGATCACATGAACGTTTTCACGCAATGAATGATGGTCAGAAATCGCCAAGGGAGGTAATCTGTGGTAGAGCTTGCATTCAGTGATTACTGACCCTGCCGTTTTCTTGGGTCTGATGCCACGGGTGGGCATGGCCAAAGCAAGGTTGCCCCATCAGTCTGATTAACAGTTCAGTGTGAGAGAGAAAATGCCAAAACATAGCTGTGAAACAATGCACCGTGATGCAGTTGATATACCTATTGTTATCCTGTTGCCTGCTTTAAATCAAATCGCTTCACTCTCTAGGTCTATTTGCTTGCCACATAAACTGAGAAAAGGTAACTCTGTAATGGAAAGGACAGCATCATTTTGCTCCTGATTTTGTTCTGGAACGGGTATGTTTAGCCCCAGCAGTCAACTTAACAGTTCAATTAGAGAAAGTGTCCATTATATGTGTGAAACGGTGCGCCTGTAATGCAAAACACCGAGTTACACACAGTTCAACTTCACTTATTATCAATCGATTCAGATCTGCATGTCTCCGGATTGATGTAATGTTTTTTCTCCATATGACGCATGCACAAATGGCATAATGATTTTAACCCTTAAACTTAGAAAAGGTCACTCCATTTGCAATGGAAACATGGGTATTATCTTCTACTGATTTTTTTTTTTTTCAGTAACGGGTCTATTGCTTGATCTCTTTTGCTCTCTCTCTCTCTCTCTCTGTGCCTCATATTGGGTAAGGTTTCAAACAAATTATCAGTTCTACATCCTCCAAAGCACCCTTGAGAAGCACAGGTTGGTGGGTGCAGTTGTTGTTGTTTTTTCAGAAGAAACTACATACATACCTACAAACATACCTGCCAAACTTCTGGAGTCAAAAATCAGGAACCAGGGGATGAAGAGGTGGGTGGAAGGAAAAGGGAGTAATTAGGCTTACAACTTACAGCATTTCGAATCCCCAAATGTTTCAGCTAACAAATGTGGGACTTAAAAAGAAAACACATTTTGCATATCTATATTAGATAGTTGCCAACATCCATGTAACATCATTTGGGCTTTACTGTGCAATATCTTATTCTTTTTCTTTCTTTCTGCGTACGCAGGCTGATACTCCTGCGGACACTCCCTGTATAGCCAGGCAGTGGAGTTTTGTGTGTATGACCCTTTTTTATCCCGCCATTAAGGCAGCCATACTCCATCTTCGGGGAATGCAATATCTTATAATCCTATTACAAAATGATACACCTCATTTTTGAAGAAAATTGAAAACTCTTGATTTTTTTTTCTTTTTCACAAAATTCAGGATTTGGGGAAAATTTCTGAATCGGGCAAATTCCAGAAAAATCCAGGAGAGCTGGCTGCTATGTCCCTCTGGAAACTCGTGGCTGGTTGTGTCCTCATTTGCTCTCTTTTGATCTTTAACCTACATTTTACTATCGTCAATTTTCTACTCTGTTGTCCATTTTATTTACTCCAAAAATCTTTAATCTCTGATCTTTTTTCTTGTTCTTTGTCATGATGATGATGGATAAGATCAAATTAGGATATTAACAGGATTTTAGTTTAGTTTTGGTTAGCATAGCCCTGACAATCACTCGGGTTCCTGGCAGGGCTGTCAAACCAGTGTCGGGGGGGGGGGGGGGGGGGGGGGGGGAATGAACAGTCACAGCTTGAAAAGGTGGCAAAGAACGAAAACAATACATGACATGGTAGCTAAACCATTAACATCTTTGAGGCTGGTAACCTCTACACTATGCTGCGGACACCAATCACTTTGCTTGATTTCTCCAGTATTGATTTGCAAAAAGTAAACAACCCCCCCCCCAAAAAAAAAAAACAACAACAAAAAACCAACAAACAAACAAAAAAACTGGCTTTTATGTGACCAAAAAAAAAAAAAGTGTAAAAAGGGTTTCCAGAACAAATGTAAAATGGTCTGCAAAAACAGGTAAGCAGTAGAGAAAAACAAAAGAAATAGAAGACATTGAAAGAAATGAGGAAATTACTAGCACGTAACATTCAAAAGGCGGGGGAGCTATTTGTGCCATAAAATCTGGTATCTTCATGGGGACTGTCAACACAGGACTCTGGATCAAAAGGCACCATGAAATAAGTGAAGAGTTTAACTGGGTAATATGCCATCCTCCGCTTCCGGCAAATACACATCTGGAGATAAAAAAAGAACAGAAAAGACAGAAAAAGCAGGATAACCGTATTCATCCCAACTATTTGTTGTGCAAACCCAACACACACATATATACACAAACATCATATAAATGCAAGATCGTACACATATCGGAAACACTAAGCAGTAGACTATTTACAGAGAGAGATCACAAGCTGGTTCCAAAATATTCACATCAGCAAAAGCTGATGTACAGTTTGTCATCACTTCACACATCATCAGACATGGCGAAGGAGTACCGACGCGGAAGTGAAGGCCGCCGGAATGACGTGGGCCAAGCTGAAGAAGATCTCCCAAAACCGTGTCCGCTGGAAGAGTGTGGTTGCGGCCCTATGTTCCCCAGGGAATTCAGAGGACTAAGTCTAAGTCACACATCATTTAAAGCATGGGCAAGTTCACGTCATAAAACACACTGAGAAAGCAAGAACATGGGCATTTTTTTTGTGTGCATACAAAATTCACTGAGTGTTGAGAAAATCATAATACTGCAATGGTAAATATGTCAACATCACTTGAGGCAAAAGACTATCCTCTTTCCAATATCACTGCCTGAGAGTCATGCCATCATCGATAAATTGAATAAATAAACTGACAGGTACATCAGTTAATATGTAGCAGAATTTTCTCCACACAAATCTCAACCAAATGGCATATGAAAAAATATTCCATGAAGAAAGTCTGAAACATCGGACTTGGGGTTGAAAACAAAACCAAAGATGAAAGAAAAAGGGTACATGCAAAAACTGTTTTTTGTTTTTGTTTTGGCAAACATCAAAACAAATAGTCGATGATTTCAACTAAATAAGTTGATATCTTGAATAAAACAAAATACACATCTGAATATATTTTTGTACCATTCTATATTTCAATATACATTTTGTTCTTTGGGGAGCTATTTCATAAAAATTTAAATGATTAGCCTTTTAATAATCCTTTACAGTAATTCTGCATATATATATATTATTTAAAAAAAAAAATATATATATATATATATATATATATAAAACATGAAAAGCATCCATTTCCACCTCTTGCAATTATATTTTATTATTCAGTATTAAAGAAAATATTCCCATTTCAACAGTTAGCAATAATTGTAAAGTTTGTGGGTTCTGTATTTGCTTCAATTATATAACTGTGTGTGTGTGAGAAGAGTGTAAACAACAGAATTTTCTACTAGATCAAGTATCGTTAAAAAAAAGAACAAGTTGTTCACTTAATATCACCACCATATGTACATTATGGAAAACAAATCTGGCTTTGAATACCAGCAACGCACATCAAAACAAATGTCAGTGTTCTTGTCATAAACATCAATCTCAAAATAGAATGGAAAGATGTCAATCCAATCCTTGTATAAAACTAAATTTCACCTGGTTTGAAAAAAAAAGCAAACAATAATGAAAAAAACAAAATGCCACAGAAAAAACTTTATGCAAATTTATAATACATAATTTTAAAAAATCTCAAAACCGTTTTACCCTCATTTAGGTGACTGTACTGAGTGTTCTAACCCAGTATGGGTAGTAGTGACTAGAAAGATGGACTCCAAGACATGAGTTATCCTCCTCAACTATCGGAGGACTGAGTTTCCTTACAAATACATCACACTGTCACATCCTAGGCAATGTTTTACAGGATTTTTCTTGGATTCTGGTTACATTCACTCAGAGCTCTTCAATGTACATTTCAACTTCTCCTCTGCTTTGTCACAAGAGCAAGTTGAGAATGTCAACCTGGTCATGCCATTTACTCACCTTGCCCAGGTGAGAATTTGGAGAATTATTTTCTCGTTATAATTCAAACTGTCTTTGAGGATGCTTTGAGGACTTAAAAATAGAAGACTTGAAAATAAAAAAATAAAAAAAAACACACACAACAAAAATCTTCAACATTTCAGTCATAGACTGTCTTCAGGACTTGTGACATAAAACGAAAGACAAATTGATATGTATAGGCAATGACGTATAAAAACATACGTAAAAGGACCAATACTTGTTTAAAGGTGTGTGTGTTCCTTTTTTTTTTGTGCTATTTTAAAATCTGAGCATCCTCAAAGACAGTTTGTATTGTTCATAGAAGATCGGCGGTCAAATCTGTTTCGTTATTCTCGTTATAGATATATGGTCATGTCTGATCTGACAATTTCAGCCATACCTAACTCTTGAGGGAAAATATTCATATTCAGGGAAAAGAAATCAAATGCATCATATAGTAAATGAGGTCACATACTTTATGACTGGTGCTCGCTGACTTAAAGAAAAGTAATGGGTGTTTTGGCATACAACTGAGAGAGAGAAAAAAAAGGAAACAATTCTGGACATAAAGTCAACATATAAATCATAACTCAAGTTGTTTTTTTTGGTGGGGGGGGGGGGGGGGGGGGGGGGTTCCCCGAGACTGCTTTTGGCCAAAATGGTTCAAACAAAATTCAAGTTCATAAATAGAACTGTTACTGCATACTGGCATACAACATGGGACAGGAGGAGTGGGAACCATACTAAAGTTCACTGACTTGTAATAACACATGCGGTGAAACAGTAAACTGTCGAACAGCAAGTAGGCCAACATTGAAAGCGAGTCAACACTAACATTCTCCCTGATGTCTCCTATGACACTGGTAAAATCTCCGGCTTGGCGCTAACTTCCTTGACCTTCAGTGTATGTCTCAAGAATCACTGCATGGGGGCAGTTTGGTTTTTGACTGAAAAATGGTTAACTCCAGCGGCTTCAGCTGAAAATGTCCTAATAAAAAGGAATGCACTTTCTAGTGCATGTCATTGCTAACAGTCACATAACATCATTTGGGCTTTATTCTACAGTACAGCTCCATTCAAAAATGGAGATGTGAGGCAAAACTGTGTTCCATAACATGCATCATTCTACTATGATACACGTGTAAAACCACAAACATAGAACTTGGAATAAAAATAAGATCATCATTTTCCTACCACCTCAACTGTATACAAAGACTAACAATGGACACCAAAGAGGAAAAAAAACAACTGTCCTGCAGTGAATAAAGTTAGAACAAGGTCACTTTATATCTGTTCACATGACTGCAGATATGTATGGAAATATGATAAGACACGAGTCGGTTTTGATAAACATTGAATGTCACTGGGATATTTGGGCAAATCCTCATTAAGCAGTCCCCACTTTGTCTTAATCACATTAATTGGCACCCTACCCAAAGAATGCCTCTGCTGTTACAAATGACGCTAATTAATGATACTGACACAAAAAGAGGCTGCTAAACTAGGACTTTGTTGCCATTTTCCACAACTGTTAATTATAAGGTCACTTCTCTCAACAGTATGCAATTATCAACAACAGAAAAAAGACAACTATTCATTGTTAATGGGACAAGGTCACTTAACAGTATCCCAACCTATGCAGCAGGCAAAATTTCATCAAGAATAGAAAGAAGCAAAACAGGTCATTTTTAATCAGTAATATTTGGATAAGGTCAATTTCTTAAACTGCAAGGAACATCAATAGAGGCAAAGATTTTTAAAAATATTTTGATGATAAAAAAGTACTGGATCTGTATTCATAGAGATATTTTGATAAAATTCACATCACTTCTTGATAGTGGATAAAAATGACCAGCTTAATAATGAAGTAATGCAACACGTACGCACAAATCCACACTACCTCACACAGAACACTCATACACACACACACACACACACACATGCACAGAGCAAACCTACATTCAACTACATATCGCCATGAACATGCATACACACAGAAACATCGTCTCGGTCTTTCCATATCTTTCTCTATTCCTCATGATCGCCATATGTTAAAGAAAAGAAACAAAGATACCCCAACAGACACCACTAGCAGTCATCTACGTAGAGCCCGTCAAAACTGACAGGGGACGGCAAAATTCGCTTTCGTTTCTGTCGCTCCTCGATCATCTTCCGACGCTTGGAGATTTCATCCTGCAGTTTACGGTACTCCGGGTGGTTCAGCTTGTACGACAGTTTCCACAGGTGGGGCTGTGAGCGAGGCACATAGCGCCGCCCAAACATGTCAGTTCTCTGTCCCAGAGGTGGGGGTGTGGGAGGTGGGGAGTCCACAGGGACGAAGCAATGAGCGTAATGCTTGTAATTGTCAGGAGGAAGGATGTTACCTGAAAGCAATGTCACATGAATGTGTATTGAAACAGATCTGTCTAATCTTCTTCTTCTTCTTCTGCGTTCGATTGAAGCTGGATGCGTCAGACTTGTAACCGGCCGCCATGATGAAGCCCGCGGTCTTCTCCAGGTCAGAACGGGCTCCCCAAAGCTGCTCCTGTAACTCCGCTCCCCCGGCCAGGTTTTGTGTCGTAGAGCTGCGTGACTAGGACAGCGCAGTAGGACATGTTCAGGGGTCTGGGGTCCAGTGCCGCATGGACACTGGTCAGTGTAGGTGATCTTCAGGCGGTTAAGGTGGCTCAGCAGTCTGCAGTGGCCGGTCCTCAGTCTGAAGAGGATTGTCTGCTGGTGCCTTTGGAGCTGGTGGATCGGGTCAGCACCATTCTCTGCACCAGCCTTCTCTTCCACTGGGACTGAAACTGGTTGTGGATGATGGTCTTGGCCTCCCTGTAGGTCACGGGGTGGCTAAACTGCTCCATTTTGCTGCCTGCCTTGGAGAGAGCATCAGCTTTTTCGTTGCCCATGATCCCACAGTGAGACGGAATCCACTGAAGTGTAATGACAGACTGTTTTGAGAATTCATGGAGGGCAGCCTTGATGTCTTGCATATGTTGTTCATTTCTTGTGTTCTGAAGTCCCTGCAGCAGAGATCGGCAGTCTGTGAAGAAGACAACCTTCTGTGATGGGATGCCTGGTCCCAGAAAGACCCTCACTGCGTGGAGCAGTGCTATTGTCTCCGCTCTGTAGTTGGAGGAGATCTTTCCGGTGGGGAAGGCCTTGTGTGTCAATCTTCCATTGGTGTGTCTGATGAAGAACCCTGCTCCTCCATTCTTGACTGCTCCTTCTGAGGATCCATCTGTGAAGACGTGGGTCCACTCACTGGGGTTGTATTGGTTGGCAATCATCTCCTGTGCCAGAGCTTTCATTACTTGAGGTGCTTGACGGTCCATTCTTTTAATGCCAGGAACTTCAGTGATGATTGCGACATCCTCTAGGTGATTGTCTAGTTCCTCAAAATCTGGAAGCATCTCCATTTCGGCTGGTGAAGCAGGCAGCAGGTCTTCATTTCTGTGATGCAGACTCTTAGACAGGTGGTTGAAACTTGTTCTCTTTAGCCTGTTTTTGGTGGGGTTCTGCATCTCGGTGTGCATGGGGTGGGTAGGCATACGCAGTAACTTTTCACTGTGGATGAAAACCTTCTCCTCGCGTCTGTCTTCGAGGGAATGTAGGCTAGTAAGCTTCTCCATGGCTTGGATTGGGGTAGTCTTCATCCCACCCGTGATCAGTCGCAATCCTGCATTCTGCACTTTGTTCAGGCGACTGGTGTTGGTCTTGGATGCAGTGGCCCATGCAGAACTGCCATACTCCAGGGTTGGTCTGACGGTACCACGTACACCTTCTGCAGGATGCTGCTGTTTGCGCCCCAGGATGTACCGGCCAGCTTCTTCATGATGGCGAGCTTCCTGACTGCTTCGTTTTCAATGTTCTTGAGGTGCGGATTCCAGGTAAGCCGTTGTCCAGCTTGATGCCTAGGTATGTTGGGTTGTCTTCTTGTTTCAGCTCTCTTCCATTTATTTTCAGGCTGATGGTTTCTGGCAGTGGTGACAGCGAGAAGACTGTGGCCACTGTTTTGGTGGCGTTGATTTCTACGCCCCAGTCAGAGGCCCATCTTCCGACGTGTTCCAGTGCTTCCTGCATCCTGTAGCTGGCTGTGGTTAAATGTTCTGCAGCACTCCAGGCAGCAAAGTCGTCGGCGTGGAGAGCTCTGGAGATGTGCTTGGTGAGCTTCTCAGCGATGTCGTCAATGAAGATGAGAAAGAGTGTAGGGGAAATGACTCCTCTTTGTGGTACACCTTGTTGTAGAGTGATTCGATGGCTAATTTTCCCATCAAGTTGAACTCTTGCCGTGCGGTACTGGAGGAAGTTGCGTATCCAGCGGTACATATTCCCTTCCACTTTCTTGTTTAGCAGTTTCAGGAGCAGTCCTTCCTTCCAAACCTTGTCGAAGGCTTTGGTCAGGTCCACAAAGACAGCGAGTACCTTTTTCTTCTCCTGAAAGGCGTTTTCGATCTTTTGGGCAAGGTACACAAGCTGATCTTCCGTACTGTGGTTTTTCCTGTAAGCCGACTGTGTGTTGCTGAGCAGGTGATTTTCTTCCAGATGTTTCAGCAGTCTTGTGTTCACCATTCTTTCCATCACCTTGCCCAGACAACTGAGGAGGCTGATTGGTCGGTAGCTGGATTTCTTGGTTTTGTCTTTCTGTTTCTTTCTGATGGGGATGATGACTGCTTCTCTCCATCGGTCTGGGAGTTTCCCTGAGCTCCATGACTGGTTGATGATCAGAAGAAGCTTCTGTTTTGCTGTGGTTCCAAGTCTCCTGATCATGTCATTGGTAACACCATCTTTCCTGGGGCTTTCTTTGGCTTTAGTTTTTTAATGGCTGCATTGAGTTCAGTCATGGAGAAGGCTGACATCATGGACGGTGTGGGGGTTCTGGTGTTTCAGCTTCTCCTTGGTTTCCTTGCTGACTTCCTGCACTCGGGCATTGGGTATTGTTGCTTTGCTTTCCTCTTTGTAAAAGTCTGCAGGATGTTTGCTGCTTTCCTTCCCGCGTGGTGCGTACCGTTTTCCTCGATGACGGTTTTGCTGTGTCCGCTCTGGTGTCTTCATTCAGGGCTTTTGTCAGATTCCACAGCTTGCTGGTGTCCTTCTCCATGTTGAGGCTGCTGGTCTTCTCGTTCCAGCTCTTTTGGAGTTCAGCTTTCTTTTGCTGGTTGAAAGCTTCTTTGGCGTTGTTGTGCCTCACTAGGTTCCCTGGAGTGGGGGTTTGCTCCATAGTTTCCCTGGCATTGTCCATTTCAGTGTGAAGCTGTTCCAGTGTGTCACTCCAGTATGGCAGGTAATGTCTTCTTTTGCCCCTTGGGATTGCCTGCTTTGCTGTCTGAAGAATTGCATCAGTGAAATTCTGGACGTTCTTGTTCAGGTCATTTTCACAGCAAATGTTTCTGGTGTGGTGGTCAGCCTTTTCTGCAAAGAGGGTCCAGTTGGCTCGTTTGAAGTTCCAACTTGGTTGCATGTTGCGCTCAGTACATCCTAGGCTGGAGATGTTGAGAATGACTGGCAGGTGGTCGCTCCCTCCAAGCTGGGTGCCGACTTCTCTGGACGTGAGCTTGTGAATGTCCTCAGTGGCTACTGCCAGGTCTGGTGTGGAGGTGGTTTTCCAAGCTCTGGAGAAGCACGTTGGTTTGTCGTCCGCCTGGTTGATGAGTACTAGATTGTTTTCCATCATCCAATCCTCCACTTCCTCACCACGGGCATCCATTTCTTCATATCCCCAGCTTTGCGAGTGGCTGTTGAAGTCTCCAACCACCAGGTGTCTGTAAGCTTCTAGCTTCACGTTGTGTAGCGTAAGAGATGAGGTTGGTGGGCTGTAGCAGTTGGTGATCCATAGGTCTCCACTGGGCAGCAAGAGCTTGACAGTCAGGTGTTCTAGTTCTTGTCTTCTTGATCTGTTTGTCTCACTGCAGGGATGGAGTTTCTGACAAGGGTAATGATTCCTCCCTTGTGTCTGTCTTCGCGGTCTTGGCGAAATGTCTCGAAGCCTCTTACAAAGAAACGTCGATGATCTTTCAAGTGCGTTTCTTGGATGCAGATGACGTCGATGTTGTTTTTGCTTAGAAACTTTTGCAGTTCTGGCTTCTTGTTCCCTAGTCCTTCTGCATTCCACTGAGTACTGTAAGGGTGGTAGGAGGCTGGGTAGTCTGGCCAGTCGCTCTACTCTGCCTTCCCCCGACCGTCAGGTTAACAGAGGCACCGGTCGCTTTGGTGGGCCCCTTTGAGGCTAAGGGCCCGGCTCCGTCCCTCCCCGGTTGTCGCTGATAGGGACGACGCCATGACAATAAGGTAGTCTGACGCATGACCATAATCGTTGATGCGTGTGTGCCCTAATTTATCCCCAGGACCTGCGCCGTAGCTGACACACTCCGTCTTCGGCAGGCTGGATGCTTTTGCCATTTAACCATGGCTGGGGTAAGGCTTGGAGCAGTGTCAGGGCGTATCCACACGCCGGTGGGCCTTCACTCAGTTCCTTCCATTTTGGTGGGGGCCTTACTCCTCCATCTGGACTGGTCTAGCCTGCGGCTTTCCTTGATTGGAGAGGCCGGGATCTAGTTTTGATATAGCGCCAGTATTCCGCTCCCGTGCCGCGTTAGTGAAAACAACCTGCCCATGTCCCCTGAGGAAACACCCACATTAACGTGGCGAGAAGGTGCGACTACGGTGTTCACCCTTTTTAATGGAAGAAAGGGATCTTCGCAGGTCTGTCTAATCAAATTCTGAATCTTCTTTCACTCTCTCTCTCTTCTCTCTCTCTCTCTCTCTCTCTCTCTCTCTCTCTCTCACTCTCTCTCTCTCTCTCGACTTGCTCTCTCTTTTTAAAAGCATATTCAAATAAACCTGTCCAAGGTTGTCAGTTTTCTCTGGCTCAACACTGTGGTATGGCTAGTACATGTTACCTTGACAAGCAGGTATACTCTGTGCTTTAATCCACTTTCAATATGCTTGACAATTTGGATATGCTTGACCAGAAAGACTCCCATCATCATGAGGGTCCCTTGGTCTCGAGGAAGACAGCTGTGCAGTCATCAGTGCACACGGGAGTGGCTCTGTAGTCAAAGTGGTGATCTACAGAGTGAGACAAAGTACCAAACAAAATCAAGAAGCTGAAATCATCTGTTGCTTCAATGCAAGTGTTCTTCCCTGGCTGGGCACATCACTGAGAATGTCATGTAAGAGTCCAGTTTTCAGCACCCTTAGTCTGGGTGTCATGGGCTCTATTCTAAACAGATCACTGAAAACAAGGCGTGCAGCAAACACCACTCATTTCCTTGCACTTTGCCTCAGCAGAGCAAGTTGACTCTTACATATCTGTCAGCACTAGCACCTGTCTGATGCTAAATAGGAAGAATTGGGTGTGTACCGTTGTTCCACAGCAATGTTGCCCCATGCCGATGGCCACACCCCATCTTCAGTGGATTAAACTCTTTTTCAATTATGCATGCACCAATACACACATCAAACACAAAATTTGAAGTATTTATTCCTTTACTCTGCCATTTGCTGTGGATATCAGATGATTTACAGTCGTGATTTTCACATGACATCTGAGTCAGTTTTTAAACTATCTCCGCAAAGTTTCATGACTTTGCTGAGTACTTTGAAACTGAATACACATAACTTTTCCTACCCAATATAGGTCAGTCTTGAACTTTCTGAGAGTGAAATCTCTCCAGCTTTGAGTAATTAGCACTAATTAATCTGCCTACATGCATAATTCATCACCACTATGGCAAGCCTGCCATGTTGGCCACTCTTGCAGTCAATGCACATAGCGCATGCACAGTGCTAGTACAAGAAGCAGTGGCCCTACAGTATGAGCCAGCTCAGTTTGTCTCCCTATCTGTCTGTCTTTTGTCTGCCTCGGACTCCATCATTCAATCTTCATGAAGAGGCAGGGTGAGGGGCTCACTCTCATTCCCTGTCCCATTCATAAGAGAGGGGAGAACAGGAAAGGGGGGGGGGGGGGGGGGGGAGGGGGGGTACTGGGTATCCTGAATGTTATCCTGGTAAAAGCCAGCACAGTTCTGTATCTGTCTGTCTCTCTTTTTGGAAGAAGCTTTTTAAGAAAAAACCCACCTAGTGAAATATGCAAACAGCACCATTTAACTATCACGATGAATCATCAGTTACTGTTCCAAGTAGTCCACTGTGCCTACTTTCTCTTGTTTTTCTCTCTCTCTCCCTTTCTCTCTCTCTGTGTTTGGGTATGTGTGTGTTGTGTGTTCCCTTGTAGAATTAAATTCCAATGTTCACAGTGAGAAAAAAATAAAAACAAGATAGGAAGGGGTGGAAGAGAGGGGTGTTGTATGTGTTTGCGAGGGGGGATGCAATAAGTAGGGGTCATGGACCAGGTATAGTCGGGTTCAAAAGCTAGTAATTACAAATGTGTACATTGAAATTTATGTTTGATAAACACAATCCTACAAACATCCAGAAACAGACAAACACTGATAACTAAACATAAGCCCACCTGCTTTATCCAGGGGAGGGTTTCGAGCATCTGTCTTACATCTGAGTTTCTTGAAATCCTCCAGATCAGCTCGTGTTTGTTTAATTGCCAGTGCTTTCTTCTTCTTGTCCTTGAATAAGGCAGTGTCTCGAATGTACCTCTCAAAGGTGTTCTCACCCACTTTGGATGCTGAAGGAATGTTAATTGGGTACATAGCTGCTATAACATCTGGCATTTTCCGACCGTCCGCTTTCATCTCAAAACCATAATGGCGCCGGAAGTTTCTCCAGATGTTGCTGTTATAGCTAGGGTCAGGAAATGGTGCTTCGTATTTTCCTGCTTCTTGCCAAAGCTGGTATGCCACTGGCGGATGCTGGTGGGTGAAGTTGTCGGTGGTACTGCGGAGAAAATGGTTGCACTCTATGTCAAGCATTTCTCGTGGGCGTTTCTGAACTGCGAGCTGTTCTATTGGACGAGGAGTGAAGCCAGATCTGTGAGGAGAGACTTCCTCCATCAGATTCTCTCGTTCTTCTAGAGTTGGCAGTTTGGTGACACTTGTGACACTCATCGACATGGTTTTAGGAAGATGGTCTGAAAACATATATGAATTCATTGATTGAATCATATTGGATGATGCTCTGTGTGTAAGGATTTTTGTGCTGAAACTGGCATTATCATCCACCAAGCGGTCAACTGGGACAACCAGGTTAGTAGTAGTAGTAGTAGTAGTAGTAGTGCCATCTGTGTCAGGGCAAACAAGACTGGAGTTTCTCTGACGGGACCTGAAGATCAGCAACACCAGCATAAAGGAATGAACTTACAATTACAGAGCCTTTGTGCACCCTTTGCTTCAGTATACATCTTCTGTATGGGATCCCTATTCACAGAAGTTCGACAAGTTGGAGGCAGTGTAGTGACTGGCACAATATTTTTTCCTCAACCGTCACAGGAATACCTCACGTTTGATGCATGTTGGTGACTCTGGATTGACCAACACTGGAGAGCAGATGGCAAAAAGCCAAGTTGTCGGTTGCATAGAATCTGTATCAACCTCATCTACTGACTCCATCTGCAACTTGTGCAAGCAAGACTTGTTCCCTTCCCATGTCGGCAGCATCATGGACATTACTTTCTTCAATCAAGAACTAAATGCAGAGACTCCTCGTTCCTTCTAAGAACAAGCAAGGATGGAATGGCTTTTCAACAGAAGTTGTGCAGGCCACAACTTGCGACACGACATACCTGTCAAGAGTACAAGCCAGAACAAAACACAATGACCAACCTCCTTTCCCCTTGCCCCGCCTAACTCCTACTCCCAATTTCTCGACCCCGACCTGCAAAAAAAGAAACGGCAACGAAAATTGCACACATCCTCGCATGTTTCATGGTAACTGCAAACTCTCTCTCTCTCTCTCTTTGAGTTAAGGTGCCAGAATTATTAACAGATCGGTGTGGGCCCTCAGCAGAAGAAGACTTAAAATGTAATAGAATTCATTTTTCCTTCTTTTTTTTTTTCGTTTCAATTGAACAGATCTTACCTGAACAAAACACTGGCCTTTCTTTTACGGAACACGCATTCCCTGAAGTCGTGATCCTGGGGTTGCGGGTTCGAATTTCGGTATAGGGGGATTTTTCCCTCGGAGTTAACATTGGTTCTGACTCCATTCCCCATATAGTCGTTCGGATGGGACTATAAACCGAGGTCTAGTCTGTGTCACATGCACTAAGATCATAAACGGACTCTAAAGATCCCGATGCTCATGTCCTAAGACGGGTGAGTACCGGCTACACGAAAATACACAATGCATGCAACCTGTGTGCCAGAATAGTCTACGTGAAGACTGTGGGCACGGGGCAGGTTAAACATCCCCATCTGGAAGAAGAAGAAGAAGTCAAACAGAAACTCGGGCTGCATCACAAACTTGCCGCCATCTTGGAACTCGTCACCCCGGAGACCGAGAATCTCGCGGTATTTGGCGCGCTCCTATGGACGCCGAAAGCTGCCATTTCATTTGCTGTGTAGGCGTCTAAACTTCAAACGCGGAAAGAGTTTAAGTACAGAGCATTTGTGTCAGGAACGGTGGAACTGAGAGTACTCCTAACAACGTAAGTCGCAAATTTCCTATTTCAGGTATAATTGACCCCCTCATTTCTTTTTGAGGCCCAATTCTTTGTAAACTATGATGAACGCTGATCGAGTGAGTGCACGTGCACAGATTTAGTGGTAGGATCATGATCATGACATGCTGTGTTGTTTTGTTGTGGTTTTGACGTCATGGGAACAGTATTAGTTATCAGTATCCGCTTGTTTAGCTGAAGTGTTGAATTTTTAGTGTGTCGAGTGTGCGCTTATTTTACACGGACGGACACTTAGTTTAACATACATCTTAAATATGCATATCCAGACACGGCAACAAATATTTCTTAAATGTATCCAGTACACACACACACACACACTCTCTCTCTCTCTCTCTCACTCTCACACACACACACACACACACACACACACACACACACACACACACACACACACACACACACACACACACCCTCCCGCCAATTCCTCCTCATCCTCTTGATACTTACGTGATACTTGATGTATTGGGTGTTTGAGGCCTTTTTACAAGGCCTGTTCACCACTCCTGTTCAAACTAGATTGCGTGCGTGGCATGGCAAAAGCAGTCTAGTTGTAACAGCTGGGGTCAAATTTGTTTGGCAGACTTTCCCAATGGGCATCCAGTCTTCTTTTAAAAGCACTAATGCTGGTGGCCGTCACCACACTATCTGGAAGACTGTTCCATGTGGACACCACTCGCTGCGCAAAGAAGTTAGAACGCTAGTCTGCAATGTCCTTTCTCTAGTTTTAGAGAGTTCCCTCTAGTGTCTCTACCTTGGTGGAGCTGGAGTTGTGGTCTGTCTGTGTCATATAAGCCTTGCACGAACTTAAAAGTGTCAATCATGTCGCCTCTGTTTCTGCGGTGTTCCAGGCTTGGCAGTTTAAGTGCTGCTAGGCGCTCTGGATATGATTTTTCTTTCAGGGGGTCAATGAGTTTTGTTGCTCGCCTTTGAACATCCTCCAGGTCCGCACACAGGGTTTTTAAACCTTGGCTGCCATACAGCATGACCATACTCAAGGACTGGCCTCACAAGGGACTTATAGAGTTGGACAAAGGTTTCTGGTGTAAGGTGATCAAAGGACCTTCTGATGACCCCAAGGATCCTATTAGCCTTTGCCGTTGCTTGTGCCACATGGTTCTTGAAACTAAGGTCCTTGTCCACACCAGCCGCCGTGGCGAAGTGGTTAGCGTCGCGGACTCCCGGCTGGGAGGTCGTGGGTTCGAATCCCATCAGAAGTCATGTGGGTTTTTCTGCCCCGACCGGCTCCTACCCAGAGTTGAGTTTGCTGCGGACTCAGTTGGGAAGACTGGGACCACACACTCGAGTTTCATCCACTTAATGGATGCGTTTCTGAGAGTGTTGCTCAAATTTCCTGACCAACACTGCAGGTGCCTGTATCTCTCGGGCCCGGTTGACGCCGGGATATATTATGAAAGGAAGCGTAGAGTACAGCCCTGTCATGTAGTCTCAGACCGAAATGGAAATCCGTAGCATCATCTTAATCATCCTCATTCTCATTGATCAGCATTAAAAAAAAATGTCTCAAATTCTGTGGCCCTTCATGCCCTACTCTCATGGTGACCTCAATTTCGATGTCCTCTCCACGTCTGTGGCCTTGGTTTGGTTCTGTCGGGGTTACCGGTCTCGGCGAGTCCATGGGGGCTGTCGTTGTACGGACGTGGTGGCGCCCTCCGGAGGGAGAGCTCACTCACGCCAGCTCCACGACTAAGCAATTATTGTCATCAGTAGGGGGCTTAGTAGGTGGTGTCCTGCGTATGTTAGATCAGAACAGGCACCACTGAACACCACCGAAGTGACTCGGCAGCAGTGCAGTGTCTCCTCCGGTGGGTTGCCTCTTGACGACTTGACATTGACTGCTCCCTGTGGATTGCCGGTTCCGGGGCTGCGGCGGGGCCGACCGGGCTGTGACTGTGGGTGGGGTGTCGGAATGAGCGGCATGAGTCCACTGCCTCTGAGGTGGCGCAGAGGTTGGGACAGGAAAAAAAAAAAAAAAAAAAAGGTCCTTGTCCACCAACACTCCCAAGTCTCGCTCTACTTCACCCTCTTTCAGTCTGATAGTGCAATCCTCACCCTCAGAGTTTTTGCTGTTCATACAGTATGTTGCCCCTGTTTTGGGGTTACCAAGCCTAATCACACTGTATTTTTGAGGGTGGAACTTTTATTGCCAATCGGTTGACCACTTCTGGAGTCAGTTGAGATCCTCTTGGAGAGTTTCCTGTGCATCACTGTTGTCGTTTCGGGCGAAGATTTTTGTATCGTCAGCAAAAAGCTCAACATGACTCTGGACGTGTTGGGGCAAATCGTTGATGTACAACAGAAAAAGAACAGGCCCCAACACACTGCCCTGTGGGATGCCACTGGTCACATCTGCTTGGCCTGACCTTGTTCCGTTGATATTGACGCACTGCACTCAGTTGGTCAGGAAATCTTGAATCCATTGAAGGACTTTACCCCTTATTCCATGGGCTCCGACTTTTGCTATCAGTCTGCGGTATGGGACGCTTTCAAAAGCCTTCATGAAATCCATGTATATGGCATCAATGCCACCTCCAGCATCTAAGGTCTCTGTCCAGATGTCTAGGGTTTCCAGAAGCTGGGTTATGCATGAGCTTCCTTTGGTGAACCCGTGTTGCCGTCTACTGATTAGATTGTTGTCCTCAACCCTCTTGGATTAAGGTCCCTCTTCATCTTATCAGGCTCACCTTCCCACTCACACATACACATGGAGATTTAGATACCCATGCCACCAACAAATACCACAGTGTCAACACTTTAACATGTATGATTAGTTTCAAAACGAGGTGACTGAGGGCGGAAAATGAAGCATTTTTTTAAAAAAAAAACTGTATTAGTTCCACCAGATGATACAGACAAACATTACAGGACAAAACGCAATGCATTTTGACCTTGTGGGTCTTCTTCAGGCAAAAACGAACAACATTTAGGACCATGAAAATGAAGAACTAGCATTAGTAGCAACCACTTATCTTCTCATATTCAGTGCAAAATAAGCGTTGGATATGAAGAAGACCCAAGAGGTTGAAATGCATTGTGTTTTGTCCTGTAATCTGTTTGTCTGTATCCTCTAGCAGAACTAATACCGTTTCTTTTTTGTTGTGGTTGTTGTACCCTGGCTAAAAGACTCCAGAGGTCATCCGAACAGCCGAAGTACTTGAACACTATGGTACAAATGCATCAGCTGGGGATGAGAACATTATGTGTGTGACCGTTTTTTGATTACCCCGCCACATGGACAGCCACACTCCGACTTCAGGGGATTTTGGAGACTGATAATGTTATGCTAGGAGCTTGTCACAACTGAAGACAATCCCCACATAACTATGCAGAGCGTAACAACATTTTGATGTAGCCTTGGTGTTCCAGCCTGTGTCAGTTGGCCTGACTCAGCCTTAAACCAAGGTGTGTGTTTTTTTAATCCATGCTTGAACATCTTTGACTCTCTTGTGTATAAGAACTAAGAATTACCAGCCAGTCATGTTGTGTAAAATCTTACATCAAGGTATGCTTGCATAAAGTCCCATGGCTTTTCTGTAAATGGTCTCAGTCAAAACAAGATTACATCAATGGCACATAAATAAGGCGAGTCTTTTCTAGTGTTGACATCTTCAAATATAGTAATGTCCCCAACCCCCTATCCTTGCTCACCCTTCCCCCTTCCTCTACTTCTGCTCCCTTTCCTCCCCCTCTTGTCTCCCCTCCCCCAATGTTGATGTTGTTATTCCTGTCTGGAATTCTTTATCAGCCACAGGGCTGTAGTTCATTTAGAGCTAAGTTAAAAGACATATCTTTGCTGTGCTCAGGTCCAGATCAAATTCTGATTAGTCTGCCAGCAGGTGTATGGGAAACAACGGAGAAAGGGATATGATGTAAAGGTATAGAATGACATCCTTCCATGATGGCTGTGGAAATCCTGTATGTGTGTGTGTGTGTGTGTGTGTGTGTGTGTGTGTGTGTGTGTGTGTGTGTGTGTGTGTGTGTGTGTGTAAGTGTGTGTGTCTATGTGTGTGTGTGTGTGTGTGTGTGTGTGTATGTGTCTGTGCATGTGTGTCTGTGTGTGTGTGTGCACATGCATGTGTCTTTGTGTCAGGGTCAGCCCTGATGTGGCCCTTTGCGGTCGGCTGGGCTATAAGCAACATTATCTTATCTTATCTTGTGTCAGGGTGGGTGTGTGTGCATGCATGTTTACCTCCATACGCATGTGTGTTGTGGTGTGTGTGTGTGTGTGTGTGTGTGTGTGTGTGTGTGTGTGTGCGCGTGCGCACGCGCGCACACTCACGCATGCATGGACATGCATGCATTAGAAGTAACTAAGAGATTTAAAAAATCAGTATATTATTTGTTTTTATAGTGTGTGCATATGTAAATCTTTGAATGTTAGCAAATTGAGGTACCTTGAAAAAGAAGGCAATAAAACCCGATCGTCAGCATATCATTGGTTTAGGCTGGGAATTTTTGTACAGCTGTCAGTGATTGTCTGAGGCGCTGTTAGTTGGATTCAGCCCAAGGTAGCTTGACAGTCCTGATGCAGTTGCTGGCTGAAGCAGCACTGCTCTCTCCATCTTTCTCTCTCTCTCTCTCTCTCTCTCTCTCTCTCTCTCTCTCTCTCTCTCTCTCTCTCTCTCTCTCTCTCTCTCACACACACACACACACAGAGACACACACACACACACACACAGACACACACACACAGACACACACAGACACACACACACACACACACACAACACACACACACACACACACACACACACACACACACAGATGAAAGCAACCAGCTTTTAGCCAGCCATTATTTCTTTAGATTTCTATTTCTGTATTTGTAAGATCAGTTTGCAGTTCAATAGTGGTTTTTTGTTTAACTATTCCATACCTTTCATTACACACATTCACATGCAAACATACACACACACACACACACACACACACACACACACACACACACACACACACACACACACACACAGAGG
>CM031614.1:20431017-20436017 GCA_018398815.1 Conus ventricosus | reverse complement strand
AGCCTGAAAGTGAAATCCGAGGAAGGCGACTTGATCGTCCTCAGTCCGCGCCATCGACCGACAAAAAGTTCACTCCCATCAAACGGCCTGAATCTGCAGCCAGACTGGAAAACGGGGCGTACATGGCTCCCAAACCGCCTGACACCAAGTTTGTCTATAAACGGCCGGTGTCAGGAAAGGTTCGCCTCATGAAGATGCAGAATGAGAGAAACGCGAGGTCTCGTAGTGCCGAGAAAAAACAGGAAGAACTTTCCCCGAAGAAAAGGAAAAGAAGATGAGACTGTCATATGATGCATGGCTTATCGCAAAGAGGAAAGAAGATGTGGAGAAACGCAAAGAGGCCAAACGGCAAGAACATCTCATCAGATCTGATCCGGAAATGGATCGCCTTGTTCCGGAGTTGGCTATTCGAAGAATAGAGAAGATCACGAATGAAAAGAAAAGTATCGACACTGGTGTGACTTCTATTGATAATGAAGTGAACAAATGCTTTGGTGGTGGGTCTTTTGGAAAGGAAAAAGAAAAGCGGACTCCCGAACACGATCATGAAAGCATACCTGACCCTTCGTCTTACAGCTTAACAGCTGAAGAATCTGCTTCTTCATTGGCTGAACTCAACAGTCGAGCCAAACCCACTGCCGCTAAAACACGCATGCCCATTCCACAGAGTGCCCTTTCCCCCGACGACCTCAGTCCGCTAAACCCTCCAGGGATTCCAGCCCCAAGGTCAGGGCCATCATGGACACTGACCACATGGCAGAGCCCAACCCTTTCAAGCTACCCTTCTGTGATGGTACTAGTGCTGCCTTGCATGCAAGACTTGGCCGTGAGAGATCCTCCATTAAACATTCATCGTCACAGTCTAAAACCAGCGAACAGCTAGAACACCAAGGCAGCTCATGTGTGGAACCAGCTTCCTGCCCCAAAGGTGTAGACGGGGCTAAACCAGACTCCTTCCCAGAGGAGTGGACAGCTCCATGAAGTCAGACACCACCCCAAGGTCCAGCCTGGCGTTGCTGCAGGAGATCGAAGCAGCAGCAATGCAGTCAGAGCAGGACACAGAACAGCTGACACAGTCCACCCAGAAGCTGGAATCAGCTGGCTCACCTGAAAAGGCTCCCTCCAATGAACACGGTGAAGGGATACAAGAGGTGTTTGTTACTGAATGCATCCAGTCCACAGTGATTGAGGACGCAGGAGACTCTGAGGAAAAGGTTGCTGAAAAACTGAATGAGCAAAAGCAGACGCAAGATAATAATGATGAGAAGATGATGCTGAATCAACAGGAGAATCTATCTTCTGAGCAAAACCCAGCCCAAGAACTGTTGGAACCAGATGTTGCAGCTGAACCACAGAAACAAGATGCTGTTGTTTTGGATGCTGAGGAAACAGAAAAAAAGCTTCCTGAGCAGCAGTCGGCAGCATCTGAAGCAGATTTGCCTAAAGAAAATCATCAGAATGGTGAAGATGCAGGAGAAGATAATTTACCAGAACCCCAAAGCTTAGAGGCAGAGGACACCCCAGGTAGGTCAATGAAGCGGGTATCTTTTTCTCAAGACTTAGCGACTGTATTTCAGTCCTCTTCACCGGAAACATCCTCCAACTCTGAAGACGAGAGAGGTATGGATGATGAGGAAGGAGATCCCTACATGTCTCTGGACGACATCCCAGATCCAGATCCAGAGTAAACTGCAGTCAATGGGGGTTCAGACCGGTAACTACAGTAGTGCCTTTCTTCTTCTTCTTTTTCTGTGGTCGATTTTATTGGTCAGATCTTAAGTGCTGTCACCACATTGAATCCTACAGTCTTCTCAAGGTCTGGACAGCTGCCCCATAGCTGCATCTGGAGGTCTGCACCCTCTGACCAGATTTGACGCCGTAGAACATCATGGGCTGAATAGTGTTGGAGGATGTGTTCTGGGGTCTGAGATCCAGTGCCACATGGACATTCATCTGTGTGGGCAATCTTAATTTGGCTGAGGTGGTTCAGCAATTGGCAGCGGCCAGTTCCCAGTCTGAAGAGGATTGTTTGCTGGTATCTCTGGTAGTGCCTTTCAGATTAACTTATTTTGGTAAACCATTTTACTTTGGATTTCTATGGATGTAGTTAATGCTGACGCTCAGCCAAATACAGCCAGATAAAGAAAAGGTGTTGTGGACTGTATGATGTGATTGGACAAAAATTAATTGTGGACCAGCCAGCAGAGCAAAAACCTCCACTTCATTGCATAGATAGTTGAAGCATGGACTTTCTTGTGTCTTACACTGAATATTCAAACTGTTTTTCATATACTACTTTTTGATGTTAGCAACTGTTGCAGGAATCTGCTTCGTTTATGCAGGCAGTTGTCCGTAAATCAAATCTCTATGCACATACATGGAAAGTGCTTGATAAAGCGGTTTCAAAAAAAGCTGGAATTTAAACTTTAATACACTCATGCACCCTTGAAGCACATTTGGTGAAGGGTGTTGAGAAGTAAACTCATATAGATGTCTTAGTATGATCTCATAGCTGTGACTTTCGTCAGATCTAGGGATCTTAAATGCAAGTCATCTTTGGTCTCAGCGCTTGGGCTTTCAGAAGAAGAAGGGAGGAAGCCCAACGTTGATGACGTTAGAAGAAGAAGGGAGGAAACCCAATATTGATCACATTGTTGATCTTATTTGCTGTTTTCAGTGTGTTTTGTTTCATTTTGATTTGTTTTTTAAATTTTTTTAAAAGATCTTTTAGGATAGTAATTTTTGTGTCTCAGTGCACAATCATTTTTATTTGTTCTTACTGAGAAACTGAATGGCTTTGTGGTTTGACTCCTTGAAAGGAGAATGTTGTGTAGATGACAACAACAAATACACACACTGATCTCTTGTACAGTGGAATCATATTTTTTTTTAAACGTATATTAACTACCATGTCAGTGAAACTGTTATTTATTTTAAAATGCATTGACTAGCATGTTAGTGAATTTGTTATTTATTTTAGATGGAAAACATTTGTCAGTTTGTAATTGGTTTATTTGCATGTAAAAATATCTGTGTACAGGTCTTATTTTGCTTACTTCACAGTTTATTTTTGTATTACATATCAGAAAATATTGTTGTTATTTCTGCACAGAATTGAAAGAGCAGACAATTGAAAAGAAATAAAATTAACCTAGGTATTGAATAGATAGTCAAGTAAACAAGTATAAGTTGCTTTGTTCAAACTCTTCACATTATGTCCCTTGATTTGATTGATCATTTTTGTACACAACTCAACAACATTCAAATGAAGCTGTCTGGTAATTTAACTGTGTAGAGCTTAAAAAAAAGGGGAAAAAGAACAGGAGCAAGAAAAGAATAGAAAGAAGAGAATCCCTGCAAATCCTTTCCCCACAACAATGGCAGTGTGTAATCTCACAGTAATTCATATGTGGTCTCTTTCCGGAAGATTCACATATGCAGCACTACAGACCATTGATCCCACCAGTTCCGTCTCTTCCCCATAATCCCTGATCCTTTTGTAACCCAGTAAGTCAACTCTGCATGGGCATAAACAAATAAATCTGTTCAAATGACAGAACTCACTGTTTTTCATAGCTGTCAATAAACAATGCAGTATTTGTAGTTTAGTACGCCCCTTTTCATTCTGTCTCTTCTCTTCCTATGCTTCTATAAAAAAAAAAAAAACCTACCTTTTTTTGTGTGTGTATAATAAAGAATATACGCCTTGGCTTAAGGCTGTGTCAGACCAATTGACATAGGCCAGAACACCAAGGCTACATCAAAATGTTGTTATGCTCTGCATAGTTATGCGGGGATTGTCTTCAGTCGTGACAAGCTCCTAGCATAACATTATCAGTCTCCCAAATCCCCCGAAGTCGGAGTGTGGCTGCCCATGTGGCGGGGTAATCAAAAACGGTCACACACGTAATGTTCTCATCCCCAGCTGATGCATTTGTGCCATAGTGTTCAAATACTACGGCTGTTCGGATGATCCCTGGAGTCTTTTAGCCAGGGTACGAAAACAACAACAACAACAACATAAAGAATATGTAGCTTGTTGGGCCTAATCTATAACACTTTACATGGACTTGCAATGATTTAAGGCTTTAGAACTCAGCTCTCACCATATCAATTGGTAGTCATGAAAAATAAAATGGTGCCATTCCTTTCATTTTGAAGTGTCTGCATGGAACCACCTAGCATGTATCTCGATGGACATTGAGAGAAAGGAGGGGGAATCAACTTTCAAACACAATAAACATTTTCAGAACACATTTTCAGAACAATCTTATTAAGTCTATCTGTAAACAGCATAATCTTCAAGCGAGGTCTTGGTGCATTGAAATTTTTGTGGTGTTCAAAATGTGTTGTAAGCTATTTCCATCATATAAAAACAAATATGAAACTATCAGTTTTTAAGCTGGTTGGTATATGGCACAAAAATAAATCACACAAACTTCAAGAAAGTGTTTTGTCCTGTAATCTGTTTGTATCTTTGGTGGTAACTAATACCGTTTCTTTTAAAATTTTGCTTGAAGATAAAGCATAAGCAAGTAAACATATTTTAGGTTCAAGTGGTATAGCCTTATGGTGTCTGTTTTCACTTTCACCATGATATCAAGGCAGAGCATCCATCTTAAAGATAGCAGCTGTAATCTTATCCCAATCAATTTTTAAGTGGCCTGATTATCTTTTAGGCTTCTCACAGCTGTCGCAGAACCATCAGAATAACAGTGAATTGCAAATTAAAAAAAAAAAAAATTATCAATTAGCCTTAATCATGGTTTTAGTTGCTATTATTCTTCTTGTTATTTTCTTTGTTTTTGTAGTTGTTGCTGTTGTTACTGTTTGTGCTGTTATCATCACTGTTCTTTTGATTGCTTTGTTATTAATTCTTGTTATTAACATGTATTCAATTTTGTGTTGCTATTTTTGTTATAACTGTCATTTTAATGAAAACATTCTTGTGAAATTCACCATGCAGTGATTACAGGAATAAAATGCTGAAGTAAAGCTGA
>CM031614.1:20418517-20426017 GCA_018398815.1 Conus ventricosus | reverse complement strand
GTGCACTTCAGAATGGAAAGTTTTTGTGTCTGCAGTCATTGATATACTCCACCCATCCCTTCTCCATGTTTTTGAATTTCTTGCTGCGTCAATAAATGCATCATGAACTGAACATGTTCATTCTATTTGTGTCACTCTCTCTCTCTCTCTCTCTCTCTCTCTCTCTCTCTCTCTCTCTCTCTCTCTCTCTTTGTGTGTGTGTGTGTGTGTGTATGTATGTATGTGTATGTACATGTGTGTGTGTGCTTTCCCTCTCTCTCTCTCTCTCTTTCTCTGTATTTATGTGCTCTACAAGGCCTAACTGATTTCTAAAAACAACAACTGTATTAAACTCTCTTAAGCAATTAATTTTCTTGTCACAATGTAGTGCTACTTCCACACACATGCACATACACACACAATAACATACATGTGTTCACACAGACACGTATACATACATACATGTCTATGAATCCTTTGTCTTTTGCACACATGGATTTTAATGCACAATTCTGTATGTGTGTGAATGCGCACGCGCTCGCGCGTGCATGTGTGTGTGTGTGTGTGTAAATATGTGTGCGTGTGTGTGTGAAACCTGCTGAATGCACAATTCAGCCATGACACATGTAACAGGATAGAGAGTGGACATCATGAACAACCCACTCTCTGGGTCACTGTATAGAACAAGTAACATGGTGGTGTGGATATTGTGAATCGTCTTCTTCTCTGGGTCATTACATAGCACATGTAACAGGATGGAGTGGCGAGTGTCACCAACCTTCCCTCTGGGTCACCACACATGACACATGTTACAGAATGGAATGAACATTATGCATCACCTTCCCTGTGGGTCTCCACACATGACACATGTAACAGAATGGAATGAACATTATGCATCACTTTCCTTCTGAGTCACCACACTTGACACATGTAACAGAATGGAATGAACATTATGAATCACCTTCCCTGTGGGTCACCACACATGACATGTAACAGGATAGAATGAACATTATGCATCACTTTCCTTCTGAGTCACCACACTTGACACATGTAACATGTAACAGGAGGGAGTGAACATTATGAACCACCTTCGCTCTGTGTCACCACACATGACACATGTAACAGGATGGAGTGAACATTATGAACCACATTCCCTCTGTGTCACCACACATGACACATGTAACAGGATGGAGTGAACATTATGAACCACATTCCCTCTGTGTCACCACACATGACACATGTAACAGGATGGAGTGAACATTATGAACAGCATTCCCTCTGTGTCACCACACATGACACATGTAACAGGATGGAGTGAACATTATGAACCACATTCCCTCTGTGTCACCACACATGACACATGTAACAGGATGGAGTGAACATTATGAACCACCTTCGCTCTGTGTCACCACACATGACACATGTAACATGATGGAGTGAACATTATGAATCACCTTCCCTGTGGGTCACCACACATGACACATGTAACATGATGGAGTGAACATTATGAATCACCTTCCCTGTGGGTCACCACACATGACACATGTAACATGATGGAGTGAACATTATGAACCACTTTCCCTCTGGTCACCACACATGACACATGTAACAGGATGGAGAGGACATTATGAACCACCTTCCCTCTGGTCACCACACATGACGCATGTAACAGGATGGAGAGGACATTATGAACCACTTTCCCTCTGGTCACCACACATGACACATGTAACAGGATGGAGAGGACATTATGAACCACCTTTCCTCTGGTCACCACACATGACACATGTAACAGGATGGAGAGGACATTATGAACCACCTTTCCTCTGGTCACCACACATGACACATGTAACAGGATGGAGAGGACATTATGAGCCACCTACCATCTGAGTCATTACATACACCACATTTAACAGGATGGTGTGGACATTATGAACCATCTTCTCTCTGCTCACCACACAACACACATGTAACAGGATGGAGAGGACATTAAGAACCGTCTACCTTCTGGGCTACTACGCAATGCACATGAAACAGGATGGAGTTGGCACTATGAACCACCTTCCCTCAGGATTACGACATAAGGCACATATAATAGGATGGAGTGGGAAAGTGTAGTACCTCCTGCCTCAGTCAGCATATATGACACATTTAACAGGATAGAGAGAAGACCACTCAAACCACTGCCCATCTTTCTTTTTCTTTCTTTCTGTGTACGCAGGCTGATACTCCTGTGGACACTGCCTGTATAGACAGGCAGTGGAGTTTTGTGTGTATGACCATTTTTTATCCCGCCATTAAGGCAGCCATACTCCATCTTCGGGGAAACTGCCCATCTAATTCTTGATACATAGTGACCAAGAACAATTGGGAGAACAGTGTAGTGTAAATCAAAATTTGTTTGATTAATTGGTAAGACAAATCCCCAAGAATACATAAACAAGATCACCATACATATGCAGTGCCTAGTCTTAGGCTGCAGGCTAGGGTACTATGGAAGATAATCCATAATTGAACACATATTTGTGCTATTGACCTGCTATGACTGCTCAGTGTTGTTTAGTGTGCTCAAAGCTTAAATGGAAGGACTAGAACCACAAGAGGTGTTTTATACACCAAATAAATTGATGCAATTGTTGAGACAGTGCCTCAAACTTCCCGATCTATCCACACCACAGGTGTCTGCATAGCTCAGGCCTGGTCAATGATGTAAGACATATGAAATGAAGCAAAGTCTGAGCAAGATTGAACTCCATACCATCATATTTCTTGTTGTTGATCTTAAAAATATGAATAAAAAGAACAAGAAAGAAAGGAAACGAAATAGAGGACAAAGAAGAAAGAAATGAAGCAAAAAGATAAGAACTGAAAAGTCTAACATTCTGTGCCCGTTCATTCGTTGATCCGTCTCTGCTTCGAAAGTCATTTGTTGTTCAAGTAGCTAGATACCCAATGCACACACACGCACACACACACACACACACACACTCGGATGGGTTGGAGGGGGGTTGAATCTTCATCTAACTAGCAGACGATAATTTCAGAGAATGTTGAAAGTTGTAGTTTCGTAATTGCCGTGCACTTTCGTTTTCAATTTATACGTTCTTAAATACAAGGAAAAAAAACACATTTAAGCACTTGGTTAATAGTATTATATGCTAATGATGTTACTATTTCATTAAAAGCACGATTCGTTCAAAAATTTCTTTTGAACGATTTTCATTAAATTAAGATCAAGTCATATGACACATTTTCTACATATCGTTATAAACACAGAAGATGTGTGTAAAAAAAAAATAAAAAAGATGGGGATTCAACGTCCATTTTGCGCCTGATTCGAGAAGATAAGTGATTGCTCGTTCTTTGTTTTCATTGTCCTGAACATTGTTTATCTTGCCTGAAGAAGACCAAACAGGTCGAAACGCGTCGTGTTTTGTCTTGTAATTTGTGTCCATTTAGTCTGGCGCAAAAATGATAATTTCTCTTTAAAGTAAATACCAGAGCATGCGATTCACAGGAACTTGGAGAATGAGAGAACAGTCCCTTTAGATATTTGAAAAATGAGAGTCGCCCCCTACCCCACCCCTCCCTTGACAAGAACTTTGTCCCCCTACATCACTCATCCCCCTTTTATTGAACGTTTAAAATGAGTCCCCACCCCCTATCCCCTACCCACCTGCCGCCAGCTTTTATAAACATTTGAAAGACTGCAATGTCTCAGTCAGTTTAGGTGCCCCCCACCCCCTCTTGCTCCCTCTGCAAAATGTCTTCCAACGTCACTGACCTCTTATGAACAATTTCAAAATTTTTAACATATGCTAGGCTCACTGGGCGATAGTTAGGTGACCAACTTTTTGTCAGAAGGCCCAGTAGTCAGAAGTCCCACTACTAAGAAGGCCCACTAGTCAGAAGGCCCACCAGTCAGAAGGCCCATTAGTCAGAAAATCAGTATTTTTTGTTGTTGTTGTTGGTTTTTATTGGGGGTGGGGGAAATTCCACTTTCATTTCACTTTAATCTTCCGCATTTTCACTTTCATCTTCCGCACTTCGGGGAAATTCCATTCATGCAACTGAATGCCAACTGATTTTCTGACTAACGGGCCTTCTGACTAGTGGGCCTTCTGACTATCGGGCCTTCTGACTAACGGGCCTTCTGACTAACCGACATGCAACTGAATGCCAACTGATTTTCTGACTAACGGGCCTTCTGACTAGTGGGCCTTCTGACTAACGGGCCTTCTGACTAACGGGCCTTCTGACAATAAGGCATCCCCCGATAGTTATCTTGATCAGCCCTTTTCCTCAAATTTTATTCAAGTGTGTGACTTCAGCCTGTTTCCAGTCCATAGGTATGGTATCCTTTCCATGTATTAAATAAGTTATAAACTGGCGCTGTCAGCTGTGCACTTTGTTATTTTGACACCTTTGATGGATAGTTATTAACACCAGTAGTAGGCAATTCTTTTAACTTACAGTTGGATTAATGATGTATATTGAACGCATTGCGTTCGCCAGTGGAATATTCAAAGTAGATTTTTGGTGAATTCAGTTTGATGACTGCCAGTATTTGATGTTTGTTGTTGTTGTTTTGTTTTGATAAACAATGGTTCTGCGCGCGTGCTTGCGTTCGTGTGCGTGTTTGTGCGTGCGTGTGTGTGTGTGTGTGTGTGTGTGTAGGGCGGGCAGGCGGGAGGTGGATCGAAATGTTGATTGCATCACGCGAACGAAGATCATAAAAAGCACGGTGACCGTTTGTATAGCCAATCACACTACCCTAGAAAGAAGCCAAGCTTAGTTCAGGTGCTTGAAAGAGAAGGTAAAGCTTGCGAATGGTAAAGCGAGAAACGCTGGGCATTGGTGAGTGCTGTCTTGCGTCCGTCTGCTCTTTAGAATGTCAGAGTTTATCTCATACGTGTGTCGGTACAGTTTCCACTCTGTGACCGAATATTTATATTCGTTTGAATCTATAAAATGTCAATTTTTCCCTGGAATTGAATATCGCTCGCCGCTGATTTCGTGAGATTTGCGACCGGCAGCGTAGCGGACAAAGCATTCACACAGTTTTGCTGCAGTTCAGGATTATGATAGACCAAAAACCTGGTAATTTGAAAGCATGCAACAATGCATCACGGAAATGCCATTTGGAAGGAAAAAATCGATGCGCATTTCGTTGTCAGTGTTTACAAACCTAGTTTCAAAAGTCGGTCAAGCTGCAAAATACAATCAGCTGACGTATGGGGGAAAAGGGGGCAGCCTCGTCCCGTTGAAACGGTTGCTGGGTCAAGGCTACAGAAATGTCCTTACAACGGAGTTGCGCAGGGGAGGATAAAGATAGAAATCTTTTCTGATAGTGATAGAAACGGTTAGTAAGCAGGACTCGGTGCTATGAGTAATAGGAAACATCGGGTGACATTTTAATCCGCATGATACCGAACATTAGTAGGTATGCTGTGTAGAATTGTTTGTTTGTAAACAGTACTTCGTCTTCTTCAAACAGCAGACTAGCGTGAAGTGAACACCCCGACGTCTGCTATTGACTCATTGTTACTGTTAGCCAGCTAGGTGTTGTGGTGAGCATAATTCCAAGATAATTCTGAGTGTGTTCTGAACCAGTAGTGATAAAAAAAGACTGAAGTTTGAAAATAGATTTGAAGACTCGTGTACACAGAATTATGTAACTTCATAATGTATTTTTAGTGTTGATGGAATCGAGTGCCCAAGGCTGTGTGTGGTTTTTATCAGCTTATCAAGGTCACTGTGTAAGTGTATTGCTTGGACAGTAGGTTTCCCTTGGTGTGTGGTGTGTGTGAACCTCTCTCTCCCTTCCACCTCATCTGTCAGTGGCTGCCACATGATTTGATATCAGAAGCAAGAATGATACACGCATTCTACAAGAAGATCTAAACGCTTTACAAGAGTGGGAAAGAACTTGGAAAATGGAATTTCATCCTCAAAAATGCCAAGTGTTGCGTATATGTAACAAACGCTCACTAATTAGATCAGATTATTCTATCCATAATACTATTCTTAAAGAAACTAATGCTGCAAAATATTTAGGCGTGATTATAGATAGTCGTCTCAAATGGAAAGAACATTACAATTTAGTATGTAAGAAAGCAAATAACATCTTAGCTTTCTTACACAGGAATATCAATGACTGCCCCCAAAAGGTTAAAGACGACTGCTACAAAACACTGGTTAGACCAGTACTGGAATATGGTTGCTCAGTTTGGGATCCTTACCATCTAAAGGACATTGATAACCTTGAAAAGATTCAGAAGAGAGCAGCACGGTTCATAACAGGGAACCACATCAGAGAAAAGGGGAATACTAGGAAGAACATGAGGAAATTAGAATGGAAACCCTTAGAAGAGAGAAGAGCTTTTATTAAACTTAACACCTTTTTCAAAGGCAGAGCTAAAGTAATTGATATTCCAATGGAACAACTAGTATTGAATAAAAGTAGCACCAGGAGTGGCGGTCAAATATGCATCAAATATTGACAGCCACTTACATTCTTTTTATCCCAGTTCTGTACGGCTGTGGAACTCACTGCCGGGTGCCATCAAGATTGCCACAAATGCAATCTCATTCAAAAAACAAATTGATTCGACAGTTTTGAGATCTGCATATTGACGATTTTCTATTTTTACTTCCCCTGGTGTTTTACTGTTGCCTGGGCCTGAATTTGGCCATTGCTTTTATCTTCTTGAATATCGAGTGCGACCCCTTGTTGCTAAATTTGCTCCAGGGCCAACAGTCTGAGTCGCACTGTTTTATGTTATTTTATTTTACTTTTTAATATGCGCGCTGGTGACCTACTCGTTTTTGAGTGAACCAGTATTTTAGGAAGAAGAAGAAGTTTGATTGGACATGTTTGCCTATTCATCTTGTAGTAATTCATGTATGATTTACTGGTCTAAAAACCACATATGCGAAATTGTGTGTAGTGATAATTCATTCATGTTTGATTTACTTGTCTAAAAACTACATACACAAAAGTATCTGTAATACTTGTATGTATGTGTATATATGCTTGTATGTACAGGGTATGGGTGTGCTCATTCATGTGTGTGTGTGTGTGCGCACGTGCATAAGTCTAAGATTCCAAAATCGGAAGATCTTTTATTCACATCTGTATTGCATTTGGATTTTGTTGCTGTATGGTTGTTCATGATGCTACAGATGGATCACCCCATGGGGCTTATTGGGGGGGGGAGGGGGGGGGGATTAAGAAAGCCTCCAACAAACTGTGCATGCAGAACTGTTTAATTTTGAATTTGTAATTGCCGGACTGTTTTGAAACTGAATATTGAGTCAGCACTATTTATCCCCAAGTTTGTATCCATAGTTTGTGTCTCCAGTTTTAAGCTTATGGCATTCCCCCCCCCCCCCCCCCCCACCCCACCCCACCACCTCCATAGTACAACAGTGTGAAAGAAGGGACTTTCCATGGCTTTGGAAATAAGAAGTTGAAGTGAACTTTGGAACTGGTGTCGGTGAAAGTTTCAAACATTGTGAGAC
>CM031614.1:20411017-20413517 GCA_018398815.1 Conus ventricosus | reverse complement strand
GCCTCCTGTAATTAGAACACACTTAATTACTGTCTTCATAAACTTGTCAAAATACAGAAAGCTTTGACACATTCACTCAGCATGGGCATAGAGATTCTGAAAATGGAAATTCTCAAATTTAATCGATGAAAGATAAGCTTTAGAGAATATTACATAAGCCGCCTGTTTTGCTGATGGATGATGTTATACTTGGACAGAGAGGAAGAGGTGGGGGGGGGGGGGGGGGGGGAGGGGGGCAGAGTAGCAGGGTCAGGTGCCAAATGTAATGATGACATGCACATGATGGGAATGTGGAGCCGATGACAGCTACATATAGACTGGCACCCTAGAGCGATGAAGACCTTGGGGAATATGATATTGTAAAGTAAGCTCTATGCTGGATTCTGTTTGATAATCAGTAAGGTCCTTTTGATATGTCATCAGTACATGTGACTTTGTATTGAAAGGAGAAACATGAAATAATCCTTCCACCAAAATCATATGGTACTTTGCACACTGAAAGACCTTACCAATCTCAGTATGCCTATTGGACAGTCTTCATGTTGTTCATCTAGTCATTTGATGTGCATAGCTGCCAACTGCTACGAGATCGCCGTAGTTTGCTACGCCAAGAGAATGCTTGCTACGACGCTACTACGATCATTAAATTGCTACGGCGAAACAAAAAAATTCGAAGATACTTTCGTTTTGTTTGGACAGCGCTAAGCAACGTCTCTATCGGTCTGTCGGAACTGCATTTCCGCTTTCGGTTTTACTGTAGCACGTAGATTTTTTTTTACAATTTGCCCTCTTCCTCTGCTTCATCTCTGTATAATAACATTTATAGATATACTAAGAGTACTGTAGCTTTAATGTGGTCCGTAAAACTGGTTATAGGCCTGATTTCTTTTTAGAACGCGCGCAAAATTAAGTTGCTACTGTCAAATTGGAAATGCTACTGTGAAAATTGTGAAATGCTACTGTAAGCCGCATGAGCAGGTTGCAGCTCTGGATGTGAGTGGCAGGCGCTGAGGTACCTTTTTGGTTGTTGCACACTAAATACTGCAGAAAGTGACAAAAAATCTGATGGAAAATGTCCAACTCTGTCCATTTTTATTATTTTATTTTATTTTTATTTTTTTTTGTGGGACAAAACTAAAGCTACCAAAACTTCTGGATCTGAAAAGGAAATATGTCTGTGATCACCACTAGAGCAGGAGGGGAATAATTTTAAATTTCTTGACATGATTTATTGCGGATGATGAAGGCAGTGCTTTGGTGTGTGCTGTGCAGAGCTGAACATCTGAGACGGTGAATCACAGGGTGTGGCTGGTTCTCCGAGGGGCACTGTAGCAGCGTGGGCAAGCTTGAAGCGACATGGTGGTATATGTCTGCAGCTGTCTTAATGTCAAGATTTTTGCGGATGCCATTAAAGTACAAGTGGGTATCAGCAAAGGTTGGAACCGCGGTATTATTGTATGAAATTTGATTGCCACGTGACATTTATGAATTGACTTGATCAGTGCAGCTGCACGGTTTGTGTTGATAAATTTGAATAATTATGAATGTGCTTTTACTGAAGAGTTCATCAGCTCTGTCGGCCCATTTTGCAGTACGTTTAGCGGAAACTACTCTCATTCCATTCATTCTGACTACCCTAAACAGTGTTGCAAAGCATAGTTCTGTGGCAGTCCCACATAGACGATTCACAAGCAGCAGTCGGTATAAGATTGTCAGAAGGCAGCCCCCTGTAAGGGACATTGCACCCACCCAGGTGAATTTGGTGGTCTAAAGTGGTGCCTGTTATGATCCAGTGTGTGGAAGACGCTCCCACTCCGGGGCCCTTCCACTCTGACAATAGTATAATTTTATTTTCGTAGTTGATATGTACTTCTGCTCGTGATTTTTTGTTTTCTGTTTCTCTTTTTGTACAAATGTATTTTTTCTTCTTCGATTGACTCTTGGTTTCCTTCATTTATGGCCCATTCATCTGACTTTGTTCAGTTTTTAGGAAGTCTCCATGTTACAATTTTTGACAATAAAAAAGGAATTTGGCAGTCTGGTGACTTGGCAGTAAGAATCTTAAGCACTGGAGAGGACACTTAGAGTACAATTTGCAGTGCTTGTTGCACATGTAGTATTATTTATTGTCATGTGGTTTTCAAATCTTGTATGTTTAAAAAAAAAATTATTGACCCTGTTTGTTGTATGATGTAGATAACAAATCTGGAATGGCTTTTATTTTCATCACAGCCTCGTTCGATCTGCCTTAACACATGCATGAGTAACTACTCGATTTCATATGGTCGGTCGGCAGTGCACACTGCCTAGCTACTCCGATGTTATGAGGAGTAAACTCGGCTTCCTTTCTTCACTCAGTACATGAACTTTAATGGAAACTGGACTTCACACAGGCATGCTTGACAGGTTGCTATATGACGACTGGTTTCCTTGAAGTTTCTTGGTGACAGAAGGATAACGCAAAGGCAGTGCCAGTCACAACAGTGTTAAGGATGTCACT
>CM031614.1:20396017-20406017 GCA_018398815.1 Conus ventricosus | reverse complement strand
TAGCTGCATTGTCAGAACTGGGTAGTCAAAACGGATGTCCAGTCAAAACTACAGAGGGTCTCCATCTGCAGGTACCAGTTTAACGGGGCAAAGTATACATTGTTTCCTTTCCTGTCGTACACTGTTGTTCAGCCTTTTGTGGCGCATTTTACCTCTGCTTGGTCTGGTGAGACTTGATGCTGTTTCTCCTGTCATTACAATGTATATAACATACCTGTTTTTTGATGATTAGGTCATGAAAATGTGAATGCAGGTATTCATTCTGCCGTGTTTGTAGTTGTGCATTTTTGTTCTAATGAATGGTTTTGTTACCTTGAAAATTTTTTTAATACATTTAAAAAAAATTTAATCTTCAGATCAGAAATAAAATAGAGTGGCTGATGTTGTTTGTAGTTGTGCATTTTTCTTCTAATGGTGAATACGTTTTGATTTTTTAAAATCTTAAGATAAAAAAATAAAGTGGCTGTTCGTACAGTCTAGTTTCGTTTGCCTGAATGAGGTCAGCAGTCTGGCTGTTAGGTTACAAATTGTGCCACATCTCAGGCACAGTCGGGAAATCCAGGCATGAAAGATCTGAAGATCGCCATTCTGGCCCAGCAAATGTTTGCGCTGTTCCATTTCCACCAGAGAAGAGACTCTGTGGCCTTTTCCATTTCCATGTGTGCCTTCTGCCAGGGCTCTGTGGTCTTGGCTAAACTTACCTCTCATTGTGCAAGGAAATGAGGTCGTTGGAGGGATATTTGTGTGTATTTTTTTTTAATGGAGTTGTCGATAGTTGGCAAACTGCTTTCGACATTATCTCATCAATAGAAAGCAATCCCCATTGGTAGAGAGTGGTAGAGAGTAGAGTCACTAGTCCGTTATTTTTTTACATGGATGTTTACACTGATTTTGAAATGCTTTGATGGCTTTTTTTTTTGTTTTTTTTTTTGGCTGCATTTTGCACCGAGTACTCAATTGTTTATAGTTTTAAACCAGGGCATGATGGGAGATTTATGTGTCATTGTGTGGCATGTCACAGTGCGGAGACGAGGTGTTGGCAAGGTTGGCAGCATCACCTGACTTCTCGCACGTCTTTCAGATCATTCTCACCAACCGGGACTGCTTTGCTACACCAGGTGAGGAGTTGTTTCTGTACTATTCTGACCAGGTCAGATACACCTAGACTGTATCGAGTTCACCCAGATTTTGTCAAGTACACCCAGATTGTCATGTGCAGCCAGGTTCTGTCACATTTACCCAGATTCTGTCAAGTATACATAGACTGCGTTATGTACACACAGACTGTCAAGTACACACCAGATTCTGTCTAGTACATTCACACTGTGTCAGATACACGCAGACTGTCAATCACACTCAGATTCTGTCCCGTACACACAGACTGTGTCAAGTACACACCACCTGTGTAAAGTACATACAGACGTGTCAAATTCACCCAGATTCTGTCGGGTACACACGGACTGTGTCAAGTACACACCACCTGTGTTAAGTACATACAGACTGTGTCAAATTCACCCAGATTCTGTCAGGTACACATGGACTGTGTCAAGTTCACCCAAATTCTGTCGAGTACACACGGACTGTCAAGTACACACAGTCTGTGAAGTAACCCAAATTCTGTCAAGTACACACAGACGTCGGAATCTTCAACTGGTTGAAGGTGGACAGCTAAGAAAGAAGAAGAGACTCTGACAAGTACACTCAGACTGTACCATACACATACAGACTGTGTCAGTTACACCCAGACTGTGTCATATATACCCAGACTGTGTCATGTACACCCAGACTGTGTCAAGTAAACCTAGACTGTGTCGGTTACACCTACAGTGTCGGGTACACTTAAACTGTCAGTCACACGCAGACTGTGTCGGGTACCCCCAGACTGTGTCAGGTACCCCCAGACTGTGTCAGGTACACCTAGACTGTGTCAGGTACACCTAAACAGTGTCAGTTACACCTAGACTGTGTCAGGTACACCCAGACTCTGTCGGGTACACCTAGACTGTGTCATGTACACTTAAACTGTGTCATGTACACTTAAACTGTGTCAGGTACACCTAAACAGTGTCAGTAACACCTAGATTCTGTCAGGTACACCCAGACTGTGTCAGGTACACCCAGACTCTGTCGGGTACACCTAGACTGTGTCAGGTACACCTAGACTGTGTCAGGTACACCTAGGTAATGTCAATTACAGTTAATGTGTGGTAATTACACTCGGACTGTCATTTACTGCCAAACTGTCAGTTATATGAAGGTTATGTCAATTACACCTAATGTGTGTCAATTGCACCCAGACTGTCATTTTCTCACAGACTGTTGACAGCTACTAGCTTACTCCCAGATTGTGTCGGTAGTATCAAGACTCATTGTTATACTCGGAGTAAACCAGCGGTACTCAAATCTTTTCTATGGAACTCCATATGTGACTTTATCAGGAAGGGTTGATGGTTTTATAGCTGCAAACAGATCTGTGCACCTTGTGCTTTAGTCATAGTTTATGCTGAATTGTATAAAAAAAAAGAAAAAACACTAAATACTCAACACAATCCAAAATACTGTGAAAATAGGTGGAAACTAGCCACAAGTTCTGTATCAACATGAAAAACATACAGGTCAGAAATAGCAAAGTTACAGTGGAAAGGTCAGTGATGCTTTTATCAACTGAAAATGTTGTGTAAACATTAAAATCTTCAAAAAAGAAAAAAAAAATCAGAAGTTACTGAATTTTTAGAATGTTTGTTTGGAAAGAGTAAATTCTGAGTGATTTAAAACCTCAGCTCTGTGTGGAGATTTTGCAATCTTCCTCTTCATGTCAGACAAAGAGACAGCAGCCATACTGTAAGGAGGGAGTTGTGCCTGCGATGTGATGCCTGACTGCAGGACTTGATGTGGTGTGTGCTTGCAGACCCCAGTGCTCAGAGCTACGACGCCTTGCAGCAGCAACTGCAGGACGTCACCCACCACCTCAACAACTTTGTGCTGAAACAGGAGACCTTTGTGGAGGAACGCATCAGGTAGACGCCATTTGTGCACCCCCTCTCCTGCGTCCCCGTTTTTGTTTTTTTGGTTTTTGGTTTGTTTGTTTTTTGTATCGTCCTCTTTGTGGCTTCTGTGGCATTAACCCACACCGCTCTTTCCCGTTCCCTGTTCATAATCACATCCTAGCCTTTCTAGCCGTTTGGCTTATCTGTCTTTGATTCGCTCTGAACTGTTTGTTTTCTGTCTCTTGTGAAGTTTCGTACATGTACAGATACACAGATACTCAGAAGGGTAGACGTCATACTTACGAATAAAAAGAATGGTGTATACACACACAATGACTGCCTCTCCCCCTCTTTAACCCCGTCCCCCCCCACACTCTTATACATGTGCACACACACACACACACACACACACTCCCACACACACATGCACACCCATACCTATCCACTCAAATATGCACACAAACACACACACAAATAGAAACATGTGCATGTGTGCACACTCGTGCATGCACCCTCCCCCATAACACCACCCTCCCCGCACACATACATGCACAGACTCGCATTTACAAGAACTACACACTTTAAAAAAAAATCTATGTTTGTGTATTTATTTGCCATGATGTATTTATTTTTGTTAACAGTCTTATAAAATGATTTATATGTCCTGTTTGCTTTGAAGTGACAAATGATACGAGTGAACATCAACATACTGTGAACAATCCAAAAACATGACTGTGATACGTAAACATATGCACACACACATGCGCACACATGTACACACGCTTATGCTCACTCATTCTTCCTGTGTCTCTCTGTCT
The DNA here is from genome assembly GCA_018398815.1 of Conus ventricosus. NCBI lineage: Eukaryota > Metazoa > Mollusca > Gastropoda > Neogastropoda > Conidae > Conus > Conus ventricosus. The sequence goes on along the minus strand of CM031614.1, from coordinate 20,402,212 downwards.
TTCTTTCTTGTCTTTCTCCCAGTGCATAAAATGTGCACAAGCAATTGCACGTTCCTTTGCCATCCATTACCTGTATGTTTACCAATATACCTAAGCTCTGAGGGAGTGGAGGCATGTGTGGTCAGTAGGGCATCGGGACATCCGATGGTGAAACTGTCATGCGACAAACTTCCCCCTTTAAATGCTGCATGCCCAGTGACTGTTGTGCCTTCCTGTTGCCAGGCGGTTTGAGGAGGAACAGAGGGAACACTTGGCCAAGGTCAAGGCCAGAGCCCTTGATGACAAGAAGAAAATGTTCAGGTCTGTCAGGTTTACTTTGTTTTCTATCTGTGTTTTTAAAAGCACATATTGATTTCCTTTGGTTTTTGTTTTGCTCTTTCTTTAGCATTTAGTGTGTGTGTGTGTGCATGCACACGCTGATGTATGCGTGTGTGTGTGTGTGTGTGTGTGTGTGTGTGCATGTTTTCTGAGCAGAGTAGTACAAAGAGTGTTCTCATTGACAGTGTTTTATGCTTTAAATGTCGTCATGATCTGTTATTTGTATAGAATGCACAGTGATAAAGTATACTGCTTTGATAATAACTGATTTTAAGGCCTTGATTCTTTTATTTTTCTAATTGAATTGTACCACTTAGCATTGTTTGAATTAAAAAATATGGTGCGATTGTTATATTCTTTTGTGGTATTTTGCTTTTTGTTTCCTTTTCTGGATTAAATAGAAGTAAGATTCTGTGTGGCGTTGTTGCAATCAAACTTGTCCTCTTACACAGAAACAAAAGGTATTGTGAAATATAAACTGCTGTATTCAGTACGTATCAGCAGTTTGCAGATCATGATTTTGTTCATGTTAATGTTTTAAAATATGAAATTGTTTTTAGTGAAAAGTTCTTTACCCTTTTCTGATCATTGTTTTTAATGACACAGTCCCAGTGATGGGGGGTATCTCATGAGTCGCACATTTCATGCAGGTTTTTTCTTTAAATAGAATGAGTCTTAGAATACTTGCATCGTCGTTACAGGTAAGAGAGAGTGAAGTCTGTGAGGTGGATGGGTCCTTAGCAACTGGTGTCATTGTCAGTGTGTAGTTAAAAGTGATGTCTGCTGAAGATTTTGGTGTTCGGGTACTGTGGGACCCAAGGAAAGTTCAGTCCAGATTATGTAACTGATTAGTTTTATGATAGGGGAGGGGGGGGGGGGGGGGGGGGGGGGTTAGCGCAGCAAAGCAATATGATCAGTGTAGATGTCTTCATGTATTAACCGTGCAGGACGTTGAAAGTTACCATATTTTTCTGTCCATATCAATTACCAAATTGATTTGTTTAGAGGGCCAAAATGAAATCATCTCTACCCACCACATAGCCATGATGTGGCCCTTTGCGGTCGGCTGGGCTATAAGCAACATTATCTTATCTTATCTTACCCACCACACATTCCCCTGACAAAAATCTGGAAGTTAGATTTGCATCAGATCTTGTGTGAAAGTATGGCTGCAAGTGTAGTTTGATGTGTGTATGTCAGTTGTGAGTTGCTCTAGCTTGTGAGTGATCCTTGCGGTTAAATTAAAGCTGCACTGCAGGGACTCGCCATACATGGGTTACCAAAGTCGTTTTCACCATCACACTCATCGAAGGTTGGGGGTTGTCAGTCTGCCTGGGCTACTGAATTTCCACTTTCACATATTCAAAATTTGCCTGGCTAATTGTGTATTTTAAGTGGATTTTCACATATTCAAAATTTGCCATGCTAATTTTATACTTAAAAGTGGATAGCTGCTGCAGAAAAGTTTGCTTCCCAGACTGAACTACTGCATTTTTAACACTCAACTGTTCTTCCAAGAACCACAGTATAATGATGGAGAGTAGACTGGCGATTGACAGGCACATCAGTTGCTGAGCAGATTGAACTACTGCATTTTTAACACTCAACTGTTCTTCTACCAAAAACCACAGTATAATGATGGAGAGTAGACTGGTGATTGACAGGCCATCAGTTGCCGAGCAGATTGAACTACTGCATTTTTAACACTCAACTGTCCTTCCAAGAACCATAGTATAATGATGGAGAGTAGACTGACCCTTGACAGGCGGATCAATTGCTGAGCAGAAACGAATGGGCAGAAAGGGACAAGAACGTAGTGGCAAGGTGAACTCGGTCAAGTCACAGTAAAAGGGGCAGTAATTCTCCCTCAGGTCGCACAGGATTTGCCGATTTGACAAGAAGAAAATCATGAAAAAATCAGTAAATGTGTTCATAGCCATTAATCAAATGTCACTGGGCGGAGAAAAAAACCAACAAGATGAAACTTGATCTGCCATATTGAAGCACAGGTTTTGTAAGTTTCTTTATTATTAGTGGAACATGGTATTTGTGTTAGAGGAATACATCTGGTAAGCTTTCATTGGCAAGTTGAGACGTTGGAATGCGGTTTCCAACACACCTCCAGTGAGTTCACAGTTTTGGAAAAATAGCCTCAACATTTCATTTTATAAATGTTTTCTGAGTTTTAGCTTATGGCCTGCATTGATCAGTTTGACCATGCAGTAGTTTTGAAAACAAAAACAACAACAACAACAAAAAGCGACTACACACTTTGTAAGAAACCAAAAAAACCCCCAGTTTTCTCACTATTGGTTTGTGGCCTGTGCTGTTCAGCTTGATCCTGCAGCAGCGGTCAGAGGCCCAGGATCAGTCAGGAGCAGCAAGACCTCAGAGACCACGTGGTGAGTCCTCTTCTATTTTAGAATACTTCTGTCTTTGTTTTTGTTTTGCTGTTGTTTCTCCCTCCGCTGTTTTTAAGCCTCTACATGCTGACCGTTTCCTATGTCTTAACAATTTTTTAGACTAAAATATGAATTGAATAGTTCTCCCTCCCACCTATCCTCTGTTCTCCCCGCAAAACCAATGTGGTGTTTAGTTATTACTGTATTGGTTTTTTCTTTTCCTCTGTTTTCTACTCATCTTTTGAACAGTTCTTATATTAAGGATAATTAAATTTTGTTTACATGCACACGCACATGTAGACTTGCACACACACACATGTAGACTTGCACTCACACACATATACACAGTAAACATACTCACATAGGCAGAAATACATGCAGCGGTGATTTGTTGCTCATTGTCGTTCCGTTTTGTCGTGAGTTTGTGAATTTAGTTGAAGGTGTCGGGGGGGGGGGGGGGGGGGGGGGGGGGGGGGGGGGGGGGGGGGGGGGGGGGGGGAGCTAGAGACAGCCATTTCCATGACTGTGTTTTATTGTTTTGTGTTGAGCAGTGCTGACCAAGACTGTCAGTATGATCACGGACTCCTCTAAACCTCAGGTAAGACGTGGTGAAATGCCCCCAATTCCTTCCTTTGTTTTCACAGTTTATTTTCTCTCCCCGACCCTTCCTGCCCCCGCCCCCTTCCTCCACCTTGCAAAGTCTAGTCAGTCTGCAGTTTTGTTATTATTTGAAACAGAAATAGTTGTGAAAATAAAGATGATGCAGATATGAAGTGGGATGAGGCAGTGATACGTGAGGATTATGTTCAGTTCTGGCCCGAAACATCCAGGTAGGAAGAGACTCTTTCGTCCAGGTTAATCTCGGTGCAGACTCCGTGTCCCTCTTAGTCCTTGGAATGAGACTTTAAACCGAGGTCTCATGTGAATGCATGCATAACACACAGACCTGCTTTCCCACTTGATTTTGCTGTATTTTGCACATGTGTTTGGCAAAAATACAGCAAACTGAAAATAAATGCAAAAAAAAAATTCTGAGGTGAAGTTCTTGAGTGGTAATTGCACTTGTGGTGTGCAACCATGGCAAAGGCTTTGACCTAAAAGCGAAGCATTTGCTAACGTCAGCGTGCAAAATAGCACAGGGCACATCTATTTCTTCGACAAAATGCCCAGAAACGTGGAAAAAAGAACATGAGAGAGCATGAGATGTGGAATGAATCAGGTTTGAAAGAAATTTGTATTATTAGAAAGAACAATTTTACCATAGTTGACCGAGGATCAAGTGGTGTTACTACTGGGAAGAAACCTCTGCAGTGTGATGGCAATAAAAATAAAAAACAAGACGAATTTCCCTCCATCCCTGCCCTCCCACTTTAACAGAAATGTGGCATTTTGTACGTACTCTTTGTAAGAAAAAAAAACCACTTTTTTTTTTTTTGTTGCTGAAAAATATACCGATAAACCGTTTCGGGGTAAACAGGTCTGAAAAAAATCTAGCACACTCGTTAAATCTTTTTTAGTATTTCAGAGAAAGTAAAGTGACTGTATGCGTATGGATGGAGGACACGAAAGTCAAATTGCATGCATATTAGTATCTTGTTTAGATTCCAAGAAGACAGAATATGGCTACTTATAGGTGAGATTGAAAACGGTGACATAAATAAAAAATCTCACCAGCTGTGAACCTTAGAGTTGTGGCTTACTAACGGGAACGAAAGAAGGCACAGGTTTAAGATTGTGAAAACCCAAGTGACAACCTTAGAGTTGTGGCTTAGTAACGGGAACGAAAGAAGGCTTCGGTTGTGAAAACCCAAGTGATAAAAACAGGATGGCTGGATGGGGAGAAGGATGGAAGGGAAAGGGGAAAAAGGGAGAGATACAGACACAGGGAGAAAGAGTTGGAGAGCACTACACCACCCGAAACAAGGCAGTGAATGAGTGTTAAGTAAGTTAACTGGTGATTGACGTATATTGCGTCCTTCTCGTCTAGATATATGTCGATGGCTAGACTGTGAACTTTCCACAAAGAATGGGGAGGGAGACAGTTGGGTAAGGTGGGAAAAGGGGATGAGGAGGGAACCGTCGAGGGAGAGTGGGAACAGGTGTGCATATTCAAAGACCTGTTTACCCTCACGAGGTTTGCCGTAATTTCCACAATTTTACACGCCTGCCCTTGACACTCTTGGCGTCTTGAACCATGATTTTTAGTGAATTTTGATAAACAAAAGTTTATATTGAAAAAAAAAGAATCAAACCAACCCATTCCCTGTTGCAGTTTCAGTCTTGAGAAATTCTAGTTCTTCTGTGTCTTGTCAGTGGATCTTTCCATATCTTTCATCTTAATCGTCTCAACCTATTTCCAACAACCCCCCCCCCCCCCCCCCCCCTTCCACACACACATATTCATACACACACTTCTCTTTCACAGTTTCATACATTTGCGGTGATAATTCTTACTTACAGGTATGCGTCTGACATATAAATTTCCATCTGACACACTGTAATTAAGGCCAGTGCGTCACTTGAACAAATAAAAGTCACCATGATACAGTGTTTTTTCTCCTGTGCACATTGCATTTTGGTGCAGCGCGTCACATAAAAGCACTTTTGTGCAGTCCGCCATGATCAGAGGGAAAAAAAACACATTACTTTCCTTTTGTTTGAGAACATTCGGAATTGATGAACAAGTTCCGCTTGGGAACTCTTCTCCAGTGAAAACCAAGAAGAGTTGTCAAAATAGACTACCCAGTCTATGATTGGACTACAAGATTCAGCCACGTGTGACAACCGTGGAAAACTGTAAGGCATTTTTAAACCCAAAATCAACAGTTTAAGCCGTGGCTTTCAGATGATAATCCAGCTAATTTAACAAAAGTCAAACAATCTGTGCAATATGAACGGTTTGGATAATGAAAATGGCTACGTTATGGATGTACGAATGTGCTGTGCACAGTGTAAGAGTAGCCAACTTGCATGGTTTCGTCAAAAGTTCGACTAGTATTTATCACTCATCTTGTGTTTGTCACTGGGCTTCTGATGATCATTGCATGTGGACTGAAATATGGTCAAGCAATGACATATTCCAACACTGACGGAAATGGCTCACTTAGTGGAAAGTCTGTGATAATAATCGAGTAGGTCATCCCACGCGTGAAGTTTCATGCTCACATTTATCCACTTTAGTTGATAACACTTGACCAACATTGGAACACGATTCTGAGTAACTAATGTGCAGCATTATCTTGAGTATGTTGGTGACTTTGTAATTAGCGCCGCTTTTCTTATTTGTGCCCGTCTCATTTTCTTTATATATTTATGTGAGTGAACCAATCAGAGTGAGCTTGTGTGTGTTGTGTGCAGTGTGTGTGTGTGTTTGTGTTTGCTTTCAGTATATTTTTTAAAATATCAAGTGTGACCCGGAAAATATTTTTTTTGATCCTCTGAAAATTTGAAACGATATTTGTACTGATCTACCGAT
>CM031614.1:20363831-20395017 GCA_018398815.1 Conus ventricosus | reverse complement strand
TCTGCTAAAGCATTTACAGGTACTTTCTGGTGATGAAAGAGGATCAGTATATTGTATGTAGCTATTAAAAAATGTTTTCCAGACCTTATTTTAAAAAAGAAGGATTGGGCCAGACAACTTTTGTATATATTCGCACCATGTAAATTGTGCAAGCTTGTGTGATTGTTTTTGCTGATTATGTGACAAATGGTTTGACTCTTCCAGTTAATGCACATTTGTTTAAGTTCCATTTAGGGATGAGATGTAATTACATACATTTCATCTCCTTCCTTAAACTTTAATCTGGTCTGGGAATGTGATTTCAATTAAATTTGTATAAGGAAGTCATGTACTAATCTGTTGTAATAACAACTTTGATCCTTCAAAACCCTGTAAGTCATTGGTGGTGTGATGTAATACATACTTTGATCTTCCTTGAAAGCTGTTGATATCGGCTATTGACATGTTTTTCTTTAACAGACTGACAATGTTTGTTGGTGTTTGTCACATGAATTTGATCACATTCTTTTTTCTCCTAGATAACTTACATTGTGTATTGGTTTTCCATGAAATTTGACAGTGTGTCTGCTTTTCCCAGATATTTCACATGTGTTTCTTCCCCCATCAATATTGATCTGATTTTTCCTTTTCCCAAGAAATTACAATGGCCCTTTTTTCCCCCCCCCACCCCCCCCCTATGTTCCCCGCATTCTTTCCTCTTTCCCAGAAATTTCCTCGCCCCCCCCCCCCCCCCCCCCCCCCCCCCCCACCCCCCCCCCCCCCAAACCCCCCCCCCCCCCCCCCCCCCCCCCGTAAGATAGCTAAAAAATGTGTTTGCTTTTTTCCCAGTATAACTGACATTGTATCTGCTCCCCTCCCCCTCCTATACCCCCCAAGATAACTAGACAGTGTGTTTATTTATTCTTCAAGGTAATTTAACAATACGTCTGTTCCCCCGCCACCCCTCCCTAGCAGATAACTTGATAAAATGTCAGCTTTTCACCCAAGATGAACTTGACAATCTGTCTTTTTTTTCCTGAAGATAATCTTCACACTGTGTTTGTTTCCCTTTAGATAAGTTGACTAGGTGTCTGCTGTTTCCCCAAGATAACTTGTCAGTGTGTCTACTTTTCACCCAAGATAACTTGATAATGGGTCTGCTTCTCCCACCCCTTCCCAAATGTAATTCAACAGTGCGTCTGTATTTTTCTCGAGACAAGGTGGATGTCTGCTTTTTTTTCAGGATAACTGGACTATGTGTCTTATTTTCTAGACTCTTTGACAGGTTATCTGCTTTTTCACAGATACAGTGTTGATAATTTGCCTTTTTCCCCAACGCATTTAACTGTGTAAGCATTTTCTTCAAGACAACTTGACAGTATGAATATGCTGAATAAATTGTGGATGGAAACCAGCTTGTAAGTGTATCTGCTTTTCACAACTTGACAATGTCTCTGCGTTTTCCTCAAGACAAATAGACAGCACGTCTGCTTGTTCTCCCACAGAGTCGACCTCTGGACATCAACACGATCGGCACCAACATCCGAGCCTTGGCGGAGAGTATCCCTGACAATGGCCGATACATCTTTGGTGACCGCCCCCGCCCTCGTCTCAACACCAACAACTTTTAGAGACGTAAAAGCAGGAACGATGCATTGAAGACGACCAGTCGTGTCCCCTGTTGACGTTTTGCTGCTGACGTGCTGCCTCATGATTGCATGGTGGCGTGAACACAGTTACACGTGCGTACACTTACACATGCGCATGTTGATGCGTTGAAAGTTTTACTGAAAGACTTCGGCAAAAGCAGCAACAACAGCAGCAATAAATCATCTGCTCCTCCTGAACAACTGGACATGTACATAAAGAAGGAAAAAGCCCTGTCAGCTCTTGATCTAAGCAAGTGTGTGTATGTGTGTGGGTCTTGTAAAAGACTTGTCAGACAGAGAGTGAAGACACTGGAAAGTTCCTTAGTGTGTGTTTTTTTTTTTATTCTCATGAAATGAAGCATGGGTTTCTTTTTTTATTTTTGGTTGTGGCGGTTCTCACAACCTGTGCGTTTGGTTTCAGTGCTTGTCACCTCAGAGCTTTTCAGTGCTTTTGAACAAAAAAAAGAACACGGTGAGGTTAGAGGATAGAGATACAGAAATCAAAGGGGCGGGGAAGCATATGGTTATTTCTGGTTTGTCACTGTCTGATTTGGATGTGAACAGTTTCATGATGTGTCAGGATATCAGCAGACAGCTGGGTGACATAGGGTTCTTGATCAAGTAGAAGGGCAAGACTTTGAGTTTTCACACACACGCTGCTTTGTAAACAGGGAATGATAGGATTCAGCCTGAAGAACTCTCCTCGGGGGGAGGGGGGGGGGGGGGGGGCGGGCGGGGCGGCGGGGGGGGCGGGCGGAGTGGGGATCTGAAATGTCCATTTTATGAGTCATTCTTTTTTTTTTTTTTTTTTAAATCCTGTTGGGGGGGGGGGGGGGGGGGGGGGGGGGGGGAAGTTAAGGCAGGGTCAGATCTGACATTCAGTTCAGTGTAGATCCTTTTTTTTTTTTTACTCCCCCCCCCCCCCCCCCCCAAATAAAACGCCAAGTGGACTGTTTGTTGAAAATTTCGTTGTAAACATGTTACATGCTTTGAGAGTTCTTTTGAGGAACACTTACCGTCAAAACTTTTGTTTCAAGGAAATAGAAGGATCAAATAAGAACATCAGAAAATGCCTCCGCTATACTACCTTTAAATGAATGAGCGATCATAAAGTCAAGTCAGTCGGACTTTGGATTCAAGAATCGATGTCCCTTGACCTTTCGGTTTTGCTGGGAGGTGAAAATGGCCATGGTTTATGGTGGGCAGGAAGGATTGTTTAGTTGTATCCATGCTCAGCTGTGGTGCAAACAGGGTCACCGATAGGATTGGGTGGTGGAAAATGCCATCACTAGGCATTCTGAGTAGTCTGAGTATTTGTGGGGTTACAGATAGATCGGTTAGAGTTTAAAGAAGAAAAAAAAAGTGCATCATAGTAAATGTTTATGCGGAAAGTGCAACACGGAAAGGGTTGAATGTCATTGTGTAACATGGTAATAAGAAAGTGTGAAAGTGTAAAGGTCATTTGTGATCTGGGATCATTGATCATGCTGGGGTCAAACAGGGGAGGAGTGAGAATGTACAAGGAAGAAGGGGACAGAAAGATAGACATATTTACCGATATGATCTTGACATAGTATGCACAGGTTTTTCAGGTTTGCCAAACATGAAATTGAAAAGAAGACGTTGGGGGTGGGTATTGGAGACAAGAGTTCTTAAGTTGTGAATGCACTTGTGGTGTGTAACCATTGTTTTGGTGAGCTATGACCACAGAAGTGACAGCAAGCTAATGTCATGTGCTGGCGGTTTCAGTCTTTGTGATAACATGCTGATACATTGGAATGATAGGAGGGTGGGACAATAGGCCCACATGCTGATACATTGGAATGATAGGAGGGTGGGACAAAAGGCCCTGAAATGTTGAAAAACTGGCAGGAGAGTCTGAACATGCTGACGAATCTGGTTTAAAAATAATTTGTATCGGGAGAAACTATTTTTACAATAGGTACTGGAGGATCAGGTATCCCTGCACTCCCTCTGCCGTGTGATGGTAGATAAAAGCAATTCCCCCCCCCCCCCCCCCCCCCCCCCCCCCCCCCCCCCCCCCCCCCCCCCCCCCCCCACACACACACACACAATTTATTACAAGAATTTGTAAGATTCTCCCTTCTCTCCCCCCCTCTGCCCTTTCCCACTCCCGTCCCTCACCCTGCTTTTATGAAAATTTGGAAGACGTGTACTCACACTCTATGGCAAGTATGCTCATTTTAGTTGAAAAGTTCACCAAGGGCAGTGTTGGGGTAAAGGGGGTTCTGGAAAGAAAAAAAACACCACAGGGAAAAGAGACCAAAGAGAAATGCGTCTCCTTCCTCAGCTCAAGGGAGCATGCAACACTCTGGGCTGTGGCTGAGGCAGAAGACTCCCACGCATAAATACCTCTGACCAGACTTGAACTCAAGACCCACCCAGTCTGCAGTACTGACCTCTGCACTATAGCTGTTAGTAGTTGTACACATTACCTCAGAACAGGTGTGCCAAATCCTTTTTTTTTTCAAAAGCCACCTGAAATATGATGAGCTTGAAAGGACCGTTTGACTTCTGTTTTGAGGTAAATCTGTTTGCATGTGCTTGTCCACATGTGTGACATATACAAAAGTGGCTGTATTCTTCAGCAGAATCCTTTGCACAGGTTATTTTGCACCTGGCCTACAGGAGATGGAGTTGATAGTTTGTTGAGAGTCGAAAGACGGTGTGGGAGTGTGTTTGCTACAGCTCAAAAAAAAAAGGTATATAGTTCAACGAATGTGAACACTTTCAGTTTTCTTTACTTTCGTTCTGGTCAACTCTGTTGAGTTCTTCATCAGTCATCTCTCTCATCCTTCCTCTCTCTTTTTTTTTCTTCCTCTGTTTCCTCATCAGCTACTACTCCCATTTTCTTTTTTTTCAACTGTGAAAGATGAGGCATTGTGGTCTCAAGGGGAAGGGGTGGGGTGGATGGGATATGGAGGGAGAGATTTAAATTGATTTGACCAGGCTGATAAAATGGCGCAAACCTTTTTGTTTTAGGTATGTGCTTAAAATGATGTGATTCTCACCTGCAGTCATGTAGCTGCGAGTGTGTATGCAGGAAAGTGTGTATCTGCGTATGCTTGTGATTATATGTTGTGCAGACGTGTACGTACATGTGTGTGCATGTGTTCAGTCATAACGATGTGGTCATTGTATGTTTTACTGCAGTTCTTGTGTAGAGGAGAGTGTGTATGTGTGTGTGTGCAGGTGTAGGTGATACACAAATGCATGTTGTAGACAACTACTTACTGACAGTTGATGTTGTATTGATTAGAACCCAACAGTACACATCGTCCACGTCCATGTTGTGTGAGAGGAAACTTCTTCCTAGCTTGTCCGTGCAGAGGGGACATTCAGAAGGTTGTGCTTCATCCTACATGGTTGCAGCTCAGTTTAATTGTGTATATAGATTATTTCTGTGGGGTCATCTTTCAGACAGGAGTGAACATGTTTGACCAGCCATTGATGCTGTAGTGTTATGCATTTGATGACTTCAACATCGCTACTGGTACGTCAGTCTAGGTCTAGCTTCTGCCACAGGTAAGTGTGTGAAAATTGCATGATGTCAGAATCAGGCAAGGCAGGATGTCATTTTCATATACGATGTCATTTTCATATTCAAGCAGAGTTTTCTGACTGGTTGAGATTGGCTTCAGTTTCATGTCAGCTTCAGTAGAACCTTCAAGGAAACAGGATGGTAGGCGTTTTTTCTTTTTTTATCTTGAAACTGAAATATTCTGAAATATTGCGTGTGAACTCATGACTAGTTCATTGTGAGCTTGGTGGGCATGCTAGCGTAAAAACCAGTTTGTGGGGGAATGGATGGATTGTGTTGCGTGAACTCGGATCTGCTGTGAGATTGGTCATCCTCTGCATTGCTATTGTTTGGCACGGGGAATGTAGAGTTTTAGAGAAGCCAGAAAAGGGCAGGTAGTAACAGCGGTTCCAGACGTGCATTCATTCAGCACCACTTTTTCCACAGTTTTTTTCCCTACTTTTCCCATTCGTTTTTTTTTTTCTTAACTTCTTTTCCTGCGTCTTCCTCTCTGTTCCACTTTTCCATGGCTCATTGTGCGTCTTCCCATCTTTTCGGACTTTACCGCAGCTTTTCATAATTCAAATATTTTATGACTTTTTCTTATTTGTTTACTGGGAGTGCTTTACAAGAAAGTTTGAATAGACATTTTCATAAGGTTTTTGCTTTGAAGGGTGAGAATGATGGACTGGGCGGAACGCAGGCAGGGAGTTCCATATTCCACCTGTCCAACGATGAAATTATATTCCATGGCAGCCTATACTTCTTTCAGCTCTGAAGGATGTGGAAAGTGCATGTTCATTTCTGCGGAAAAGAATTTTGCCGAGACTGGGCGAACAACACACAGAGGAAAACGTCAGAGAAAGTAGTGCTGATTAAATGCTAATCTAGTGAAACTCGGGAGGTAGCAAAGACAGGACGGTCCATGTAGTAAAACAAGTCATCGTAGTCGTCTTTTTTTCTGCTTAATATAATAACTTAGAAGTCCCTTCCTGTGTCTCTGGTGCTCACTGTTTGGCATTTTTGAAGGGGGAGAGCTCTCGGCATTCCTGCTGTAGGTTGTGTTGTGGTCACTTGCTCAAGTAGGATTGTTGAAGGTTAGAGCTGTGCCGGTCAGTGTTTATCCATGGGGGCCGCTACGGCAGCCAGGTTGGTCTAACTGGAGATTTGAAAAGGAGCAAGCATGGTTCCAAAACACAGGCATAAATCCTCGTCTGTGTTTTAAAGTTTACTTTTAGGTATTATTTAACAGATGTGGAACTGGAAATACATGTTTATTCTTTCATCTCCTATCAGCATCTGTTTTCCTTCACACCAAGCATGGTTGGACGTATAAAGAGTTGCACATGATTGTATGTCAACATGAATTGAAGATGGAAGAAAAGAAGGGTCAGGAGGGTTGCTTCAGTACACATAATGCCATGTGATCTGTATGTGTGCACATGAATTTTGATTCTGTGTGTGTGTATGAGTGAGCATCTGGATCATATAATTGTATGTGTGTATGCATCCATGCATATAGCCTGAAGGTGCTATGGTTAAACTAACAATCTTTTTGATTGCAGGCACGTATTCCAAGTACATTTTTGTTATTTGAAAACAAGATTCAGGCAGTGCAGATGTTAGGATGCTTGTCAATGTCACTGGTAAAGATACTAAGACACCAGCCGCCGTGGCGAAGTGGTCAGCGTCACGGACTCCCAGCTGGGAGGTCGTGGGTTCGAATCCCATCAGTCATGTGGGTTTTTCTGCCCCGACCGGCTCCTACCCAGAGTTGAGTTTGCTGCGGACTCAGTTGGGAAGACTGGGACCACACAGTCGAGTTTCATCCACTTAATGGATGCGTTTCTGAAAGGAAGCGTATAGTACAGCCCTGTCATGCAGTCTCAGACCGAAATGGAAATCCGTAGCATCATCTTAATCATCCTCATTCTCATCGATCAGCTTAAAAAAAAAAAAAAAGTCAAATTCTGTTGCCCTTCATGCCCTGCTCTCATGGTGACCTTGGTTTCGATGTCCTCTCCACATCTGTGGCCTTAGTTTGGTTCCGTCGGGGTCACCGGTATCGGCGAGTCCATGGGTGCTGTCGTTGGACCTCCGGAGGGAGAGCTCACTCACGCCGGCTCCGCGACTATGCGATTATTGTTGTCAGTAGGGGGCTTAGTAGGTGGTGTCCTGCGTATGTTATATCAGAACAGGCGCCACTGAACACCACCGAGGTGACTCGGCTGCAGTGCAGTGTCTCCTCCGGTGGGTTGCCTCTTGACGACTTGACATTGACTGCTCCCTATGGATTGCCGGTGCCGGGGCTGCGCGGGGCCGACCGGGCTGTGGACTGGGTGTCGGAATGAGCGGTGTGGATGCACTGCCTCTGAGATGGCACAGAGGTTGGGACAGAAAAAGAAAAAAAAAAAAGATATTAAGACCATTGCATTCTAGACAACTGTTGAATGACAAAAACGACTATGAAGCTTCACACACTTTTGCAGTCATTTGCTGGAGAGAAATTCTTATCTTTTACAAATGTTTTTGAAGTACAAAACCATTTTGTGTAAAATGAGACCGCAAACAGTAGTTATTGTTGGACGTTGTTGAATAATTGCTGGTCGGTGGAAGCAAGGTTAAATGTACACTTGCCAAATCAAAAGCCTCTGCGATTGCATTTTAACTTTGTTTTTCTCTATTTTCTTGTGGTGTGAAGAATTTCAGCCAGTGTATCGAGGTATATTGCGTAGTTTGTGAGAGTATTTGTTTTAAAGTGACAAATGAGCAGTTGGTGATAGGAAATGGAATTGGCTGTGTATGACAGTCGGTGTCAGTTTGCTTGTGTGTGAGATTTTTTTTCAGTAGTGACACAGTTCAAGATTGGCTTTAATATTGGTGGCTACTTTTGTAGTTATGTTCCAGTCCACAAATCTAGTCTTGATGCCTGAGAAGGTTATGATGAAGGTAACGGTGTCAGTTTGAAATACTTGACAGTGTCTGTCCCTCTCCAGGCACCCTGGAGCATGCTGGGTAATTTTGTGTTGCCGTAACCCACCAAAAATTGACATAGATTACAGATCAATATTGAATGTATTGGATCTGCTTTTTACATACGCTGTCTTCAGCCATTGTCAGGTCTGTACACGTGTTCGTCTGGGAGATGGGGAACTTCCCGCTCCAAATGGGCGGAAGATGACACCTGTCTTTCCGATTCAAATAGTTACAAGTTCATGGGTCAAGCAAGTAGGTCTAGAGAGTGAAATAGTTGATGTGAAGTGCTCGTCAGGATGATGATCAGGATATGGACTGTGTGCATTGTAGGCACAACGTCTCACACCAGTGTTGTGGCATTTTCTCTCTCTGAACTGTTCAGCTGTCTGATGGGGCAAAAATTGCTTTGAGCGAGTCCACTAGTGGCGCCTGTCCCACAGAAACAGCGTGGATCACTCTCGCTGAACAAAAACGCTAATACAGATTAGCCCCCTTGCACATTTGAACATCTACTCCAGGCACTGCCGGGACTTGAACCCAGCGCTCCTCACATTGAGAAGCAAGTGCCGTGAGCCATGGCTGTCTGCTGTGATGACAATGCCGATCTCCACACAATCTTTCCAGGAGTGAAGACAAGTAGGCTAAAAGAGAGATACCTTCAGATTTAAAAAATAAGAGTGTGTATGTCCCTGTGTTTAGGATATTCCAGTACTTAGACGACGTTTAGGAGTCCCTGGCAAATGTCTTAGTTTCAATGCCAGAACAGTACAGATTGCTAGAGCTAAAGAAATTGCCAGTCACTTGTAAAAATGGCGGAGAAGTACATGAATGTGTGTTTAGTCTTAAATGGGGTGTAGAAATGGGGAATCGGTTAACGATTGATTTGACTTTTTTTTTCTTTCAAATAACTTTGTGTATGGATAAGCATGTGGTATTTTCTAAATTGTTACTACTTTGTATTCTTTAAGTATTTCTTCCCTTCTAAATATGGAGGAATGAGTATGCCTTTCTGTTGTAATGGGCAGTAGATAATGGTTTGTACATTTAGTATGTTAATTACATGCGTGTTTAAGTAGCTAACAAAAGATTCATTTGTATTTGATACGGAAGAGGTCGCTGTTTGTACTTGTGCAAGTGTTGTGCTAAATGTGGTAACAATCCATTTTGATACCGGTTACTTGCATGGAGATAAAGGGCATCAGACTTGTCACAGCATTCCTGTTCAAAAACTTTACAAAGAAAAACCGTGCAGCTTATTCACAATGAATAAGAATATAAACCAATTGTTGATTCTTGTATGGGATAACTATAATCCCACTTTTGTAAAGTACGATGAGGTATTGAAATTTTGCTCCGTATAAAACTGAAATGTATTGAGAATTTGACTGTAGCCAATTGAATATTCTAAGGTTAAATCTTCGCTTGTATTGCTCATGGTAATGTTTTATGGCATTTGTTTTGTTCTAAAGCACTACGTTATGACTTTTGTACGAGTTTCTTTGTGAAATTGAAAAAAATTGTAATACTGTTTCATGCCAAGTCAGAATTACTGTTGGATGCTTCACGGTTTCATCATTTTTTTTACTTTTTTTAAATTTTTATATAGAAGATTCATTTTTGAAGATGTCATTCTGAAAGCACATTTTCATGTCTCTGTCTCTCTTCATTGTCCATAGGATCCTTAAAAATCCCTGAAACTACTGTAGAGTTGAACCTCCGCTTTAAACTCCTGGAAGTTATCAAGAATAAGACTTTGTCTGAAGGTGTTGGACAAGTACTTTCTGTATGTAGTCACCATTGTCTGTTTTGTTGTTTTCTCCACCAGCATGAAGTAGAAGGCAGAAGACGTACAGAAAGTGAATGAGAGAAACTAGGAACAGGCGGTCCGTTCTGAAAGTTGTGGTTTATTTGGTAATAATGGGCATTAAGCTGTAGTGGCATTTATTGTGGTGCGAGCTAGCTTGGGGGCCATTTGAGTATGTGAATGCTATATTGTGCTTACTGCTTTTATCAATTTTGAGATCCTTTGAAAAATGATATCGGGTCTAGGGAAGTACGTCATTTTTATTTACAGAAGTACACAAACGTTGTTCTTCTCTGCGAGGGACATGGCTAATTCTTCTTTGGCTGATCCAGCATTTAAAAATGTCTAAAACTGTGTGGCCCTTCATGCCCTGCTCTCATGATGACCTCAGTTTCGATGTCCTCTCCACGTCTATGGCCTCGGTTTGAGTCTGTAGGGGTCAACGATATTGGCCAGTTCATGGGGACAGTTGTTGGACATACATGGTGGTGCCCTCTGGAGGGAGAGCTCACTCGCACCGACTGTGCGATTAAGTAATTATTTTCATCAAAAGGAGCTTAGGTGGTGTCCTGCGCATGTTGGATCAGAGCACCTAAGTGACTTGGCAGCAATGCAGTGTCTCCTACGGTGGGTTGCCTCTTGACGACTTTAACATTGACTGCTCCCTGTGGATTGCCGGTGCCGGGGCTGTGGTGGGCCAGACCGTGCTGGGCTGTTGTTGTGTGCGTGTGCGTGTGTGTGTGAAGGAGCGGTGTGGGTGCAATGCCACCGAGGCGGCACAGAAGATGGAACAAAAAAGAATTTTTAAAAAATGTTCCCCAACATTGCCATTTGTGATGCCCGTGATTTTCTGGTTGCATCTTCTCTTCAAGGCTTGCATCTTGGTAGACAAGCTGTGGGTCCATGACTTGCATTTATAAAGAAGAGTTGAAGTGATTTGACCCGTCTCATGGCATCAACTGTGTGACCTTAGTTAGGGAGGATTTGACAGAGCGCGTCATGCTGGCTCCAGTCGATCAGACGCTTTGAAATGTTTCTGGTCTGTGCATTGATATGTTAGAAACATTTTATTATGTTGATTCGGGAGTTTATCACTTCAAGAGGTTGGGTTTTGTTCGCCTTTTTTTTATTTTTTTTATGTTACAGAAAACAAATTCCCCTTCACTGCCTACAGGAAATTCATGAGCAACTTAGCAGGAAGATGTTTGATAGGCTTATGTGGGAAGAACTTTTGATAGACTATGCGAACATAACGGTTGATGTTGAATGTGAAGTATTGCAAAAAAATTATGATGGGGTCATTTATGCATTTACATGTTTCTCCCATATGACTTGTAGCAGTACGATATTGATGATAGTACATTATAATGACAGCAGTATTTGTTTAGAGACACAGGTGGTCACGAACTGTAATAAATGTTTGTACACAGATGGTTAAGAACATATTGTAAGTGTTTGTACTAAATACACACATGCTTGCATATGCAAGCATGCACAAGCATACTCTGGCACAACAAAAAGTATAAACCACCAGGTGAGCAGGTGTTTTTGATGGAAAATGCCTTTTGCATGAAGAGAAGAATTGCCATGTAACAGTCTGTGGTACCCTACCATTTTTTCCCCCTCATGAAGAGTTCAGATGTTGGATTACCCATATTGGAAAATAATATCCAGCGATTGGTCTACTCAGCTGAGAAATCACCTGTGGGCTCCCCCCCCCCCCCCCCCCCCCCCCCAATCCTTCCCATGCTAGTTTATCTGTTTTTTGCTTCATTATGGATGTCTGTTGATAAGGAACTTCGTGATATGCAAGTGGTAGTGTATATGCTA
The DNA here is from genome assembly GCA_018398815.1 of Conus ventricosus. Taxonomy (NCBI): domain Eukaryota; kingdom Metazoa; phylum Mollusca; class Gastropoda; order Neogastropoda; family Conidae; genus Conus; species Conus ventricosus. Next base: position 20,383,238 of record CM031614.1, on the reverse strand, counting down.
TGTTCAGTTGATCGTGCCAGCGTGTCTTTACATCTGGTTAGGGGAGAGTGTACGTGTATCTCCAGTCCTGCATTTGCGTTCAAGTATACTGGCCAGTTCTCTGTGCTGCATTTTGTTATTTTTTGTGTACATTTCAGAACACCTTTTTCCATTGTTCACGATTTTTAAGGATCTGTTCTGTATCCTTGGCTCCTTTTTTGGACCAGGCTGACAAGAGTTATCACCCTTCCAACTCTCCAGCTGGACAGAGTGAAAATGCTGATAGCTCTCCCTGCCAACCAGAGGATGTTACTCTTTTTGGTACATGGGAAAGAACAAATGGCTGTCGGAACATAACTAGATTTTCTCTCAGACCTCTCGCTCTGTAACTCCCTGCAGGTTCTTTCCCTTGAATTTCATCGATGATCAGAGGTGGAAATTATCACATCTAAAAACATGTTTTTGTTGTTGTTAAGGAAATGATTTATTGAAGCAAACCTAAACAAAGGCGTTTACCAAGAAACAAAATCTAACCTGTCGAGTGCCTGTAACCCGTCGGCTGACAGTGTGCTGCAAGTGCTTCCCCAGTGCCATTATGCCATCCACTGATAGCACATGATTTTTCATTCACCGGAGTTTGGTTCAGTAGGCTAGAGATGTTCAGCAGCAAGCATGATGTGCCTGCTGTGTAAAAATACCATGTGAAGAAGCATACGTCAGGTGGAAGACTCCTTTATTCTCGATTCAGTAACTGAACCATGCGGAAAAGGGGTTTGCCTCGTTCGTTAAAAAAAAAAAAATGGCGGTCCAGCCTTCGACGACCAGAGACAGTGATCCTGATCTCGATCTGCGAACTTGCATAGCTTTGCAAGCAGTGCAAATGATGATGATGATGAAGACGATCTTTAGTCCGTTGACTAGTTGGAAGGTAAAGGTGATGACAGTAATGAGCCAGTGACATTTGACGCTTGTTGAAGCAAGCTGTCCAGCCTGTTGATTCTGTTACCACTTTGGACTTTACACCAAGTGGGAGGGATCCTGGTAGTGACAGGGGGCCCAGCAAGCACACATCATGCAGACGGAAACAAAGAGGGAGAGGAGGGGTGTGGGCAGGAAGTCGGGAGTTTAGTTAGAGTGCATGGGAGGGGGGCGTGGCCGTGGAGGTCGGAGAAATCTTGCCTTGACTGGGAATTCACCGACTCCAAATAGAAAACTGCTCCAAGTTTCTGCTTTTACAGAAAACGCCAGTCTGAAAGCAAAAACAGCAGGCGATGCATGTCATGACCCGTGTTTTGAGCAGCATCACACAAACTTGAGAGCTACTGACTCCAATGCGTGCAGTTAAAGATGTATATTTCACCATCAAGTCGGGCAGGGGGATTTCCTGTTCCTTTTTTTTCATGTGCCTGCAAAACCAAGTCTAGTTTCATGCAACTGTCTAGTTTTTATGTAGTATCGGTACCTTTCACATTGATGAAACGCGGTTCGTATTTTTGGCCAGTTGCTGACATACTTCTTCATTTTGTGGAAGTTTTTATGTGTATGTAACTGGACAACAAACATGCTTATTGGTTTGTTTTAGGTTTGATGTTGATCAACAGATTTTTTGCGTAGGCTAAAGAGAAAAAAATTTCTACTTTGATCCGTTTCAATAGTTTCTTCTGCTACCAGAATGATTAAAAGAACAAGCCCGGATTCAGACTCTTCATTCAGTTTCCTTGCATGAATATATTACTTTCTTTACTGTATCTCTCGCAGTTCTCGTGCTAGAATTTTTTATTCATTCTGCATTCCTTAAAATTCCCTGACATTGGGGATGCACTGTTACTGCTATCTGTTAAGATATTAAGACAAGATCTGTGTTCAGCTATGCGATTCAGCAAATGGTTCCTTGCAGTTGGTTGAAAGAGCCTGTAGCATTCACCTCTTGCCAAGCCTTTGGTTTCTCGTTCTGCTAGTCAAAGGTAAAAAAAAGGCATCATTCTATACCACCCCCTTCTTTTGGTGGCCGCCTTTTCTTCTCCTTTAGCTTATCGACAAGGGTCAAAAGATGTTCTGTGTGGTCATTTGTTCATCCCCAATGTTTGTCGGCTAAGAATACAGCCTTTATTCTCATGAAAAATTAATTTCAGGCTTAAACCCATTCCCACCCCTTCCACATTGCTTCCCTGTCCCATCCGTTCTTTTTTTCACCGTTGGTATTTTAGAAATGATCTCTAGATAAATTGATCTGACCCAAGAAAACAAGTCGGCTGCGAGTTTCAGTGCAGATGCCTGCCGCCATGTTGGATCCCTTTAGATATTGAATGCAAAGTAGCCTGGAATTGAATTCCCTGTTGTTTGATGGTCCTTGGTAATTACTTATCCCCTCCATTACTGTGATTTTTTTTTTTCTTTTAAAGTAGCCATTTAAGTAAACGGGGGATACCATGGAAGATGGGTAAACTGTAAGCTTCAAATGCACACACACTGAGTGCCCCATTGTTTGCCAAACTCTGCACACTGTACATTTGTGCATGTATCATTTTATTGGCCAATATTGTTGCATTTGTATGTAATGGATGTACATTTCTGTGCATGCTTATGGGTTAGGGCATTTCAGTATTTTGTTGCATAAAGATTTTGTTTACTTTTTTTGTCTAATTTGCCTGCTGTACACATGGTATGATGGGCCCCTTTTTCACGGCAATCATCTGCGTTTATTTGCTAATGATGCTGGTGGGACAACATGTATAATGGACAAGACAGGACATTACAATCTGGCACCAGACAAATCGGAAACATGCAAATTAGGTTCATTCATTTCTTGTTTTATTTGTCATTAGTGTAGATATTTTCAGGTTAGAGCTCCGTTTTTTTTTTGGTTTTTTTGCGTACTTTGTCCCTTGCATTTTAGATGAAGTCATAGGTTTGCGTTATAGTTGCATGCCTGCATTTTTGGTGCTGTCGGAGAGAGAAACCAGCAGATCGAAAAAGGGGTGCAGGTAGAGGATTGGGAGTTTGTGATAGAAAGGACTGTATCCTTTCATTACAAGTGGTCTTGTCCCTCTTGCCATCGTGATAACACGTCGACATAGCTGCCAACCCTGAAAAAAGGCATGGTTGAGTGGATTCACTTTTGAATGGGGATAATAAAGTAGTGTAGAATAAAACCCAAATAATAGTTGCATAAGTGCCAGCTTGACAGATTTTTCTGGATTCCCCCCCCCCCCCCCCCAGTTAGAAATTGAATTCATAAATCCCAGATTTAGAAATACAGGGTTGGGGGGGGGGGGTAATCGGGATGACAAGATATTGTAGAACAAAACCCAGTTAATTTATGGGAAACCATTTGGCAACTGAAATATGAATGAGTCAACAGCTCTTCACCCCACCCACCTCTTGTTCCCAACTTCAGAAGGTTGGCAGCTATGCACTGATCCTTGCACACGTAAAACGTCTATGGTGCACTTGGAAGATGTAATGCATGTCCAGTTTGTCAGTGAAGTGTCGGTTGTCCACTTCATGCTCGCATCCTCCACATACCTTGACTGTGCATGTTGTCATGCGTTTTTAAAGTTTTACCCTAGTTTGTACTAATTGAATAAATTGGTAAACAGCAGGAAATTCTGTTAATGTGATTTTTTTTTTTTAAGTTGAGAACATAGTAGTGAATAAAATGCTTGTTCTTTAACTCCAAACAAATTTTTCCTGATTTTTCCAGTTTGAGTATTTTTCCAATTTGAGTATTTTTCCAGTTCGAGTCTTTAGACGTTGACACCGTCTATATTTTCCTTCCGTCTATATTTTCCTTCCCTTGCCCGTTTTTTTTTTTCTTTTTCATTACGCTCGGACTGATATTTACTTTTGAGGTCATTTAGTTAACCATTAGTGATTTATGATCATTTCTTTACGACATTGTGATTTAAAAATTTTTTTTTTTTACATTTAAGCAATTCATCAAAGAACAGGAACCTAAGTTTTTCCTAGTTTTGTACACTTTAGGATAGGTATCCCAGATGCGACTACCCACTGCTGTCCAGCTTAGCTTGTATCGTCACAGTAGACCCGTTTGATTCAGACCGACAATCCCGTTCATGGACAGGCAGAGTGACCTTTGCTAGATGCTGACAATCCCGTTCTGTATGAAGGATTTGGTATTTCATGTAATTTTTTTCCCAACCCAAACAAATCTGGCAGTCACAATTTGATTGGGATATGAAATTGTTATGGAGAATTGTTTACTATGCGAGCATGATGAAGGGGAGAATGATGAAGGGGTGGGGGGCGAATGATGAAAGGGCATTTATAAGGCTTGGTTTGTGCTGGAGTACACGCTTTGATTTGTATGTCGGACATACAGCAGTATTCCTGCTGAAAAAAAAAAAATCCCCGTCTTGTTCATCAAGCGGGATCTTCCCTCCTCTTAAAATCCCAAGAGGAAAGGTCTTGCCACAGATGAAAGCAAGCAGACGTGTAGTACATGGAACGATGTAGTGAAAACTTTATGGCGAGGAATAAAAAACTTTTTATGGTGAGGAATAAAGCTTTTGCATTGAACAGTCCCGTGTTGATGAGCATGTCTGAATGAATTGAGGGTCAGCCTTCGAGGTACCTGAAGGAGGGGATGGGAACAACCTCTCTTGCTCCCTCCATCCCATCTCAAAACAAAAAAAAGGAAACCCGAGGTCATGAGTACAAGGTATACTTGACCCGAGCGTCTACCAGGTCTAAGATACACACACACACCTCCAGCGTTGGTCTAGCTTTACTGACTTTGCTTCCCAACTGTTTGGTAGAACAAAGATTCCATCTCATCCTTGGGGGGGGGGGGGGGGGGGGAAGCAGCAACAGCTACACCATTGACACTTTAGTTAGAATACCAGTGTCAGCTCCTAAATCAAAGATCCAATTACAAGGATGATTTGGGTGCAGCGACTTAGTGCAGCATGTCATCAGGGGGGTGGGTGGTGTCCTGTACACGTTGGATCGGACCAGGTGCCACCGGACACAACCCAAGTGAGTGGGCACGCATCAACTTTTGCATAGTGCTATGTGATCACACACCTACCCCAACTTTGCATAGTGCTATGCGGTCACGCGTCAACTTTGCATAGTGCTATGCGGTCACGCGTCAACTTTGCATAGTGCTATGCGGTCACCCGTCAACTTTGCATAGTGCTGTGTATATGATCACACATTAACTTGGCATAGTGCTGTGTATATGATCACACATTAACTTGGCATAGTGCTGTGTATATGATCACACATTAACTTGGCATAGTGCTGTGTATATGATCACACATTAACTTGGCATAGTGCTGTGTATATGATCACACATTAACTTGGCATAGTGCTGTGTATATGATCACACATTAACTTGGCATAATGCTGTGTATATGATCACACATTAACTTGGCATAGTGCTGTGTATATGATCACACATTAACTTGGCATAGTGCTTGTGTATATGATCACACATTAACTTGGCATAGTGCTGTGTATATGATCACACATTAACTTGGCATAGTGCTGTGTATATGATCACACATTAACTTGGCATAGTGCTGTGTATATGATCACACATTAACTTGGCATAGTGCTGTGTATATGATCACACATTAACTTGGCATAGTGCTGTGTATATGATCACACATTAACTTGGCATAGTGCTGTGTATATGATCACACATTAACTTGGCATAGTGCTGTCCATGCGATCATACATAAACCCCCAACTTTGCATTGTCTACGTGTGCAAACATCAACTTTGCACAGTGCTGTCTATGCAGCCATGTATCAACCCCATCTTTGCATAGTGCTATGTATTCACACATCAACTTTCCATATGTCTCTGTGATCATACATCAACCCCAACTTCACTTAGTGCTTGCATTACACAACTTTCATAGTATTGTCTATGCGGTCACACATCAATCCCAATTTTGCATGGTGGTCTTCAACTTTGCATAGCGCTGTCAATGCATTAATGTATCAACTCCCAACTTTGCACAGTGCTATGCATTCATACATCAACTTTGCACAGTGCTGTCTATATGTTAATACAGTTGAAGCCGCTTATAATAAAATTGGATGTAAGGAATGTCGGATTTAACAAAGCAAAGTTGGTTCCAGCAAAAATCCCTCTTTACATGACTAAAGATATGTCAGTTGTAACGAAATTGGATGTAACAAAATGATGCTTATAATGAAATGGTTTGGGGGCTCCCCGTGGGTGATCACTGGTTATAGCGAAGCAGCCGCCTCAAGCAGATCACATGTTCGGTCCTGTGAAAAGTTCAAGCTCGATATAGCAAAGTGGTTACTTTGGTGTTAAGGAACCATTTCTTGGAAATGGTTGGTTAGTTCACTGTCCGCATGGCACATGAAATGTAGATCTTCTTAAGCGTTGCTCTAAGTAGAAATCACATGTTAATGTATGTGTTTGACGAGCTGCATAATCATAAGCTTGTTTCATTTTCTTGTACATCTTTCACTTCACTATTAATGGTCGAGGGTTTTTTTTCTCGTTCAGCTGTGGCAAAAATCAACCTTATCAGTTCTGTCAAAGAGTGTGACATTTGAGGGTTTTTCCCACCCAATGTGGCAATAAATCATTCTTTTTTGTTGTTTCATAGAATGTGAACATTTACATATCGGACATTACAACTGCAAATTCCAGTAGCTGTATATGGTGACCCAGTGTGTACTGCTAATAATAAAGAACTCTCGTTTGTATACACCAAGACATAACACATCTGTGACTTCCGCTGCAATGATGGAGAAAAGTAAAAAAAATTATCATTTTCCTTTCAACACCTTATTCAGACACTAATTATTTTGGTAATTGTGATTTCTTGTCAAGCTGTGACAAGTACAAAAATTGCTCTCCTGTTTTTATTTCCATGCCAGTGCATACTTCAATGACCAAACGGCGTGAAACATTAATCAAACGGTGCAGAAATCCCCCCTACCCCCCTCCGCATTAAAATCATGGCGCTGTGTAATTTGTTCCGACAATCTATTTTTCTAAAGTCTTCAGAATAATACAGTGAATTTTGTTCAACGATTTTACTTATCGGTTTCAAATAACAATTTAGGCCTAGGTGATCTGTTTTCATTTACTTCCATATTTTGAAATCATTTTCATTGAAAAATATAAAAACCAAGAAAACAAGCTTGATTACTGCCCATATATGCGGGCAGGCACAAAAGAGAGTGTGTGTGTGTGTGTGAGAGAGAGAGTGTGTGTGTGTGAGAGAGAGAGAGAGAGATTATGCCGGATATAAAAAAGCAACCCGAGAGAAGTTCATCATAATGGCATGTTGGTTGTAACGAAAGCCGGATATAACTAACCAATTTTGAATGTCCTCAGCAATTCGTTATAAGCGACTTCGACTGCATATTAAATCCATCTTTGCATGGTGCTCTATGCCTTCATACATCAACTTTGCATAGCACTTCTGTATGTTCACCCAGCATCTCCAACTCTGCATAGTACTATGTGTTATACGTCAAGCCCTACCATCCATGCATTCATGTGTCAACTCCAACTTTGCATAACAAGTTTGTGTAGTACATTCTATGTATCCACAGACCTGAATTCCACCTTTAGTCGATGTTGCCAACGTATCAAAACATCTCCAATGTTGCCTATTCTATCGAAGCATCTAGCTATTAAGTCCAAGAACTTTAATTTCATCCTGACCTAACGCCAACTTTACTTACTGCTATCAAAGCATTCAGACAAAACTCCAGCGTAGTCTTTGCAAAGTACAGTAAAGACATATATCCTTCTCCTCCTGCGTTCCCGGCCATGCTAAATGGGCAATCTGATGTCGTCGGCCTCAGCGACATCGCCGGTCCCCACAGCTTCTTCCCAAGGGTCACTGCGGTGGGCTGCAGTGTTCTGTTGCAGTGTGACAAAGCTGAGACATGTATCCAGCTTTTCACAATGGTCCATGTATCCAAATTTGCATCGTACAGTCTATGCAACCACATAACTCGATTCTAACTTTGCATGCTATGTGTTTGAACATCAGCTGCAACCTGACTCAGCTCTGTGTGTGTGTGTGTGTGTGTGTGTGTACGTGTATATATATATATATATATATATATATATATATATATTTTCTAGAACTCCCCCCACCTTTGCACAGAGCTGTCCATGAGTCCAGCTTTACCTATGTTGTCTGTGTGTTCACAGATACCATGTCCGTGACTGCACGGTGCTGTACGTTCATATGCATCAACCCCGACTGTATACAGTGCTGTCTATGTGTTCAGATATCAAGTCCAACTTTGCATAGTGCCATGTATCCACAGAACTCCAACCTGTACATAGCACTGTGCATGTGTCCACATACACAAAGTTCAGCTCTACAGTGTTTTGTGTTCACAAACATTAACTCCAACTATACCATGTACAATATATCATGACTTCAACTTTGCACAGACTGTGTATGTATCCCAGAGACTTCAACTCTTTAAGTTTGCATAGTGCTGTGTATCTATCCGAGAGAATTCAACTCTTAAGTTTGCACAGTGCTGTGTATATATCTGAGAGAATTCAACTCTTAAGTGTGCATAGTGCTGTGTATATATCTGAGAGAATTCAACTCTTAAGTTTGCATAGTGCTGTGTATATATCTGACAGAATTCAACTCTTAATTTTGCACAGTGCTGTGTATGTATCCCTGAGACATCAACTCTCAAGTTTGCATAGTGCTGTGTATGTATCTGAGAGACATCAACTCTCTTAAGTTTGCACAGTGCTGTGTATGTATCCGACAGACATCCACTCTTAAGTTTGCATAGTGCTGTGTATGTATCTGAGAGACATCCACTCTTAAGTTTGCATAGTGCTGTGTATGTATCTGAGAGATATCCACTCTTAAGTTTGCACAGCACTGTGTATGTATCCTAGAGACAACTCCTAAGCTTGCACAGCGCTGTGTATGTATCCTAGAGACATCAACTCCAACTTTGCACAGCGCTGTGTATGTATCCTAGAGACATCAACTCTTTAGTTTGCACAGCACTGTGTATGTATCCTAGAGACATCAACTCCTAAGCTTGCACAGCGCTGTGTATGTATCCTAGAGACATCAACTCTCTTAAGTTTGCACAGCACTGTGTATGTATCCTAGAGACATCAACTCTCTTAAGTTTGCACAGCACTGTGTATGTATCCTAGAGACATCAACTCTCTTAAGTTTGCAAAGCACTGAGACATCAACTCTCTTAAGTTTGCACAGCGCTATGTATGTATCCTAGAGACATCCACTCTTAAGTTTGCACAGTGCTGTGTATGTATCCTAGAGACATCCACTCTTAAGTTTGCACAGCGCTGTGTATGTATCCTAGAGACATCAACTCTCTTAAGTTTGCACAGCACTGTATATGTATCCTAGAGACATCCACTCTTAAGTTTGCACAGTGCTGTGTGTGTATCCTAGAGACAACTCTCTTAAGTTTGCACAGCACTGTGTATGTATCCTAGAGACATCCACTCTTAAGTTTGCACAGTGCTGTGTATGTATCCGAGAGAATTCAACTCTTAAGTTTGCACAGTGCTGTGTATGTATCCGAGAGAATTCAACTCGTAAGTTTGCATAGTGCTGTGTATGTATCCGACAGACATCCACTCTTAAGTTTGCATAGTGCTGTGTATGTATCTGAGAGACATCTGAGAGACATACACAGCACTATGTGTATGTATCTGAGAGACATACAGCCCTGATATGGCCCTTTGCGGTCGGCTGGGCTATAAGCAACATTATCTTATCTTATCTTATCTGAGAGACATCCACTCTTAAGTTTGCATAGTGCCGTGTATGTATCCCAGAGACACCAGATCCTAAGTTTGCATAGTGCTGTGTATGTATTCAATGCACATGGCACTGTCAATATATCCAGGACTCTGTGTAGTGCCGTCTGTATTTAACCAACTTTACGTAGCACTGTCTATGTATTCCAGTAGTGAAGTCCGACTTTGTTCAGTGCTACATATCCGAAAACATGAACTCCACCTTAAACGGTGATATAATGTATCCAGACATCAACTTTGTACATTGTTGTCTATGATCTATCCAGGCATCAACTTAAGTGTTATGATGTATCCAGACATCAATTTTGCATAGTGCCATCTATGACTATGCAGATATTAACTTTGCAGAGTGCTATCTGTGATGTATCCAGACATCAACTATGCATAGTACTCTCTATGATCTATCCAGACATTATATTTGCATAGTGCCATCTATGATCTATCAAGACGTCAACTTTGCATAGTGCCATCTATGATCTATCAAGACGTCAACTTTGCATAGTGCCATCTATGATCTATCAAGACATCAACTATGTACAGTGCCATCTATGATCTATCAAGACATTAACTATGTACAGTGCCATCTATGATCTCTCCAGACATCAACTTTGCACAGTGCCATCTATGACTATCCAGATGTCAACTTTGCATAGTGGTATCTGTGATGTATCCAGACATCAACATATTACATAGTTCTATATGACATCTGGACATCAACTTTGCTTGGCATTGTCTGTGATGTGTATCCAGACATCAACTTTGCTGTGTATCCTTGGACACAAACTCCCTGACCCACTAGTTAACTTACAGAGCGGGTCACAGCACAGAAACTGCCCTCTTGTAAACAGCAAAAGACCTCACATCATTTGATGATAAAATTACTGTTCCTTCTCTTTTTGATCTATCAGAAGCATTTGATACACATGACCATGAAACTTATCCAGACTGAAACAAGCTACTGATCTTCAGGGAACAGACCTTACAGTGATAAGGTCTTGCCTCAGTGGACATGCTCAGGAAGTGTTGGCAAAAGGGCTCTATCCACCTGCCAAGCACTTAAGATTGTGGGGTTCCACAAGGTTCTGTCCCACAGCCTATTCTGTTTATCATGTACGTAACACATTTCTCTGTAATAATTGACCAGTCTTCATCTTGTTTTGCTGATGACCCACTACTCTCAGTCCAGCTCCATGACCGAAATATAATCAAGAGATTCTGACTGTTAGAAACTGCATAAGTGACTTTTTAAAGGCTTCAACTATATGCAGTTTAATGACAAAAAAGCAGGCATTTTGTTGAATATCCCTTGTAACGTTGAAAAGAAACTTCATTTCAAGACACAATCTGTATTAACAATACACTGAATTCTATTTCAGTGTTCACAATCTCGGAATCAATTTCGATCATACCTTTCTACACAAACACCTGCAGAATAGCGTATCTACAGCACAGGATGATAAGCACCGTATGCAGCTATCAGTCTGATGCAACTCAAACTTTCACCGACTCTTGTCATCTCCAGGCTTGACAATGGCAGCGCACTTCTTGGTGCCCCCCCAAAGCACCTGCTTCAAATGGTCCCAAAGCTCCCAAATAAAGCTGCAGAGTTGATTTGCAGATCTCTGTGAGTATATATATATATGAAGTTTCAATGTCTGTGAGCGGTGGCTACCTTGGAGAGAATAGGATTGCAAAGCCCCGAGTCTTTGCTTATGTGACTTCCTTTTCGTTTTTCATGGTCTTTGTCACATTTACACTATGTACAGCGCTTTGCACTTGCATGGGGGGAATAAGCACTCTGTAAGTCTTCATTATCATAACTATACATATTAACTCCATCTTGACAAAGTATCCAGATATCAATACTACACTTTGCACACTGTGCATGGTCTATGTACCCAGAGACATCAACTTCCTGATCTGCATGCATGTTCCGCATGGTCTTTCCCTCCTCCTCCTCCAAAACGATGGCAAGATCAACCAGCATCACAGGCAGGTCAAACACATGGTGAGAGACGAACGGTGGTGGAAGGGGAGGAGACACTCGCCATCCCTTTCACGTCCCCAAAGAAGGTCGCCCTCAAGTGTCCCAGGGTTCCAGCACACAGTTGAAAGGCTTCAGGCGGCGCACAATCCTCATGAGGGCGTCAAAGGGCGGCGGGTTGGCAGGGTCCTCCGCGCGGATGCGGTAGGCGGACACCAGTTTGGTGAGGAACAGGAACAGCTCGATCTCTGCTTGGTGGTAGCCCAGACACAGCCTCTCTCCTGCACAGAGACAAGGAACAAAACATTTCAATGATTCACTGATGGAGGAAAACATTAATAACACAAATAAAGAACGCTTTATCTGAAAGAAAAATCTATGTCAGGAGAGATAGACGGGGAGAGAGAAAAATTTGTTTCATGAGAAAGAATAAGAGAGAGAGAGAGAGAAGACCTGGTTAACACAATTATTCTTGATAAATTGTACAGCGAATCACTATAATTTTGTGGAACAATAATCCAGAACTCTTGTGGCTATTCCTGAAAGACGTTTCCATGTGTGCCTCTTTAAACCAGGCAAATATGGCATTCCGTCAGCAATGCCAATTTGAAAGTGCACTCTTAACACCACCCAGGTTTTTACTGAACAAAAGAGAACAGAAAAATGTCGCAGTTGTTCTACCAAACTTTTGTGAGAGTTAGAATTCCAAGATCAGACGATCAAATCCGTGTTTGGTTTTTTTTTCTGCATACACACAGGCTGATACTCCTGCGGACGCTCCCTGTATAGACAGGCAAGGATTTAACCCTATCTATCATGATTTTCACTGGCATGGCTGTTGGCCGCATACTGCTATCTTGTGGAATTTTCCAACATTATGATCATCTGGATGACTGCTTGGTGCGGAATCTGCAATATCTGGATGAGATCAACCGACAGTGGGTGGAAGGTAGGAATCGCACTGGGCACCCTAGGGCCGAGTTGAAAAAGCAAGCCAGGCGTCTTGCCGGTACTACTGATGCAAGACATTAATACGGGTGTTGGCACCGTCCCCTTGCAGGATAGTCCAAAGTGCTGGTAGAACCAACTTGCGCAAATGTCGTCTGTGCTGTAGCCAGGGCCAACCCTACTCCCTTGACAGAACCAGGTCTGCAAAATCGGCCAACCAATGCCGGCCAAATCCCCGCATGTCACGTGTCAAGGGTATTCTGTGGTTTGGTGTCAAGTACTGGTCCTATTCCCTTTTGCAGAATCAGCTGATCAGTTCTGATCCAGTTCCCTTTTGCTGCTTTTCAAGGGTATTCTGTGAGAGAACCAGAATCTGCAGAATGTCGCCTCTGCTGAATGCTGCTCCAACTGCCTTGGTCATGTTTCTTGGGTATTTTGTGGTTCTGTGGCAAAATCAAAGCCTGCAGAATACAAGCTTTGTAACCAATGAAGACTATCATCTCTGTAACCAATGCTGGTCCTATTCCCTTGGTATAACCCAGTCTGTAGAATATAATCTCTGTAACCAATGCTGGTCCTATTCCCTTGGTATAATAACCCAGTCTGTAGAATATAATCCACTTAACCAATATCGATTCAATTCCCATGTTTAGGCTTCATGGTAACTTTGGGGTTCGAGTCTATAGACAACATGACTTTGGGGTCTGGGTCTTTAAACAATATGACTACATGAATTGGGAGTCTGGGTCTTAAAACAACAAGACTTAGGGGCCTGGGTCTATCAACAACATGACGGGACCTGGGTCTTTGAACATGACTTTGGGGCCTGGGTCTGTAAACAACATGACTTGGGGCCTGGGTCTGTAAACAACATGACTTGGGGCCTGGGTCTGTAAACAACATGACTTGGGGCCTGGGTCTGTAAACAACATGACTTGGGGGCCTGGGTCTATAAACACTATGACTTGGGGCCTGGACCTTTAAACAACATGACTTTGGGCCAAGGTCTTTAAACAACATAACGTGGGACCTGGGTCTTTGAACAACATGACTTCGGGCCTGGGTCTTTAAACAACATGACTTGGGACGTAGTCTTTAAACAATATGGCTTGGAGCCTGGGCTTCCAAAAAACAGTTATCGGGGCCTGGGTTTATGAATAAACAATGATCAATAAACAATCAGGCTTGCATAAATGATATGGAAAGGAGGTTACAGTCCTAAATGATGGCCTGACCTGTCTACCCCATCCCAATACGGGAAATAGTATGTTACCATCCCTCATTGATGACCTGACCTGTGACCCTCCCCAAGGATACAACAGTTCATCACCGATGAATTTACCTATCTGCAACGAGTTTACAACCTCACTCTGTCTACCGCTCCCCGTTACAAAGTTGTGACATGTCGTCAGAGATGACCTGGCCTGTCTGCTCTATGTATCTGTAAGGATGTTAGTCTGAGGATTTTGACCTGCCTGTTCTATGTATCTGTCAGCATTTTAGAGTATGATGACTTGACCTGCAAGGATGTTAGAGTCCGATGTCTTGACCCGTCTGAAATCTAACTGTAAGGATGCTGCAGTCTAAAGACCTGATCTGTCTGCCCCATTCCACCATGAGGACGCTACCAACCTACAATGACCAGGATACTGGTCAACCAGGACGCTGACTCCCCCCCCCCCTTTTTATTTTGTAATCAGAAAGAAAACCCAAGGTTGTCCACTCACCCACTCCAAACGGTCGGAAACTCTTCGGTCTCACCACTTTCCCTTCAGAGTTCAAATGTCGCTCCGGTCGGAACACTTCGGGATCCTTGTAGAACTCGGGGTCCCGGTGCAGACTGTAGATGCCTGCCATCACGAACACGTCCTTAGGGATCTCGTACTGGTCGTCGATCAGGACGTCTTCTGTGGACACGTGCGGCAAGGACGAGGGGGTGACCGACCCCAGACGCAGACCCTCAATCAGCGTGGCCTGGGTGTAGGGAAACTCCTCCCGGTTGGCCCAGGACAGGGCTCGCCCGCTGGCCACCACCTTGTCGATTTCGTCCTTGACCTTGCACTGCACTTGAGGGTTGTGGATGAGGTAGAGTATGGTGAACTCCAAGGCGGACAGACTGGAGGTGACTCCTCCGTTGAAGAGGTCCATGATGGACTGGATAATTTCCTTGTCTGCAAGGACGTAGGCAAGGTGTCCAAATGAATCAGAACGTATACCTTGTACACATGATGGTGTCTTCACAGAACAAACAGCATACCTTGTACACATGATGGCGTCTTCACAGAACAAAACAGCTGGCACTTGTTTGAGCGGGCTGTCTCCTTTGTGCAGTTCCTGATGCCCATGTGATGCCCACATGGAGATTCACCGTTTGCATTGTTAAAAGAATTACAATGTAAAGAATTTGCTTGGTACATAATACACAGATCAACCTTTAAACACCACATTCTTCTGAAAGGTACGTATGTATGTGAAAAAGGTTCGTGAAGGATGTGTCCATGTTTAACCCCTAAATACGTGGTGGTTGGGTGGGGAGTGTTTGGGTGTGTGTGCACACATAATTTATCAGTGCGCGTTATGTGCGCAAGCTCTGTGTGTGTGTGTGTGTGTGTGTGTGTGTGTGTGTGTGTGTGTGTGCGTGCGTGCGTGCGTGCGTGCGTGCGTGCGTGCGTGCGTGCGTGCGTGCGTGCGTGCGTGCGTGTGTGTGTGCGTGCGTGCGTGCATGCGTGCATGAGAGAGAGAGAGAGAGAGAGAGAGAGAGAGACAGAGACAGAGAGAGAGAGACAGAGAAAGAGAGACAGCGAGGGTTTAAATTTCATGACAACTCTAAGCGCTTTGTGAATGAGAAGAAAGATAAAAATGAATGAACTGTCTTTACACTCAAATCATCTGTAATTCATTTCTTAAATTTAGTGAAGTAGTCTTAACACATTCTTAAGTATCTAAGTCTGTTGACGCAAGTATTGACGAAAACATGTCATCCTTTGAAACAAGGGGGGCAAAACAGGATTCTCCACTCTCGATTCTGCAAATGCTACGCATTTGGTTGGAAGCTGGAACCTGTATAACTAGCAACAGCACAGCCCCATTCCCGCACAACAACCACGCCACACCATACCACCGTCACGAACGACAACTCTCCTGCGATCCCCTCACCATAGTTCTCCCGGTTGGCATATTCCTGAGAGGTCAAGAGGCTGTCCAGCAGAGAGCGTGGGTCAGGCTGGCCCCCTGATGCGGCCAGAACCGCCCGCCGTCGGTCGATCCAGCCCCGGATCGGGGTCTGCATGGTCTCGCTCACCTTGAACATGTCCGGGATGGTGCGTCCGCTCACCGTCTCCAGAGGCCGCCTGGAGAGAAGGAGTGTGAGAACCGACATCATTTTGTCCACCAATCGGAAGGCGTTGTTTTTTATGGTGCATGAAAAAAGGGAAAAAAACAACAAAAAAAAAACGTCAATACAATTTTTTTGAAAATTATTTCCTGTCTGATCTCCAGGTCTTAATGGTCAAGCTGTTTGAAAGATAAAGAGAGGATATGAGTGAAAGATAAAGAGAGGATATGAGTCAAAGATAAAGAGAGGATCTGAATGAAAGATAAAGAGGGGATCTGCATGAAAGATAAAGAGAGGATCTGAATGGAAGATAAACAGAGGATCCGAGTGAAAGATAAAGAGAGGATCTGAATGGAAGATAAACAGAGATCTGAATGAAAGATGGAGAGAGGATCTGAGTGAAAGATAAAGAGAGGATCTGAAAGAAAGATAAAGAGAGGATCTGAATGAAAGATAAAGAGGGGATCTGAATGAAAGATAAAGAGAGGATCTGAATCAAAGATAAAGAGAGGATCTGAATGAAAGATAAAGAGAGATCTGAATGAAAGATAAAGAGAGGATCTGATGGAAAGATAAAGAGAGGATCTGAATGAAAGATAAAGAGAGGATCTGAACGAAAGATAAAGAGAGATCTGAACGAAAGATAAAGAGAGGATCTGAATGAAAGATAAAGAGAGGAGCTTAAACAAAGATAAAGAGAGGATCTGAATGAAAGATAAAGAGAGGATCTGAATAAAAGATAAAGAGGGGATCTGAATGAAAGATAAAGAGGAGGATCTGAAACAAAGAAGCTGTACCAAGAACAGCAACGCGATCCTATCAACCGCGAAAAAGTTGACGGCATTTTGGCCAGTCAGGTGGCCCGACTCGTATATTGATGCACAAAGAAAGAGAGAGAGAGAGAGAGAGAGAGAGAGAGTGGAGAGAGTGTCTCAAGACCCCACTTTCCCATTCAGCCTCTTTCCATTCATAATCCTCTTTATCTTCCAGGCAAACAAGACTGATCCTGTCTTCAAACGCTAACCGGACAGACAGGAAACCTTTTTCTAACGGCACTGCTGTGATTTCTATTGTCCAGCGCTGAACCTAATCTGAAGTAGTTATTTGCTTCGATATGAATGATTTGAACACAGAACACCCACAATCTTAGACAAGACCGACGCATTCACGCAAGAAGCAAAACAAAAACAAAAAAATCCTGTGGATTTTGTTGGACAAGTCTCGCATCATACGGTCACCCCCCACACCTCAGCCCGTCCACCCCTATCCATTATCCTCTGGACACTGAATGGTGGTCTGAGTGCAAGCCTTTCAAACCAGACACCCGCGCGTGCCCGCGGGCGCGAGACATACATATAAACACACACAGGAGCGCGTGTACGAGAGAGAGAGAGAGAGAGAGAGAGAGAGAGAGAGAGAGAGAGAGAGACGCACAAGCGCGCGCACGTGTAGACACACACACACACACACACACACACACACACACACACACACACACACACACGTGTGAGCTCGCGGAGACAGACGTACACACGCACACATACACACATTCGTGGACACACAGACAGGCTGACACACATACACACTCACGCACGCACGCACGCGCACACACACACACACACACACACACACACACACACACACACACACACACACACACACACACACACACACACATCCACGCGCGCATACACGCGCACAAAAATTACTCAGCATGCACTCAGCGCACCTAAAAGAACGCTACCCAACAAGTGGGCTGTCTGTGGCGAAATTCTGAAAAAAAGATCCACTTTAACAGGTCAGAAAACATGTCCCAAAAGGGGGGTAATGCTGTACAATGACGACACCCGCTCCATGTGAAGAGCGGGCCACATTTCGTGTGGAGAAATCTGTTGAGACTTACTCCACGACACAAAACCAAGAGTCTTCGATAGTGAAATGTTTTGGAAAAGGAACCTGCAATGTGAAAATGAAGATGAGGTGGTGAGATTGCTGGGAGGACGTTCACGGTGTATCTGAAGACCTCGCCTTATCAATCCGAAATAGTCGTTGTGGGAGAGCTGAAAATAACGGCCCTGAATCATCGAAGGTTTTCTGGAGTCGAGTTTCGGAGGAGAATCTGGGGAAAGTGACAAGAAGTGGACAGACTGGGGAAGGAGGGAGGGTGGAGGAGCAGGTGGGGGAAAGAGGGGGTGGTGATGGTGGAAAAACAACGTCGACGTACGTGGGGGTTCACCATCTCGCCTGCGAAATCCAAACATTTAGGTTCTTAACTCAGTCTCCGCTGTGGATGACGCCTTTCTCCCAAAAAATGGCATCCACAGTTGCCCAGGCCATACACACATTAAGTGAACTGAACCTTACCCCCAACCCAACCTCTCCACCATCCTTTCACCACGTGTGGACCCCCCTCCCCCCCCCCCTTCACACACCCACCCACACCTTCCCCCACCTTAACCCTCAACTCACCGGAGCGGCTTCCACTTCAGCTTGAGGAACATCTGCGTGGACTTGGACGTGAGGTCGACGTCCTCCAGGTTGTTCATCTGCAGCACCAGCGTCCTCATCTCCTCCCCGTGCCGAGCCAGGGCTCGCCCAGCAGCAGGGTCACCAGCCGGCTGGCGAGGGCGGGCAGCAGGTAGGTGTCGATCTCTAAGGGCGTGCCTAGGCTCTCCGAGAGCTGCCGGAGAACCAGGTCGGCCTCCTGCTGGACGATGGCGTCGTATGTCTCCTTTAGGGAGGCCTCCCACAGGGCGTGCTTGAAGGCCTGGCGGTTCTGCCTCCACGGCTCGCCTTGTCCGAAAAGGAGACCTGGGAAAAGCAGGTGGAATGACTGGGGTTGTTTTTTTCCCCTCCCAGAAAGAAATGAGGAGAGACCAGCCGCCGTGGCGAAGTGGTTAACGTCGCGGACTCCCGGCTGGGAGGTCGTGGGTTCGAATCCCATCAGAGTCATGTGGGTTTTTCTGCCCCGACCGGCTCCTACCCAGAGTTGAGTTTGATGCGGACTCAGTTGGGAAGACTGGAACCACACAGTCGAGTTTCATCCACTTAATGGATGCGTTTCTGAGAGTGTTGCTCAAATTTCATGACCAACACTGCAGGTGCCTGTATCTCTCGGTCTGGTTGACGCCGGGATATATTATGAAAGGAAGCGTAGAGTACAGCCCTGTCATGTAGTCTCAGACCGAAATGGAAATCCGTAGCATCATCTTAATCATCCTCATTCTCATCGATCAGCATAAAAAAGTCTCAAATTCTGTGGCCCTTCATGCCCTGCTCTCATGGTGACCTCAGTTTCGATGTCCTCTCCACGTCTGTGGCCTTGGTTTGCTTCCGTCGGGGTCACCGGTATCGG
>CM031614.1:20333831-20356331 GCA_018398815.1 Conus ventricosus | reverse complement strand
CAAGGTTACTAACCATGCTTGACGACTCGGGAGACGAGGCTTTTAGATCAGTCCCGCCTAAGCTAAAGACTGGCAGAAAACGGAAAGTTTAGGGGGCAGAAGATGCAACAAAGTAAGACTTAAAAGGGAAATAACCAGATACACCGAAGCCAACACGCAGAAATCATATGGTGGCAACAGGCAAAAGAGAAAGCAACCAGAGATACGGTAATACAGTAGTTGAAGGCAGAAGATGATGCCATGAAAATTCAGAGAGTAATCCAGCAAACCCAACGGACTATACGGGAGAGCGCACCCCCCCTCCCCCTCACTTCCCCCCCCCCCCCCCCCCCCCCCCCCCCCCCAAAGTCTGTTTGAATTAAATATGGCATTTGGTTCATCGTAGGATCGACTTCGCCCTCAGATCTGTTTAACACCTCCTGCCCTCGAATTCAAGCCTGGTGAGACGGGGGGAAATCAGATGATTGCGTGTCCGAGCTGTCAGGACAACCGGGTGGAATTCGTCCGGAGTTCATCACGAGAAACGGCGCCAACCCATGAAGGTGCACATGGAGACACAGCCAAGTGCTTCAAGAGTTCGTGCATGCGGCAAGTACTGCCACAGGAAACACTACGCCGCCAGGAGCCCCAGCGAGCGACCTTCTACTCTGAAGAAGGCCACAAATCATGGTCTGGAACAGTTGTGACATCAAGATCCATGGAAGCGAGGTTTACTTACTGGATGACTGGGACTGTATTGCAGAATTCCAGAATTGGCAAATCAGAGATGTAATGCTCCATTCTGGTTCATCAAAATAAATGATTCTGGCTGAATTCACTTTGTCATACGAAAGTAGAATAGAAGCTCATATTTAGATAGTGAAAAGTACACCAGTCTGACCAGCCACTTGAGAAGATCTGGCTTCTAAGCCGAAGCCCTCGCCACAGAGGTTGGAACAAGGGTGCTTGCAGGCTTATCAGCCAACGATCTCGTGAAACAGCTCTCGATTTCTTGTCAGAACAAAAGAGCAGAGGAAGCTGAAATAGGGTCCAGCTGGAACTGGTTGAGGAGGAACAGAAGAGCAGAGGAAGCTGAAATAGGGTCCAGCTGGAACTGGTTGAGGAGGAACAGAAGAGCAGAGGAAGCTGAAATAGGGTCCATCTGGAACTGGTTGAGGAGGAACAGAAGAGCAGAGGAAGCTGAAATAGGGTCCAGCTGGAACTGGTTGAGGAGGAACAGAAGAGCAGAGGAAGCTGAAATAGGGTCCAGCTGGAACTGGTTGAGGAGGAACAGAAGAGCAGAGGAAGCTGAAATAGGGTCCAGCTGGAACTGGTTGAGGAGGAACAGAAGAGCAGAGGAAGCTGAAATAGGGTCCAGCTGGAACTGGTTGAGGAGGAACAGAAGAGCAGAGGAAGCTGAAATAGGGTCCAGCTGGAACTGGTTGAGGAGGAACAGAAGAGCAGAGGAAGCTGAAATAGGGTCCAGCTGGAACTGGTTGAGGAGGAACAGAAGAGCAGAGGAAGCTGAAATAGGGTCCAGCTGGAACTGGTTGAGGAGGAACAGAAGAGCACTTCATACGGCTAAAACTCCCTTACCTAGGTGTACATGGCTATGTAGGTTGGAACCCCGCCATCGCCATCAATATTTCTGACAGCTGAAGGGCAGCTAAGAGCCATGACCTGCATTCCGCAGCTACGCCCGCTTAGAGTGTAAGGGGTTCGGAGCCTAAACACTTGCCTTGGAGAGGTTTCTTTTCCGAAGACCTTCCCCTGTCAAACTGTCCTTGGACTTACTTCCTATCACACACACACACGCGCGCGCGCACGCACGCACACACACACATACAACACACACACACACCACAAAACGCACGCGGGCATGAAACAATCTCTTTAAAAAAAAAAAAGGGGGGGGGGGGGAAGCTAGGGATGACGAACACAGCCGAAAACTCTGAACAACGTCACCGACGAACAGCCATCTTTAATCATGGAACCAGCCATCCATCCAGCCATCCAACTAACCACCCCTTCATACCAGACCAACCGACCGAGCAGTATAAATCTAACGACCGCAGCCGGCCTCCTTTGCTCTTCGCTTGTTCCGCTGATCACACATCCATTCACAACCCAACCAGCCCACCGTGCAACTAGATTTGAAATGTTAAGATGGCGGGTCCGGTCTCTTCACGCCTCGTCGTTTCATTCACAAATTCACGTTAAGACTGGGTGGTGGTACAAGGCATGCACGTCCCCCACCATCCCATCCCATCCCCCCCCCCCCCCCCCCCCCAGCTCTTCACAAATTCGCGTAAAGGGTGGGTGGCGGTAGCAGGCATGTACGTCCCCCCACCATCCCAACCTCCCCCCCCCCCCCCCCCAGCTCTTCACAAATTCGCGTTAAGACTGGGTGGCGGTACTAGGCATGACGTCCCCCACCATCCCATCCTCCCCTCCCCCCCCCCCCCCCCCCCCACCCCACCCAGCTCTTCACAAATTCGCGTTAAGACTGGGTGGCGGTACTAGGCATGCACGTCCCCCACCATCCCATTTTTCTCCCCCCCCCCCCACCCCCCCCCCCCCCCAGCTCTTCACAAATTCGCGCTAAGATAGGTGGCGGTACAAGGCATGTACGTCCCCCACCATCCCATCCTTCCCCCCCCCCCCCCCCCCCCCCCCCACTCTTCACAAATTCGCGCTAAGGATGGTGGCGGTACAAGGCATGTACGTCCCCCCCCCCACCATCCCCCCCCCATCTTCTTCCATCGCGGGCAAAGCAGTCTACAGAACTTGAAACTCGCCCAGCATGCGCGCGCGAAGAAAAAAGAGGAACCACAGAGGTCTGCAGTCGGTGACGTCCGAACCTGGACAGCAGAGTACCTTAGCCCCCTCCCCCCCTCCCCACACACACACCTCCTCCTCCTCCTCCTCCTCCCCCCCATCCATCCTTGCAGTCTGCAATGCATGAAGCCAGTGAGACACCGAATAACCAAGAAGAATGGAGATAAAGGAGGACATGTGCACGTGCACATACAGACACACGCACATACATACATACATACATACACACAGTTATGATTTTTATGGCATTTTGATCGAGATGTACGTATTAGGAGTAATATCTTGGCTAGGGTGCATCAGTTGAAGGCATTTTGCTTCCTTGATTTTTAAAAGATTTTTTAAAAAAAGAAAAAGGACCGCGTTATTACGTTACTCCAGCTTTACACTAATTTGAAAAATCACGCACGCACGCACGCACGCACACACACACACACACACACACACACACACACACACACACACACACACACACACACACACACACTCCTGCGCGCGCACGGGGGCGGGAGGGAGAGAGAGAGAGAGAGAGAGAGAGAGAGAGAGAGAGAGAGAGAGAGAGAGAGAGAGAGATGGGCAGACGGACAGACAGGCAGACAAACAGGCAGAAAGAGTCTGAATGAACATTCTCATGATTGGTGTCCTTCACTCCCCTGTAATTAGAAACTTTGGAGAATAAACTACAGTGCTCTTTTCGCCTAAACGATTGTCGGATCAAGCTGGCTCTTCCATCCCATGCAAAATATCTCCCGAAGCCACTGCACATTTGAACTCGGAACTTCCCTGAAGATGGAGTATGGCTGCCTTAATGTCGGGATAAAAAATTTTTTAAAACGGTCACACACACAAAACGAGAGAGAGAGTGTGTGAGTGTGTGTGTGTGTGTTGTATGTGTGTGCGTGTGTGTTTGTATGTGTGTGTGTATGTGTGTGTGGTTGTGTGTGTGTGTGTGTGTGTGTGTGTTGCGCGCGCGCGCGTGCGCGCGCGTGTGTGCGTGTGCGTGTGTTTTCCAACGAGCCACAAAGTTATCAGCCAAGTTGTCGGAGATATGGGAAACCTTCAGCATTTAAAAGAAAAACAGTTCCCCCCCCCCCCCCCCCCCCCCCCGAAAAAAACAAACCACACACACACACACACCACCACCAACAAAAACACTACCACTAACGACAACGACACTCGTTTCAGTTCCATCCGTACCCCTGTCAATTCCTGCAAGTAACATGACTGTCACGGTCAAAAATAGAACAACCAAGTCGTGGTCCAGGTTGTTTGGACATAAGCTCTAACTCAAATATTCTGGGCGCCACGTAGACCGGCCCATGGTTCGGATCCAGCCAATTAAGCATAGGGAGAGGCTCCACAGAGACGGTCTGTACGGCTAGACGGACTAAGCAGCTTTGACCGACGCCTCGATGTCTAGCGAGACGAGTCGTAGCGCCTGGCTCAGGCTCATCTAGCCAATTTATGGAACCAGCGCCATTGTTAGTCGGACGTCGCAGGTTAAAGCAGGAAAGGGAGAGGGAGAAGGTAGTGTGTGGTGGGGGTGAAATCTAGCTAATCAATTAAATGACCAATTGACCACCACAGAGAGTAAGGCGTGTAGGCGTGACTGTCATGATTTGAATATCCAATGGAATTAGAGGGAGATAACTTCGGGTATCAGGGGTAAAAATGCTGACCAATGGTACTCGCCCTTTTTGGACAGATCGGAACGGAATAAGAAGGATGTGAGAGTGAGAGAACGGCAGAACGAGGAGAGAGAGACAGAGAGAGAGAGGTCTGAGTGTAATCTCTGAGGAGAGACGAGCAGAGAGATGAGGGGAGGAGAGGAGAGAACCAAGTGGAGCATTAGCACGAGATAGTCTGCAGAGGAAGGACTTAGGAGAGATGTGGAGAGAGTTGCTAACTAATGAAGAGGAAAAGAAAGAAGAAAAAAAAAAGAAAAGAAAAGCAACCATGTCCATTTGATAAGAGCAGACTAGAAGAGAGAGAGAGAGTGCAATGCGTTAATGCAGGAAGAAAGAAAGGAGAACAGATCGATGTTGATAGTCACTGTTCTATCTTCACTGGGGTTCGACCTCATACTTGGCCAGCGCCACTTTCATCGACAGACCAACGCCAGTGCCAACAGTCTAACCTGACCAGGCGCCAGCAGACCAAGACCAGTGCCAGCAGTTGTGTCGTGCTTGTGAAAGTGACAGTGAAAAAGAAAAAAAAAAAAAGAAAAGAAAAGACAGTGATTCGTGAATAGTTAAGATCACCTGGCCAGGTAAAGTAGAAATCTATTTATACCCGGTTAGTTAATGATGTTTAGACAAATGATTTTGTGAAGTTCAGGAAAGAGAGAATGTTTTATTTTGTTTGATTCCATATGCATTGATGGTTCGTTCTATGAACATGTGTAGTAAAGTTATAGACTTTACTAGTGGTTTGATGTGACGAATGCATGATATATGAATGAGATCGTAAGCAAGCTGTGAGTGTGTTTGGGCTGTGCGCTAGTCCTTCCTCCATCGACATCACCCGAGGTTGACAATTTATTGGCGAGCTTGCCAGGATATTCTGGCCCATTTATTATAATTGTTCAACTTCTCATAGAGGAAGCTGGGTGGGATTCAAGTATTGTAATCCTAAGACAAGGGGTTGTCTTACTGTATGTTCCCAAGATAGTTCAATACTAGGCTTGGCATTGCTTCCAAGATAGTTAATACTAGGCTTGGCATTTCAGCCCCAGAGTACTCATTTCGCACAGATTGCCTATAATTCGCTCTCATAGTTGGGTCAGGCGCTGGGCGTCTTATAAAAACTAACTACGTTGTCCCAAGCTAATATCATTCATAGGGTTGTGCTATTACGTCACTCGTGTCGGTAACCACCAGTTTGGCTGTCGTAGTAATAAAATCTTGTTCAAAAAAAAAAAAAAAAGGAAGAAAGAGATATAATGGCGGAAGAAAAGAACACCCCTATTGAACAACTTGTGAGCGTCGCTCGTGATTTAGGTTATTCGGGAGAAGAGTTGCGAGCATTCGTTGAAAACCAGCAAAAGATGGAAAGGGATGAACGCGCGGAAAGACGCCGTGTTGCCGTAGAGATAGCATTAGCAGAGCAGGAAAGGACTAAAGCTAGCGCAACGCAGGAAACAGAGAGAATGAAGCAGGAAACAGACAGAATAAGGGAAGCGCAGGAAACAGAAAGAATGAAGCAGGAAACAGAAAGAATAAGGGAGGCGCAGGAAACAGAAAGAATGAAGCAGGAAACAGAAAGGATTAAAGCTAGGGAAACGCAGGAAACAGAAAGACTAAAGGTTCAACTAGAGTTGGAGAAAGTGAGAATACAAAGGGAGACCACCGAGGATGGTAGTTCCCTTTCCAGTGACTCTGTGCGCAGTTACGCCCCCCGACCAAAGTTGCCCAAATTCTCTGAAGGAACCGATTCGATTGATGCATACATCAGTCGTTTCGAAACGTTTGCGACCAGTCAGGGTTGGCCTTCAGAAGAGTGGGCAGTCATTTTGTCAGCGTTATTGACGGGTAAGGCATTACAGATTTTCACTGCGTTACCAGCAGAACAACAGTCTGATTTCGGCGCTGTGAAGGAATCGTTGATGAAAGGATTTGACCTCACAGAGGGTTCAGGAAGAAATTTCGTTCAGCTAAATTACAAGCAGTGAGACGTACACTCAGTTTGGTGCACGTTTAGATCACTATTTTGAGAAGTGGTTAGAGTTGAGTGGTACGAAGAAGAGTTCGCTGAATTGAAAGAGCTAGTTATGAAAGAACAGATTTTGTCAGGTTGCGGCCCTGAGTTAACCATACATTTGAAAGAGAGACAGCCAAGACAGCAGGAGAGTTGTTGAAGTTCGCAGAGGTGTATAGAGAGGCACGTTTTGGGCACTAGGGTGCAGGAGAAACAGGTGCTAGGCACAGGTGAGAAGAGTGCAAGGAGACCAGGGAGTTTTCTGCAAAGTCTGCAAACCCAGTGGTGGGGCAGAAGGAAGGGCAAAGGGACATTAGGTGTTTCATTTGTCACAAGAAGGGACATGTGGCGAGGGATTGTCGCATGAGGTTCCAGAAGGCAGCAGCCTTGCAAGAGGTGGATAAGGTCGCCAGGGGAAACGACCTGCAGTGGAACCAAAAGGGATTCAGTCCTGAAGAGGGTGGAGTGCGGCCTATGGCTAGCACTGGACAGCAGTCAGTGTCAGGATGGAGGGCACTAGGCTGAGTGGTTCGTTACCAGTGGAAGAAGGGTGGATTGGCCAGCAGAGGGTGAAAGTGTTACGAGACACTGGTTGTTCATGCGGGTAGTACGAACAACGCTGGTCGAGAAAGGGATTTGACAGGGCAAATCCAGACCTGTACTCTAATCGATGGCACTGTGAGGAGTTTTCCAGTTGCTAAGATAGAAGTACGTACCCCTTACTTCTCAGGCGAGTTGTCTGCGTTGGTGATGGAGAAACCCCTTCATGATGTATCATCGGAAATATTCCAGGTGCAAGGGATCCAGGGGATCCTGAGTTGTTGACTGCTACAGGGCAGCAGTTCAAACACGGAGCAAGAAGGAGGAAAAGGTTGATAAACCGTTAGTCGTTCCAGCAAGAAGTCAGGCATAGATGTGTCCGCCTGATGAGTTTAGGGCAGCGCAGGAACAAGACCCTTCGCTCGTGAAGTCTTGGGAGTTGGCAAAGGTGGAGAGAAACAGGAGGTTAGAGGAGGTGAGACAGAATTTCTTGTGAAAGGCGGGCTGTTGTACCGAGTGTTCACCAAGGGGAAGACGGTAAGTGACCACTCAGTTAGAGGTACCAGCAGGTTATCGTGACACCGTCATGTCAGTGGGTCACGAGTCGCTCATGGCGGGTCATCTCGGCACCAGCAAAACAGCTGACCGAATCTTCGATGATTTCCATTGGCCAGGGGCAATGGCAGACAAAGCGTTTCTGCATGTCATGTACGTGTGTCAAAGGTCAGCCACAAGAGGGGTGAAGAGGAAGGCGCCTCTTAAACATCCCCCTTTAATTGACACAAACCGTTCAGGAGAGTGGCTGTTGATTTGATTGGCCCAATCTCACCCTGTTCCAAAGGTGGGCACAGGTATGAGACATCAAGTTTGCAAGGGAAGGTTTGCAGGAGGCCTAGGGTCGTTCAGAAGAAGCAATAAGACAGGAAGGTGAGGAAGCAATCCCTCAAGGTGGGAGATCAAGTCCTGGTGCTGCTTCCCACGCGTCACAACAAGCGCTGATGCATTGGAAAGGACCATTCACCATCACTGAAAAGGTCGTCGGATTACCGAATTAATGTGAATGGGAAACTAAAACTTTTCCATGCGAATTTTCTCCGCAGATATATTCAGCGTGAGACTCAGCACATAGGCGCAGCAGCAATCATTGATGAGGTGAAAGAGACCCAGCAGAAGAAGGGGAGATTTGTTGCCTGAGTTTCCAGGAGAAGAGTCATACAGGGATGTGTCACTGTATGAGGGCTAGACAGTAGAGACAGGAGGAAGTTAGGGGGCTCCTAGAACAGTATAGGGCGTCCCTGACTGATAAACCAGGCAGGACAACTCTAGAGACATGTACGGTGGAGTTAACATCGCAAAAACCCGTACATGTGAAAGCCTACCCGATCCCATATGCCACCAAGCATAGTGATCGAGGAGGAGGTAGAAAAGATGTTGGACCTTGGGGTGATTGAACCGTCCAAATCATCGTATAGTGCACACCGTCGTCTTAGTGAGGAAAAAGTCAGGTGAGCATCGATTCTGTGCGACTATAGACGTCTGAACAGTGTCACCAAGGTCGATGCAGAGGTCATACCGAACATGGAAGACCTGTTCGCTCAGATCGCCACAAGCAAGAGCCAGTATTTCACCAGGATAGATCTGAGCAAGGGTTACTGGCAAATAGCCTTGAGTGAGGACTCAAAGGAAGTCACAGCATTCTCCACTCCTATGGGCTATACAGTGGCGAGTACTTCCTTTTGGTATGGTCAACGCGCCTGCAGTCTTCTCTCGGATGATGAGAAGTTATTGACGGGATTGGAATGGCGTTGTGAATTTCATGGATGACATTCTGATAGCGTCCGAGACATGGGAGGAGCATATGAGGGAGCTAGGAGCAGTTTTAGAGAGGTTGAGACAAGCCAATCTCACAGCCAGACCAACAAAGTGCCAGGTTGGTTTTCCAAGCCTGAGTTCCTAGGTTTTGTTGTCGGAGGCGACACAAAGCAGCCGGAAAGAGGAAAGGTGGAGAAGAGAATAATTCAGAGAGACCAAAGACCAAAACAGAAGTCAGAGTCTGCTAGTTTTATGGGTTCTATAGGGAGTTTGTTCCAAATTTCGCAGCAATCACGAGTCCTCTCAGTGATTTTGGTCAAGGCAGGGAAACCGGCAGTGGTCCGAGTGGTCAGACGCTGCAGAGCAAGCACTGCAGACGTGTTGGAAAGACTAGGTTCCCGTCCCATCTTGAAGCTACCAGATATGTCCAAACCATTTTTGTTGCGACAGATGCATCAGGTGGTGGATAGGTGCAGTATTGTTACAGGAGCATGAAGGGGTCGAGTTCCCTGTGAGATATGCTAGCAGGAAGTTGACAAAGTGTGAAGAAGGGTACGCAACGGTGGAGAAGGAGTGTTTAGCTGTCGTGTGGGCCGTGCAGAAGTTCCACAAATACTTGTATGGGAAAGAGTTCGTGATAGAGACTGATCATCAACCACTCAAATTCCTGCAGGAGGCGCAGTTGAAAAACAGCATGAGTTCTGCGTTGGGCAATGGCACTAGCAGCCCTACAGGTATCGAGTGCAGTACATCCCAGTCGACAGAATGTCGGAGCTGACTATTTAAGTCGCGTAGTCTAGCAAGCTGCAACTCAGAGGAAGTCAGTCATATCCGGGTGCTTGTTGATAATATGTGTTGATTACAGTTATGTTGATTGGATATGGGTTCATTCCAGTTGGCTATGGCTCATATTTTTTTTGTGTGAGACTTGTTCATATTTTCTTTGTGAATTTGTTCATGTAAATGTAGTTATGCTTGGAGCATACAGCCGCTTGTGTAGTAATGCATTATTTGCAATAAGTGAGGATGGAGATTCCTCAGTGAAGTGTCATGGATCGTGATCATATTAATATTGTGCTTTTCATAAGAATTGTGAAAAGGAGAGATGGCAAATCCGCAGGTAGGGAATCGCATAAGTGCGCACAGAGGTCGTTATAAAATGAATTGAAATAACGCAAGAGCGCACGTCAATGATAACTCATTGGAGTGGTATTCACTAATGATATATTTTATAATTTATAAACCGTTGGTTGTAAAGTATTTTTTCAAACTTTGCACGTGTATTGTGTGGTCAGCAATTCGTTGTTTTTTTTTTGTACCGTGGTTTTGAGACGATGCGGTGCATAGTCTTTTGCAAGGGGGAAATTGTCACGGTCAAAAATAGAACAACCAAGTCGTGGTCCAGGTTGTTTGGACATAAGCTCTAACTCAAATATTCTGGGCGCCACGTAGACCGGCCCATGGTTCGGATCCAGCCAATTAAGCATAGGGGAGAGGCTCCACAGAGACGGTCTGTCCGGCTAGACGGACTAAGCAGCTTTGACCGACGCCTCGATGTCTAGCGAGACGAGTCGTAGCGCCTGGCTCAGGCTCATCTAGCCAATTTATGGAACCAGCGCCATTGTTAGTCGGACGTCGCAGGTTAAAGCAGGAAAGGGAGAGGGAGAAGGTAGTGTGTGGTGGGGTGAAATCTAGCTAATCAATTAAATGACCAATTGACCACCACAGAGAGTAAGGCGTGTAGGCGTGACTGTCATGATTTGAATATCCAATGGAATTAGAGGGAGATAACTTCGGGTATCAGGGGTAAAAATGCTGACCAATGGTACTCGCCCTTTTTGGACAGATCGGAACGGAATAAGGATGTGAGAGTGAGAGAACGGCAGAACGAGGAGAGAGAGACAGAGAGAGAGAGGTCTGAGTGTAATCTCTGAGGAGAGACGAGCGAGAGATGAGGGAGGAGAGGAGAGAACCAAGTGGAGCATTAGCACGAGATAGTCTGCAGAGGAAGGACTTAGGAGAGATGTGGAGAGAGTTGCTAACTAATGAAGAGGAAAAGAAAGAAGAAAAAAAAAAGAAAAGAAAAGCAACCATGTCCATTTGATAAGAGCAGACTAGAAGAGAGAGAGAGAGAGTGCAATGCGTTAATGCAGGAAGAAAGAAAGGAGAACAGATCGATGTTGATAGTCACTGTTCTATCTTCACTGGGGTTCAACCTCATACTTGCCAGCGCCACTTTCATCGACAGACCAACGCCAGTGCCAACATCTAACCTGACCAGGCGCCAGCAGACCAAGACCAGTGCCAGCAGTTGTGTCGTGCTTGTGAAAGTGACAGTGAAAAGAAAGAAAAAAAAAAGAAAAGAAAAGACAGTGATTCGTGAATAGTTAAGATCACCTGGCCAGGTAAAGTAGAAATCTATTTATACCCGGGTTAGTTAATGATGTTTAGACAAATGATTTTGTGAAGTTCAGGAAAGAGAGAATGTTTTATTTTGTTTGATTCCATATGCATTGATGGTTCGTTCTATGAACATGTGTAGTAAAGTTATAGACTTTACAAGTGGTTTGATGTGACGAATGCATGATATATGAATGAGATCGTAAGCAAGCTGTGAGTGTGTTTGGGCTGTGCGCTAGTCCTTCCTCCATCGACATCACCCGAGGTTGACAATGACAACCCTCAGTTTTCTTGAAAAGGGAGTGAACACACCTTGCTCCGAGATGAATAATAAAACAAAAGAACCTGCTCATGTGCACTGTGCCATCTGTGGTGACATGCAACAGGATGATCCGGGGCGTGGCTGTCAATACTGGGGACAAGCGGCATGGAAGTAATTGCCACCAAGAGGCCACGGAAGATGGCACGGCGAAGTGTGTGTGTGTGTGTGTGTGTGTGTGTGTGTGTGTGTGTGTGTGTGTGTGTGGGTGGGTTGGAGATAGCGATTGGGGGAAGGAGATGGGGATGTTCTGGATGGATTACAGTCACTGACAGACAGAAACAGAACCTCTCCCCTCCACACACACACAAACACACACACACACACTCTCTCTCTCTCACACAGACACACTCACACAAACAGACACACACACACACTTACACACACTCACTCTCTCTCTCTCTCTCTCACACTCGCTCCCTCTCTCTCTCTCACACACACTAACACACACACCAACACACACACACACTCTCTCTCTCTCTCTCTCTCACACACACACACACACACACACACTCCCACACAAACACACACACACTCTCTCTCTCTCTCTCTCTCTCTCTCTCTCTCACACACACACACACACACACACACACTAACATACTAACACACACACTAACACACACACACACTAACGCACACACACTAACACACACACATACACACTAACACACACACACACACACACACACACACACACACACACACACACACACACACACACACACACACACTAACACACACTAACACACACACACACACACACACACACTCACCGTTGGCGATCGCCGCCGGCCCGCGAGGCCTCCCGAGCAGCGCCGCCCCTTTCCGCTCCATGTACTCCTCCACCAGGCGGATGTCGTTGAGGTAGACCAGCTGGTTGGGCCCGATGCGCACGCTGTAGATGGGCCCGTACTCCTTGGTCCACTCCAGGTTGGTCTCCGGCCCCTTCCACTTGAGGGCCGCCCCCAGCACGGGAATGCCTCTGGGCCCCGCCGGTAGACCCTGCTTCCTTGCAGAATTGCCCGCCATCGTGGGGGGTGGGGGTGGGGGTTGGGGGTGGGGTGGGGTGGGGGGAGGGGCTGTTGTTTCAGGAGGTGAACGTGTCTTCGGGGCGAGCAGGCGGCAAATCGTTGGCGCAGCGGGTCCTTTTTTGGGTGATCTGGTAGGGTTTCTTTTTTTTATTTTTTATTTTTTTTATTTCTAACACGCGCTCTCCGTTTGAAAGGGGAGAGTTCCGGTAAAACGGGCGTTGTGATGACGAGTCAAGGGCACGGTGGATTTTCGCGAACTCCGTTTGCAAGGAAGATGAAGCGGATTTCTGCCGACACGTGCTCTCCGTTCGCTTTGAAGGGACAGCGGGTGTCTGCTAACAGGTGCTGTCCGTCTGCATGATCAAGTTCCAACCCCTGCAGGTCGTCTAGTCGGATGTTCTGACGATGAATCGAGGCATGCTGGACTTCGACGACGGTGCATCAAGATGGATCAGGATTCCGCTAACCTGTTATCCGCACGTGGAAGGAAGAGTCCGGATGTTAACAGGTCCAACGGCAAAGTGTTGTTTTACATCAAGGTCACACTGCGCGCTCTCCACAAACTTGTCCTCCCTGCAAGACAGACGATGCGGTGCATCTTAGCTTGGTAATGCTATTCGTTACATATCTCGAAACATGTATACCCCCCCCCCCCCCCACCCGCCCTCCCCGTCCCCAAATGCGTATCTGAACGAAAAACGGCAACTGGTACCCTACAAACAGATAAACGATAGCCTTAAAAAAAAATAAAAAAAACACAAGGAAGGAAAGAAAAAGAAAAATGAAAAACGCCCTATGCTTTCGTTCAATCCAAATGGTACATTTCATCATTGAAATAATAATCTAAACAGCATTAAAAACCCCAACAATTCCAGTAACAATCCATTCCAATATCTTCAGACTGCCAGTGAAATTGATATATGACAGTCATACCGCTTATGATACTAGTGCTCCAATCCTGCGTAGAGATAACGCCTATTCTGCTATGGAATGTGAATAGATCAAATACATAAAGCTCTTCACAAACTTTTCTATTTATGAGAGAGAGAGAGAGAGAGAGAGAGAGAGAGAGAGAGAGAGAGAGAGAGGGAGGGAGAGAGAGAGAGAGAGAGAGAGAGAGAGAGAGAGAGAGAGAGAGACAAACAGACAGACGGACGGACAGACAGGCAGGCAGGCAGACAGAGGGAAGGGATGAAGAGAGAGAGAGAGAGAGAGAGAGAGAGAGAGAGAGAGAGAGAGAGAGAGAGAGAGAGAATACACCGACATTAAAAACGCCTGATGGCTTTAAAAACCGAAAAATTACGCCAGGGAAAAAAAAAATTACTGTGGATACCTACGTGAAAAACAACCAAAGTAAGGGAGCGATATTATTTCCACAGATCAGATTGGCAAACGCAACAAACGTCATCGCCAGTAACTTGCAATATCAGTATTCATGATAAGCAACGACGACGAACAGCAACGAAGACGATGACGGTGATAGTGCTAGCGATGCCAGATATGCCATTTTTAAAAAAAAGAAGAGATAATTACGAATAAACTTGCAATAATCTATAGTACCAGGTGGCAACGCCTTCCTTTGACATTGTCAGACACTATGAGCAGTAACAACAATAATCGTGATTTCCGTTCTCTACCCCCCGCATCCCTTCCCTCCCCCCCCCCCCCCCCCCCCCCCCCTATTTTTGTATAGTTATAACATGATAACAAACGATTCACAACATTTCTCCTAAAAATCAGCGCACACATCCGAGTTCCTTTTACCCCCCTCCCGCCATCCTCTCCCCCCCCCCCCCCCCACACACACACACAAGCACCCCTCTATTCCTTCTCCCCTGACGGCCTTCTCTATCACGAAGGAATGCAAGTTCATTTCATTGCTTGTGTTGACAACCGATGAAACACACACACACACACACACACACACACACACACACACACACACACACACACACACACACACACACACGTGCGCGCGCGCATACTCCCACATACAAATACACACACGCATACAGAGAGATACACACATCTTGATAAGCATACTTTGCGTGGACACAATGTCACATAAATGTCTCATTTTGTATACCCTCTGAAGACATGAAAGCAAACAATTGTATAAACTGACCTAATTTCGTCGCTGTTTAGGAGAAAGACACCGAGTCTCGAAACTGCTTTTCTCTCTGTAAACACACACACACACACACACACTTGAACTGCACTTTGCGGCAATTCATTTTCACTTCCAACCGTCTCAGGACATAAGACCCGAGGACACCATATGTTTTACGGAGGAAAGAAGCCCTTGCTAGGACGGCGAAATTAGTAACCACACACACGCGCGCGCGCGCGCGCTCTCACATCAAACGCTGCAGCATGGACGTTAAAAACCAACCACCAACAAAGAAAAACAAACTTCTCAACTATACCTTCCACCCCAAAGTTCTGAAGTCGGTATCTACTTCGTCAGTGTGTCTGTCACCCCTCCCCCTTATCCCATGTTCTTCCGCCCCTTGAGAGTCCTTCACTCTGCCCGTCTCTGATCGAGGGAATGGTCAATTTATTGGCCCCGGATAAAATGTGGCCAGGTCAGGGACCGCTCATAACACGGCGGGCCTTCTGACTAAAGACCCCGACTGGTGAATGCCCATGGCTTTCCCGACCAGTCACAGAGAAGGTTACAGAATTCGGCGAATTACGTCGCCTGACACAGATATCAATGTGTATAAACAAAGGAGAGAGAGAGAGGAAAAACGAGGACGAAGTTCAAACAGCCTAGTTTCTAATTGTGTGTGTTCCCCCCGTCTTGTAGCCTAACACCAGAATGGAATCCAGCCCCCTGTCTTGTAGCCTAACACCAGAATGGAATCCAGCCCCCTGTCTTGTATTGTAGCCTAACACCAGAATGGAATCCAGCCCCCTGTCTTGTAGCCTAACACCAGAATGGAATCCAGCCCCCTGTCTTGTAGCCTAACACCAGAATGGAATCCCATAAAAATAATCTTAGTTATCTTCACTGATCATAATACTCGCACACACGCGCGCGCGCACACACACGCACGCGCGCGCGCGCACGCACGCACGCACACACACACGTGCGCGCTAATTCTGCAGCCCTTCAGACTCGTTCTCCTAGTGACGTCAGACGTCAGGTCGACGTGAGTGCTCAGTGCAGCTGCTCTGAGGAACAAAGACCGTCTGAGTCTCTGATTTATACCTGATCTAACCTCCCTTTCGGTGTCTCCGACTCCCTATGTCTCTATCCCCCCTCTTCCCTCCCGCCCTACCCTTGAGGTGTGTGTAACAGAGTGAGTTTGGGTGTGCGCATGAGAGCGCGCGCGTGCGCGCGTGTATGTGTGTGCGCGCGCGCGCGCGCGTGCGCGCGCGTGCGTGCGTGCGTGCGTGCGTGCGTGCGTGTGTGTGTGTGTGTGTGTGTGTGTGTGTATGTGCGTGTGTATGTGCGTGTGCGCGCGCGCGCGTACAAAAATAAAGCGATGATGCAAATGTTATTTTTCAACGTTCACAGCCATATAAAGTCTGCACAGAATTTTGTTTCAGACATGCGATAGGCCTAAAACTCGACATCTGATGCCACCCATATACGCCACATATACCTATAACCGTCGTTTTTCTTCCTTTTTTTTTTTTTTTTGTTTTTGTTAACAGTAAATGTTAAACAGCTTCCCTAGGGCTGAGTGGGATGTAATCTTTTAGCTGCGTCACTCAGCAATCGGCCTGACTGCTTGTCCGTCTCTGTTGCTCTGTTCCAGTTCCCTGATATGACGGGTGGCGTGATTCAGCCGGTGGGCGCTGCAATTATGAAGCACGGTCTGGTACACTCACGGGGACACGCTCCCGTGGAGGTTCTGTCGTGTCACGTCCAGTGGCCATTATGCAAAGGAATCTGCTATGGAGCAAGCGTGCCCTTTGACGTCTTAATGGAAGGCCCTGTGCGTGCCTGTTCTGATCATGAGGACAGCGCCCGCTTCCGAGGGCGAGGCAGGAATTGTTCCCAGCCGGCTGGTTCGGCAGCTGAGGACAGTACGTCTCTGGGTCCCACCCGCACCTTCCGGTGTGCGTTCTTCTTCTCGTTTCCCCCCCTCCCCTTGTTTGTTGATTTGGTATTGGTTTTGCTTCACTTTATCAAATAAAGTTACTGAACGATACGTTGGATGAAGGGGGAGAAGCATGCCTTTATGAAGAAAAGATTTCAACTACCTGGATTCCTTTTTATTGTGAGCATCTGAGTTTTTTTCCCCGCCGATTGATTAATCCTTAAAACATTCATGAATTCAGTACAATACTGAATTGTTGCTGTAATTCTATTTTGTTTTGGTTACAAGTTGCTGTTTGGAGACTATTTTTTATCGTCGTCATTATTGATGTTCGTCTCGTTTTTCCCCCCTATACATTGTAAGTAATGAATGTGGCTAGAAGTTAAACCAAAGAATCAAATATATACTGCACACATGCAGTCTTTCTCACTCACATACACACACGCGTGCGCGCACACGCACACATACACACATGCACGTATGCGCGCGCGCGCACGCAAACACACACACACTCACACATACACACACATGCGCACGCGCGCGTGCGCCCCTTCCAAACCGCACAAATAAATTCCTCCTATTTTCTAACGCGTCTTTCACAAGGTCATCATTCATGGAAAGAAAGTACGCAATTTGAAGCCTGAAATACATCATTTAAGTGAAATTTGAACGCTCTACGACGGATCATATCTCACCACACAGACAAAGACATATATACACTCACACGCGTGCGCGCACCCACACCCACACACACATACACACACATGCACATACCCACGCACGCACACACACACGCACGCACGCGCGCGTACACACACACACACACACACACACACAGGCGCGCGCGCACATTTCCCAGCACTAAAGCTAATCGACTTCACGAGCTTCTACAGTACCACTGGTTGTAGAAAGAAAAAAAAAGCTACAGACATCTTGAAATCAGATCTTCACAGTAGAAGCAGTCCCCCTCACACACGCGTTTCGGCCCTAAACTCACACGCTAAGGAGGTTTCTTCAATCAAAAGCAACAAGAAAACAAAAATAAAACGTACCTGAGCTCTGAAAACAAGCAGGCAGATCCTTGGAAAAAAAAAAACAAAAAGAGACTGAAAAAATAAAATAAAATGCACTTCAGCAAAGAAAATGTGCAGGTCAGCGTCCCTCTCAACACGCACAAATATACACATAAAATATGAACCACACTGGAAATGAAGTTACAAATGAGGTTACCGTCTCTCAAGTTCCAAAGATTGGCATTTACTGACACTTCACATATAACTCGTTTCACTCGTTTCTGTTCTCTCTCTTCTCTCTTCTCTCTCTCCCTCTCTCTCTCTCTCTCCTCTCTCTCTCTCTCTCTCTCTCTGTTGTGTTTCAAAGCGACTGCAGCCATGCAGCGTACTCTGGCCAACTGAATGGGTGTCAGTTGGTACTACTCATCAGGCTTCACAGACATCGTCTTCAGTCATCACCGGAAGTGAGGTTAAATGGCAGGCAGCCAATCGTCTCGGAGATCCGGGCACACACCGCAGAGTCCGTGTGTTACGCAGTTTGTGGCTCTTGTTTCTTTTTTCCCCCATTGAGAGAGAGAGAGAGAGAGAGCCAGAGTTCACGCATGCCTGAGAGAGAGAGAGAGAGTTCACGTATGCCTGAGAGAGAGAGAGAGAGAGAGAGTGTGTCGCTGCGTGTTTGCACGCATGCGTGAGAGAGAGAGAGAGAGAGAGAGAGAGAGAGAGAGAGAGAGAGAGAGAGAGAGGGGGAGGGAGAGAGGGAGGGAGAGAGAGGGAGAGAGGAGGGGGGAGGGGGGAGTGAAAGCAGCGGATGTGAGCTTGGGGACTCTTACATAAAAACACGTGCGCACACGCATGCGTACAAAAGAGAGAGAGAGAGAGAGAGAGAGAGAGAGAGAGAGAGAGAGAGAGAGAGAGAGAGAGAGAGAGCTTGCACTTCGGCCGAAACCGAAACCACGGCAAAAGACAGGAAAGTAGAGCGGTCCCTCTCAACTGTCTACCATCCACAAAGACAGGGACGTGACACGCCGGAAGTCGGCCAGGAAGCGGAAGCAGAGGAGAGTCGGGGATCGCAGGCATCCGGGCTGATGACGTCACAGCTGTCGACCCCAGACCTGACCGCTGTGTATCATTGTTATCGTTCCCGATTGTTCACGGTTATTAGAGAAACATAATCCTTTCAATGACGGGGTTATCCGGTAGGTAATGATCCTATCCAGTTTGCTCGAGTTTTACGTCATCGATTCGGCTTGTTTCACACGGGAATCGGCAGACGGTGGTGTTTCCTGCCTAAATGGACGGTGTGGCTTCGGTGCAAAACAGGTTCCGAAGCTGTTTCACACGG
Source organism: Conus ventricosus (assembly GCA_018398815.1). Classification (NCBI taxonomy): domain Eukaryota; kingdom Metazoa; phylum Mollusca; class Gastropoda; order Neogastropoda; family Conidae; genus Conus; species Conus ventricosus. Next base: position 20,337,312 of record CM031614.1, on the reverse strand, counting down.
CGTCTACCGCCCTGAATTGGCGAAATGTGTTTTGTAACACTGATATCATGAGTCACTGAACAGCGCTGCTGGTCGACACGCTGACCCTCGCTTGAAAAAGGCGCAATTCTCTCTCTCATCACCGGAGAAAAGGGGAAGACCACTCCCACTGCTTTTACACTGCCACCACAACTTGCCGGTGAAGGGTTTTTATATCAGTGGTTTTTTTTTTTTTTCACAGTTCGGGTCAGGCTCGGGTGAGGATTTAGTCCGGTGGTCACGTCAGGATCAGGTTAGGGTCAGGGTCGCACGTACCTGAGCATGAGAATCTTGCGGTTTCCCTTATTAAAGCTCCCATCTGTTTAATGCATAAACACGCTGCCACCGAAAAAAAAAAAAACACACACACCCAAAAGCAGCGACTGAACAGATCCGCTTTCAATTCTTAACATGGCAAACGCTTCGTTCCTGATCCATTGATCCCAAGGTCAGTTGACCTGCCACACCACGAGATACGTCCGGAGGAAGCAGGGACCAAACCCAATCAGTTGGATCGTCCCGGCAATGTTGTGCATCAGCGGGGCAGCCGGTGAGACAATGGAACCGTCCAACGTCACATTTTGCCGTGGACAGTGTGTCGTGCGAACCTTCCACTCCTGGGATCAACCTCGGTCCTGCTGTGCATGTTAAGAGACACTGAGGAATACCAGAACAATGCAGCAAAAGATGCAGCCTTTTTTTTCATCCCCGAGACGTATCTTTAACACCCGGTGGACGAGACAGAACCAGCAAGGAGGCGTTGTGGCGAAGAGCAGGATAGCAGCCAGTCTCCACGCAGATGTTGAGGACGTGGGTGTGGACAGGACAAACCCTGAGGAAGCCAGTCTCCACACAGATGGTGAGGAGGACGTGGGTGTAGACAGGACACACTCTGAGGAAGCCAGTGTCCACACAGATGGTGAGGAGGACGTGGGTGTGGACAGGACACACCCTGAGCAATGTCCACACAGATGGTGAGGAAGACGTGGGTGTGGACAGGACACACCCTGAGGAAGCCAGCATCCAGCAACCCCATCAGACTGTGACCTGAAATCCGCAGGGGAGAAGACGACCCATACACAGTGAAGGACAGCTCAAGAGGAAGGGAGAAAACTGGATAGAGGCAGAAGGACCGCCAAGAGCCGAGTCCGCCGATGAGTTGTCGATGGCCTACGCACGCACGGGTCAGAAAGGCCCAAGTCAGTCAGTAAGTTTATCGTGTGACTTGCCGTAAACAAAACGGCTTCAAAACGGCTTCAAAACATCTGCTCTACATCTTTTATGACTCGTTGAACGGTGTGTTTAAGTTGGAAACTTTCTTGAGTGACATAGGCCTTTAGAAGTGTGTAAACATTCCGTTTCCAACTGTGAAGAAACCCTGAAGACACTACAGGCGAGCCGGTGATATGGGAGCCGTTACACAAGTACGCAAAAGGGATCTGTACATTTTTGAATGGCAATCCTTCGCTAACGGCTACGTGTCCACCCCCACCCCTCCTCCCCTCCCCTCCCTCACCCTGCCCTCAATCCCCGCACCACCCCTTTCAGCATGAAAGAAATCTGGTTTCACACTGCATTATTGTCAGATTACGCTCACCGTTTTAGCAAACCTGATCTTTTCTAATACCGCAAACAGCTTTCCTATCAGATCAACAATGCTACAGTGTCTTACACAAGACAGTCTCTCCATAATCAGACCAACAGGTCCAGCGCGAACCGACACAACGTGACTTCCTAAGGATTTCGTGGGGAAACGCATTACGCATTTCGCTCATAATGACAGTTGTTTGACAGCATGGAAAACGTCAATGAAGAAGAAGAAGAAGAAAAACCGAACAGATGGAGATGGTGTAGGAGGGGTAAACGTTGAGATGGAAGTAAAGGAGTAGGAGGAGAAGACAGAAAAAAAAACCAAGATAGAATCAAAAAAGAAAAAAAAAGGTAAGCAAGAAGGAAGACGATGAAGAAGTGGGTGAGTGAGAGGAAGGGAGGTGGAGGAAGACGAGTAAACGGACAAGGAGAAGAATAACGAGAAGAAAAGGAGGAGGCGGAGGAGAAAAAAAGAGGAGGAGAAGGAAGAGGAGGAGAGAAGGAGGAGGAGGGAAGTACGAAAGAAGCAGAAGAAGCAACATGCTTATCACCAAGAATCATCAATATCAGAGCTCCCTGAGAAGACCATGACCGAACCCTAAGGTCTCTGCCGAAGCAAGTCTGGTCTGAACAGACCAGGGACAACACTGCACTGTTCAGACTGACCCGTCCCCGCTCCGACTTGACTGCAGTGTCCCAGGTAAAACGTGGTCCCGTGATGGCGAACGAAGTCTGTGCTCTCATGAACAGTGGAAAGTATAGCAACCATTCAAAAGAAAAGAAAAGTACAGAAATTTATAATGACTTGACTGACAGTGATTGTGTGCGGAACCTGGTCACCAACCTAGTTGGGCCCCACGAACCACTTCTGGCAACCGTCAAACGACGGAAGATGGCATGGTTTGGCCACGTCATTCGTCACAACACCCTCTCCAAAACCATCCTTCAAGGTTGTCACACACCCATGTTTGTGCACATACACACTTGCATTCACAAACACAGTATGCTTACTTCGTACGCAACACGCAATCACTCCATTCACCCAAAGGAGCACTATCACAATTGAATTAAGTTTTCTATAAAACGCTCCCTTTACTCAATAAAGAAAAGGGGTCTTAATTCTTCTTTTTACTTCACTGCATTTTCCAACAATTATTTCTTCTCTTTACAAGATAATTCCCCACATACAATAATACAATATTCAAAGTTTTATAAAAAATCAAACACTCACACACATGTTACACTATCAATTCTTTTTATATTAAATAGTAACAGTAAAGACAAGTCATCTTCTTAACTTGTCGAGGAGCTTTCGTGCACTTGGATGTACCACCCTCTGGACCACCACAGCCTGGACCCTCACTAGGCTGGTACAACCCCAAGTCTGGAACACCACTGGACGCTGAGGGATTCTGTAACGAAACCCTAGGTCCAGGGTTAACCTCTAAAAATGAATTTTATTTATTCTTTCTCTTTCTCTCTTATTATTCATAGCTCCTTTTTAACTCCTTTCACATTCACTCCAAGATCAATATAGAATACTCACATGAGTCTTGTTCCGCCAACCTATTCCTACCTACAGTTGGGGTACAGAAAGAAATCTTTATACAACAATATTTTATTTATTTATTCCTCTTTTCTTTTCGCGTTCAATGTTCATCTTTCTCTTTTTCCCAAATAGCGCAATATCATCAAATCTTTATAATTATCAAACTTCTGTTATCATTACAATTACACCTTTACTGTAATTGCTTTAACCAGTTTACAACCCCAACTGGTACTCACCTTCTAGGAATAAGTAACAAGCCTACCCTAGTAGACTTCCAGTCAACATCTACACTCTATACTTGAGTGAAACTTGCCACGCCAGGCA
>CM031614.1:20316331-20328831 GCA_018398815.1 Conus ventricosus | reverse complement strand
AGATCCGTACACGATTAGATCAGTTGGTCGTTCTGATCTCAAGCCCTTTTTGAAGACACAGAAGAATTACTGGATTGAGAGAGAGAGAGAGGGATAGCTCAGTTGGTAGAGCGCCGGACTCGTAATCTTGGTGATCCTGGGGTTGCGGGTTCGAACCTCCGCCGGGGCGTTTCGGTACAGGGGGATTTTTCCCCTCGGAGTTAACATTGGTTCTGACTCCATTTCCCATACAGTCCTTCGAATGAGACTATAAACCGAGGTTCTGTGTGTGAACGCACGCATAACATCTTGCACACACGTAAAATCCCATCACCAACTTTCGGAAGAGTAGGCCATTTTGGCCGTTGGTATGGATGACACGTTACACATAGCATGCACCCTGCGTGAGAAATGGAAAGAATGAGGGAAGTAAGGAAAATGAGTGTTCGATATTGAACGATACTGACTGGATGACACGGGAAACGACTGAATGAAGCGCCAGCTGGCAGCTCTTCAGTCGGCACTACCCAGGTAGGCAGCCCGTTGTGTAAACGAGTGTGGATTGTAAAGCGCTTAGAGCTTGGCCTGTAGCCGAGAATAGGCGCTATATAAGTATTCATTATTATTATTATTATTAAACGTAAAGTAGCGGAGTCAGAACAAGGCTTGTTCACGCTTTGTTTCTCATCTCCGTCTAATATTTCTATGAGGTAGTGGGACAAAGCCAAAAGGCAAGAGAAGATAATCTATCGATGACGCGAAGCTCAACCATTAAAGCAAGAGAAGATAATCTGCTGATTACGCGAAGCTCCACGAATGAAGCAAGAGAAGATAATTGACTGACTCGGAAGAAAGCGTTGAGCTCTCCAAGGTGATCTCTTACTCGCGGCGTCGTTGCCATGGCCTTTGTATGACCAGGCGGCAGACTCGCTCCCCTTCCTGTTTCTTCTTCTTCTTCTTCTGCGTTCCAGAATCCACGACTCATTTCCAGACCAGTTTGATGGATGAAGGCTGCTGTTGTCTTCAGATCTTCCATTGTGCCCCAAAGCTTTGCCGCAAACGGGGCTCCGTGCGGCCAGCGCTGTATCCGTGCATCCTGGTGAAGGGGGCAGGACTGAACAAAGTGCTCTGGAGTTTGTGGGTGTGGCAGCAGGCTCGAGCAGACAAACCCACCCATCTCCTTTATGGGGGGTCAGCTCGACAGATCCAGGGTCGATAGATCCCAGGGTCGATAGATCCCAGGGTCTGTAGATCCCAGGGTCTGTAGATCCCAGGGTCGATAGATCCCAGGGTCGGTAGATAAAACAACATGATGATGATGGTGTTGTGTGTCTGTGTGTGTGTGTGGGGGGGGGGGGGGGGGGTGGGGGGGTGCGTGGGTGGACGTGTGTCTCGAGGGTCAAAGAATAAGCGACGTAAAGACCAACAGTCAGTCAGTCAGCTTTGTAGCAAAGTTGTTGCTAAACAAAGCGGGAGAGACTCACACATTGGGTCAGCTCGACAGATCCCAGGGTCGATAGATCCCAGGGTCTCTATCGACCTGAAGCCCCTTTACGGAGGCCAAAACTGTCATCAAAAGCCAGTACAAAAGACTCTGAAAAGAAGAACACAGACACCCCGTCTAATGATCAGCTGCTCCAACTGCAGCGACACCAACAGACCACAATCTTCCCTGTTCCAGACCAAGCAATCACCGACCGCTGTCCAGCTCTTTTCCCACTACACCTTGGAAGCAGAACGCTGGGCAACGTGCACCTGTCGCCGATGAGGAAAAGCCACTTCTCTCACAAATACAACAGCGAGGGAACAATGATACCCCTCCCGACAGACAGCAGGGATTTCCGGCGACACATTTTCAGAGGTGATGTAAGCGGATTTTCGGCACACAGGGCGATGTGCCTGTCAAGTGACCTTTTCCCATGAACTTTGGAGGGCTTCGGTCTCCCCTTTTTCTTTTCTTTTTTTTTTTCTCTTTGAGTAACCAATGCAGTCTATGAACGAGCGTCCACGGACTGACTCACTGTTGAGGCTCTTGTTTTCAAAGTCTGGTCGGAGATTGTGAGAGGAAGATGGCCATGACCGTCAGTCATATCATGGTTACAGGCTTTCTTGCGTTTGGTCGCCGATTACTCACTACACGATCGTACACATGCTGTTTATTTTTTATCGTTCTAAGGAAAGGTAAATCAATTAAATATTCTCACAATGCACACATTGGTTAATCAAAAGCACAGAGAGGAGACAGAGACCAGAGAACAGGAGACAGGACACACAAAGAGAGAGAGTGAGAATTGGGAAGTGAGAGAAAGAGGAAAAGAGAGAGAGAGAGAGAGAGAGAGAAGAGAGAGAGGAAGAGAAGAGAGAGAGAGAGAGGAGAAGAGAGCGAGAGAGGGAGAGAGACACTGAGAGAAACAGAGACAGTGATCTGGCAGAGGGAGAAAGCGGAATAAGAGACAGAGAGAGAGAGACAGAGAGAGAGAGAGAGAGAGAGAGAGACAGAGAGAGAGAGAGAGAGAGAGAGAGAGAGAGAGAGAGGAGAAGAGAGAGAGAGAGAGAGAACAGGGACACTTGTGTCCCCACCCCCCAACCCACCCCCCTCTATTTCTCCCATCCAAACCCCGCCGCCCCTTCATAATTTCCCTCCATAGAGAGAGAACAGGGACACTTGTGTCCCCCCCCCCCCCCAACCCACCCCCTCTATTTCTCCCCATCCCACCCCATCGCCCCTTCATAATTTCCCTCCAAGAGAGAGAACAAGGACACTTGTGTCTCCCCCACCCCCTCTATTTCTCCCCATTCCATCCCGCCGCCCTTTCGTGATTTCCCTCCCAGGAGAGAGAACAGGACACTTGTGTCTCCCCCCCCCCCCTCCCTCTATTTCTCCCCATCCCACCCCACCGCCCCTTCGTGATTTCCCTCTGTAGAGAGAGAACAGGGACACTAGTGTCCCCCCCCCCCCCCTCCCTCTATTTCTCCCCATCCCACCCCGCCGTCCCTTCGTGATTTCCCTCTGTAGAGAGAGAACAGGGACACTAGTGTCCCTCCCCCCCCCCTCCCTCTATTTCTCCCCATCCCACCCCGCCGTCCCTTCGTGATTTCCCTCTGTAGAGAGAGAACAGGGACACTAGTGTCCCTCCCCCCCCCCCCCCTCTATTTCTTCCCCATCCCACCCCGCCGTCCCTTCGTGAATTCCCTCTGTAGAGAGAGAACAGGGACACTAGTGTCCCTCCCTCATTTCTCCCCATTCCACCCCGCCGTCCCTTCGTAATTTCCCTCTGTAGAGAGAGAACAGGAACACTCGTGTCCTCCCCCCCCCCCCCTCCATTTCTCCCCATCCCACCCTGCCGCCCCTTCGTTACTTCCCTCCGTCTCCCATGTTCTGCGCGTTCGTTCACTGACTTGACTCCCAAACCGGAGACTCTTTCCACTTGCCCAGCTGCACAATGCAAGTACATGGCCTTCACTTTCACCACTAACGCTGGGCCCCTCCCTTCCTACCGCCGGGCCCCTCCTGCCTCCCCGTCACCGCTCCACGCTGGGCACTCATCAGTTCCCACACATCACTGGAGGTAAGGGCACGCAGGACAGCCGCCGCCATGCCCCCCATCAAGCCGGCCGATTATCGCCAGACCTTTCAGCGTTGTAGGCCGCGGGATGGGATGGGCAGGTTGTGAGATAAACGAGTCGCACGGGCATTTATGTTAAAGGTCTGTGGGGCCTGGCTACCTAAACACCCAGGGCGTGCTACTATACGGGCTCAGATGGGAAGAATGGAACCGCAAGTTCGAGCTCCACCCACTTCCTGGATGCATTCGTGAACGAGGCAGGGGAGGGGGGCGGGTGGGGGGTGGGATGAGTAGGGGGAAGGGGGGGGGGGGGTGTAAACGTAACTGGACCTAACTGCTTGTATCAACATCTCAAAGACCTGGTTGACGGCAGGAGATATCTGGCCAGGAGACGTAGCGCACGGCCCTGTCCCTGTAATTTCAGGGCGACAAAAATCATGGTCATCTCGACCCCCCCTCACTGATCATCATTCAGAGAAGGTCAGATGCTCGCCCCTTCGTGGTCTGCTCTCGTGGTCACCTCGGTTCTGGTTTCAGTTTCCTCTCCACAATGTCCTTTCACGTGCTGAGCTCGCGTCGAAGTCTCGCGATCTTGGGAAGTTCGTGGGGAGTGTAGCCTGAAGGATAAGGTGGCGACCGCCAAAAAGGGAGACGCTCTTTCACACTGACCCAGCGACTGGGCAATTGTTGTCCACGCTACAACGCTGAGCAGGCTGAGCAGTACCCTACGTACGTCGGATCAGAACAGGCACCACTGAACGCCGTCGAAGTGACTCATCAGCAGTGCAGTGTCCCCTCTGGTGGGTTGCCTCATGACGACCTAGAGGCGATTATTTCTTTTGGCGTCAAGGCTGCGACAGGACGATCTATGTGTAGCTGTATATGAGGAAGAAGCATTGAATATCATCGAGAGGGCACGGAAGAAGAGACAAAAGAAGTGTTGGAAAAAAGAGAAAGCAAAAAAAAAACAAAAAAAAAAGGAGAAAGAACGAAAGAGAAAAGTAGGCCATGCGAAAAAAAAAAGAAGGGCACAAATCCTGCACGCTTGAATGCCTTCCCTGCACAAAGGAAGACTGTGGTGTTGAAGCGGTTTCGGTTGCCTGCGTTTACCGAGTTCTGTATCTCAAGAATTTCACGTGTAATACCTTCGTAGATAATACTGACTCGACACACCGCATGGTAAATTCGAAGTTATGTCACTCTCTTTTCCTGTGATCTCGCACGCACGAACGCATACACGCACGCACGTACGACGCATACATGACGCGCACCAATCCACACAAACACACACACACAAAACAAACTTTAATCACTATGTAGACATTAGTACCTCTATTCTATCCTATCTGTGCGGTCCCTAAAACACCGCCCGGTAAAATCGACTGAAGTTGCGTCCCTCCCTTTTTCTGTAATATCACACACACACATACACACACACACGCACGGCACACAACAGAGAGAGAGAGAGGGGAGAGAGAGAGAGAGAGAGAGCGACAACACACACACACACACCACCCCTCTTTCTGGGTTTTGACCCGTTGATAACCCCACTCAAGAGAAAAGTTCACTACCCACAAAACACCACACCCTCCTTAATAAACACATTGCACCATCACCTTCATTTACCCCCCCTCCATACACACACACACACACCACACACACTCCCTCGCTTCTATCAATCCCTTGCCACACACACACACTCCATTTCCCTTTCCCATGCTACCCTCCCTCGGTACCTACTCCCTCACCCCCCCACCCACCCCACCCCACACTTTTCATCTACGCAGGGTACGTATTCATTTGCCCCCCCCGTTCATTATGCCCCCGTCAGCTCTTGTGCCCCCAATGTCATCTCCGTTCTCTCCTTTGTGCCCCTGTCATTCAGGGGAAAAAAAGAAACACGGAATAATACAAGTACGCAGAAACCTCCTGTTTTCGACAAAATTCTCACCCTAAATCAATATATTGTGGGGGGAGGGAAGGAGAGGAAAAAAATGACAAAAACCGTTCTCTTTTTTACTTCTTAATTCTTCTCCGCATCATTTTCTTTAGTTAAACAAGTGGGGGGGTGGTACGTTTTGCTCCCATACGAAAACTCTAACACCAGAGTAAAAAACTTTTATTCAAGACTGGCACCAGCCTTTTAATCTTGAATGAAGTCAGACATACAATCTACTAGTGGGGGGCAAAAAAAAACAAGCGCAGGCACCAACAACCTGAACTGTCTTCTTAGTAATAACTTGGCCAATGATTTGGACCGTCTTATAAAAGGAGAGGTGAGGGGGGGGAGAGCGGAGTTTTGAGTTTGAGGGGTTAGAGCAAGGTTGAAGGGAGTTTGAAAGATGGAGAAACTGGGAACATGAAATTTAGAAAACATTATTAACAGATATGAAAACCTTCACTGAGCTGGCATTATGGGAACCATCGCAATCCTTTTTGAGGGCAATGATTTTTGTATTGCTTGCTCCCGAGGCCTGGCTTTCGTCCGCTGGTCGGAACCTTCAAGACAGGGAGGACGGTGGTGGTTGTTTCGTCAGTTGTTCCCGGCGTTCAAAGAGAGAACACCCCAGTTCATAATACTGTGGTTTGTTCTCACCACCAAGGGTTTTGAAAAAAAGAATCCAATAGCACCCCCAAAGCACAGCAGTAGCCAGTGAAGGGTAGTAAATGACACCAAACGAAAGTGGTGGGGAGGCAAAAAAAGTTGCTGAAAAACTAAGACAATATGAAATAGTATAAATGTTTGGGGACAATTTGGAGCATACGGCTTGAGAATCCACCCAAAAGTGCAAGGGGAGATCAAAAGACCAATCCACACCAGGACAGGACAGAAACAAAATACAAAAGTAACTCCATTTAATCCCCCCAACCCCCCCCAAATTGGAAATGAAAATGAAATGAGGCAGGGAAACGAATAAACACAAGTGGGGGTTAACGTTTGCTCCCATAAAGAAAAACCCATAGTCCAAAATTTCATATTTTCATTACAGCCAGGCTACTACATGGAATTCTTAGGACAGCGAATTAGTTTCCACTAGCCGGGGCGCAGGGGCGCAATGAGACGGGGCGCGCAACGCTAATGGACGCATGGGGCGCAATATCGCAACGCAACTGCAGGCGGCATGAGTCCGTGGGCCACAATAGAGACGTGTGGGCCCAATGCGGACGTGGGCACAATGTGAGACGGTGGCGCAATAATGACCGGGGGCACAATGGAGACGGGGGCACAATGAGAGGGCGGGCCACAGGGGGCACTATGAACAGGGGGGGCGCAACCGCCACGCAATGACACCGGTTGGGTTGCCACTTTATTGGGGCACAATGAGACGGTGGCGCACCGGTGGGGGGGGGGGCGCAATGAGACGGGGGGCGGCACAATGAGACGGGGGCACAATGAGACGGGGGGCCAATGAGAACGGGGTGGCCGCAATGAGACGGGGGCACAATGTGACGGGGGGCGCAATGAGCGGGGGCACAATGAGACGGGGGGGCAATAGGCGAGGGGCGGGCGCAATGAGACGGGGGACCAAGGGGGCACAATTGGGCACAATGAGAGGGTTGGTTGCAATTACTGGGGCCACAATGTGCCGGGGGGAACTTTGCTTTTGAGACGGGGGGCAGGTTGACATGCCCCCACGCAGATCCCGCCCCCCATAAAATCCAGGATAGTCAACCAAGACGACACTGACACACCGCCGGACACCCAACGTGAGGGGTTGCATGCACGCCACTGACACCAATCACCACCATCAGCATCCCACGACCTTGCCGAAAAAGGGGCGCGCGCACTGTCTGAATTGAACATGGGGGTACCTGTCTCACTGCTGGGGGTATTCACAGTCAGTCCCCGGATGGAAAGTGGTGGAAGGGGGGGTGGGGGTTTTCTGGGCTGACACGACTCTGAGGACCGGCCGAACATGGTGTAAGCATGGATCTAGTCCGGTGTGTGTGTCCTGTGTGTGTGTGTGTGTGTGTGTGTGTGTTGTGTGTGTGTGGGTGTGTGTTGGTGTGTAGTGTGCGTTGCTTGCGGGTGTGCGCGCGCGCGCGTCATGCCTCCTGTCTGTGTGTGTTGTGTGTGGTGTGTTGGGTGTGTGTGTGTGTTTGTGTGTGTGTGTGTGTACGCGCGTTGCGTTGTGCGTGCATGCAATGTTATGTATTGTCACTGAAGCAAATTAAAAATTGAGAATAAAAGTGCAATTTTCGCGGAACTATGTTTTCTTCAGGCAAGCTGTTTGTGTCTTGTGGTTGTGTGTGTGCTGGGGGGGGGGGGGTGGGGGGGGGGTGGGGGGGGGGGGTGGGGTAGGGGTAGGGTTATGGGTATAGGGGGGGGGTTATAGGTTGGGGATAGGGTAAATTGGTTAGGGTGGTTTCGTGGGTGGGGGGGGGGTAGGGTTGGGGGGGGGGTTTTGTTTATAGTTGTCTTACGTAATTCATTGAAGCACAAAAATTCTCTCTCTCTCTTTCTCTTTGTGTGGTGTGTGTGTGTGTATGTGTGTTGTGTGTGTGTGTATAGTGTTGATGTGTGTGTGTGTGTGTGTGCGTGCGTGCGTGCGTGCGTGCGCGTGCGTGCGTGCGTGCGGTGCGTGCGTGCATGCGCGCGCGGCGCGCGCGGTGTGTTGTAGGTATTTGTGCGTGTGCTCGCACGTACGTGGCGCATGCGCGCGCCCGGATGAGTTGTGCGTGGGTCCGTGTGCGTTTGTGTGGGTGGGTGGGGTGGGGGTGGGTAGGGGTGTGTGGAGGAGAGGGGAGAAGAACCAGCAACTGGAAAGAAGAAGAAATAAGAAAGATGAAAAGAAGAGGACAGAAAGGAGAAGAGACAATCTGGAATTCACCGGAACCTCTTTCCTTTTACACTCATCCGCTGTCCAAACGTTTCTCTCTTCGTCAAAGGGTTTGGGGAGTGAGAGTGAGAGTCGGTGCGAAAAGATCCCCCCAAGCACAGTGCCAATGTTAGACGAGACGATAGATATAGGGCACACAGTGACGACATGCACTTTTCTTTACCACTGCTGGAAGAAGGGAAACGCTGCCCAAGAGGGCTGCCGACCGCCGAACCCAGGGAATCCTTAGACTCTGAGACTTCAAAGGAAAACAAAGTAGTTTTAAAACACTTTGTGAATATAATCTGAATTGCATTGGCGTAAGTTGTAACGACATTTACACGAAAATCAACATGAAAAGCTTAGCCTTGTGTATAACTCAATAAATAGATTCAAAGAGTAAGTGAATGAATATATAAATAAAAGAAGCATGGAAGGGGAGGATGGCGGAGCAGGGCGGGGAGGGGGGGGGGGGGGGGGGGGGGGGGGGGGCGGGGCGGAAGGGGAGGGGGGCGATGGGCGGCGGGCGAACTACCCAGGCCTAGCAATTTACTTCCTGGTTCCCATTTCAGGGATAGCGCAGTAACCGCATTAAATTAACACTGGGTATGAAGCAAGCACACACACACACTCTCAGCAAAATCTGCCTCACTCACCACAAGCAGGACAGTCGCCGCCGCAGAAGATCGGCATTGTGTCCTCCAGTCTCGCTTATTTCAAGGGCCCCGCCCGCATTTCCGCGAAGTTGTGGTCGAGTCGAGTCTCGCCGTTGGCCGGGGTACCATAGCGTTGAGGTCTCCACCCAAAGGGCTCACAACGTTTTATACAACATCTACCAAACGGGGACAAAAACAGAAAAAAAGGCGAGCGGAAATTATGGGGGTCTGCGGCTACCGGAAGAAAACTGTTGTATCCTCCGAACAACTGAAGGGGGGTCTCTCTCCGCTCGCTTATTTTTTTTGTTTTCTTTTTTTTTCCTTTCCCGTATGCGAATGATCGAAAAACATTGGCTAAGATGGGAAAAAAAGTCTGGTTTTTGCCACCCCCTTCCATCGTGTGTGAGTGAGGGTTGTGTGTATGGTGTTTGTGTGTGTGTGTGTGTGTGGTGAGTGTGTGAGGAAATGAGCGAGAGAGAGAGAGAGGGAGGCGGGAGGGGAGGAGAGAGAGCGATGAGAGCGGACGGAGGAGAAGAGAGAGAGAGAGAGTGATGAGAGTGTGGCTGTGTGTGTGAGAGAGAGAACAGGAGAGAGAGACGGCAGACAGACAGACAGACAGGCAGAAGAGTACAGAGAAATCCGGTGGGGTTTGCCAATTGAGTGGGATTTGGAGAAGAAACTTTGAACCGAGTTAAGTAAGAGTAGTAACTAGACTTAACTTAAAAAATGTATACAGTTCGTGAGTCACCTAGGCTCTTGTGATAGTTCTGCCAGCGGAAGGGACAGAAGGGATTGGGGAATCCCGATGTGGATGCGGCCCCCCCCCCCCCCCCCCCCCCCCACCCCCCCCCCCCCCCCCCCCCACCCCCCCCCCACCCCCCCCCCCCTATTATGAGAGAAGTAAGGAGGTCCAGCAGGGCCAACACTTTGTCTGAACTGAAGGAACATGTTCCTGTCTTTGAAAAGTCTGATAGCAAGCTCCCCTAGAAATTCTTCCTTCTTTGCATCAACTTTTTAATAAAAGTAGAAGAAGATCAGACACGAAAAGAAGGAAAGAAAGATAAGAACCGCGAAAGAAAGAAAACGGGGGGGGCACTGGGCACTTCTCCATCCCAAAAGGAAATGTTGTGACATAGAAGAGCGTGTTTGTAGACTGTCTTCTTTTTTCCGACCGTATTGTTGTTGGAAAATGTCAAGGCACCAGCAGAACTGGAGAGAAGAGAAGGGCGAAGGAGTTGTTTTTTTATGTATGTGGTGAAGCATTACTAACGTCCTGTCGGCGATTCTACTGAGCGGGCCTCTTTTCCGTCTGAGAGCCAAAGCCCCGACACTTCTCGTCTCTCCACACTCTTCGCGAACTGCTTCAGAAATCAGGAACGCTTTTAGAGACTTGGACAAACTGGTTCTGCGCCCCAGCTAGAAGACGAAACGATGTGTTATCCTCTCTCCCCCCCCCCCCCCCCCCCACCTTTTTGTTCCTGTCCCAACCTCTGTGCCACCTCAGAGGGCCGTCAGTGCGTTGCACCAACGCCCGCTCATTTCCGAACCCCCCAGGCACAACCCCACGCCCGATCAGTCCCGTCGCACAGCCTCCGGCACGGCAATCCACCGGGAGCAGTCAATGTCAAGTCTTCACAAGAGGCAACCACTGAAGGAAACACTGCACTGTGCGAGTCATTTCGATGGGTGTTCAGATGGCGAGAAATGTTCTTGATCCAACATACGGTTAGGACACCACCTACTAAGCCCCCCTACTGGCGTACAATAATTGCTAGTCGCGGGGAAAAACGGAATAAAGCGGGATGAGTGAGCTCACCCTTAGGAGGGGCCGCCCCAGTCCGTTTCCAATGACAGCCCCCAGGACCCGCCGTACCGGTGACCCCGACGGAACCCAAACCAAGGCCCCAGGACGTGGAGGCGTTTGAGGTACATCGTATACTGAGGTCACCATGCCCAGGAGCAGGGCATGAAGGACTTACAGAATTGAAGACTTTTTTTTTTTAATGCTGATCGATGAGAAAAGAGGATGGATAAAGATGATACTATGGGTTTTCCCATTTCGGTCTGAGATGCATGACAGGACTGTACTCTACGCTTCCTTTCAAAATATTTTCCCGGCGGTCAACCAGGGCCCGGAGAGATACAGACACCTGCATTGTGGTCAGGAAATTTGAGCAGCACTTCAGAAAACGCATCTATTAAGTGGATAAAACTCGACTGTGTGGTCCCGTCTTCCAAACTGAGCCCGTAGCAAACTCAACTCTGGGTAGGAGCCGGTTTCGGGGCGAAAAATCCCACATGACTCTGATGGGAATCGAACCCCACTCGACCCCCCAGCCGGGAGTTCGCGACGCTAACCACTTCCCCACGGCGGCTGGTCAGTATCTTCCCTTTTAGTGGTCAGAGTCCACTGCCGCCCTAAAAGTCATCCACCCCTTCCTGTTGACTTGACTCTCTGTCTCCCTCTTCACGGTTAGGCCGTTGTTCTCCCCTTTTCGCCGCTGATAGTTTGAACCGTTCAGTTTCAAGCACAAAAACAGAAGTTCGTATGCAGACAAAGGCTTCCGTTCAGGCGATGGACCGACTCGTGAACAGCACAATTGTGAGCTGGCATACGTGTTTCACCCACGTGGGCAGACGGCAGTTGAACAACTCTCTCACCACGTGCAGTGATGGTGCCGGAAGTGGTGGTGCCGGAAGTGGGGTGGTGACCGGAGTGAGCTTTGCGGGACAGCGACAAAGGCGAACGGTGGGAAAACAAGGCGAACGATTTATATTTTATCCTCTTCCCCTTGCTCTATATCCGTCGCACGCCTCACTTGTCGCTGTTGTGCTGACTGGTAGTACGACCTTGTTTAAGACTGTTTATACGTCAAAGTATGTGTGTACACGAGTGTGTGCGTGTACATGAGTGCCTGCGTGTATATGTGTGCTCGCGTACGTGCGTGTGTGTTGCTCATGCTTTCCTTAGCCGTACCCGCCCGCCCCTTTCCCCTGTGTGTATGTGAGCGTTTCGTGTGTGTGTTAGGTCTTCAATTTAAGTGTTAGGTCATCAATTTTTAAAGGTGGTGGTGTGTGTGTGTGTGTGTGTGTGTGTGTGTGTGTGTGTGTGAGGTCTTCAATTTAACGTGGTGTTGTGTGTGTGTGTGTGTGTGTGTGTGGTGTGTGTGTGTGTGTGTGTGTGTGGTGAGCGTGGTGCGTGGGCGTGCGTGCGTTGGTGAGAGAGAGAGAGAGAGGGGGAGAGAGAGAGAGAGAGAGAGAGAGAGAGAGGTGTTGTTGCGGCGCGCGTTCATATATGTGTGTGTATTTCGCGCGGGAAAAACTCGCACGCGTTCTGTGTGTGTGTGTGTTGTGTGTGTGGTGTGTGTGTGTGTGTGTGGTGGTGTGTGTGGTGTTGTTGTTTTCCTCCCCACCCTCATTGACGTTCATTTGCATGTTTAACCCCCCCCTTTTCCCCCCCCCCCCCCCCCCCCCCCCCC
>CM031614.1:20302846-20315331 GCA_018398815.1 Conus ventricosus | reverse complement strand
GTGTGTTGGTGTGTGTGTGTGTGTGTGTGTGTTGTGTGCGTGCGTGCGTGCGTGCGTGCGCGTGCGTGCGTGCGTGCGTGCGTGCGTGCGGGCGCGCGCGCGCGCGCGCGTGTGTGTATGTGCGTGTGCTCGCACGTACGTGCGCAGGCGCGACCCGTGTGCGTGCGTCCGTGTGCGTGTGTGGGTGGGGGTGGTAGGGGTGTGGAGGAAGAGGGAGAAGAACCAGCAACTGGAAAGAAGAAAAATAAGAAGATGAAGAAGAGGAGAAAGGAGAAGACCAATCTGGAATTCACCGGACCTCTTCTTTTCACACTCATCCGCTGTCCAAACGTATCTCCTCTTCGTCAAAGGTTTGGGAGAGAGTCGGTGCGAAAAGACTCCCAAGCACAGTGCCAATGTTTAGACGAGACGATAGGCACACAGCTGACATGCACTTTAAACCACTGGAAGAAGGAAAGCTGCCAAGTGGGCTGCCGAACCCAGGGAATCCTAGACTCTGAGACTTCAAAGAAAACAAAGTAAAACACTTGAAATAATCTGAATTGCATTGGCGTAAGTTGTAACGACATACACGAAAATAAACATGAAATGCTGCTTGTGTATAACTCAATAAATAGATCAAGTAAATGAATGAATTAATAAATAAAAGAAAGCATGGAAGGGGGAGGAGGCGGAGCAGGCGGGGAGGGGGGGGGGGGGGGGCGGAACTACCAAGCCTCAGCAAATTACTTCCTGGTTCCCATTCTCAGATAGCGCAGTAACCGCATTAACACTGTGTGAAGCCAAGCACACACACACACACTCAGCAAAATCTGCCTCACCTCACACAAGCAGGGACAGTCGCCGCGAAGACGGCATTGTGTCTCCAGTCTCGCTATTTCAAGGGCCCGCATTTCCGCGAGTTGTGGTCGAGTCCTCGCAGTGGCGGTACCATAGCCGATGAGGTCTCCACCCAAAGGGCTCACAACGTTTTATACCAACATCTCCCAAACGGGAAAAAAGGCGAGCGGAAATTATGGGGTTCTGCGGCTACCGGAAGAAACTGTTTGTACTCCGACACTGAAGGGGTCGCCTCGCTTATTTTTTTGTTTTCTTTTTTTTTCCTTTCCCGTTTATGCGAATGATAGAAAACATTGGCTAAGATCGGGAAGCCTGGTTTTGCCCTCCCCTTCCATCGTGGTGTGTGTGTGTGTGTGGTGTGTGTGTGTGGTGTGTGTGTGTGTGTGTGTGTGTGTGAGGAAAAAGAGAGAGAGAGAGAGAGAGAGAGAGAGAGAAGAGAGAGAGAGAGTGTGTGTGTGTGTGAGAGAGAGAGAGAGAGAGAGAGAGAGAGAGAGAACAGACAGACAGACAGACAGACAGACAGGCAGAGACAGAGAAATCGGTGCCAATCTGACGTGATTTGGAGAAACCTTTGAACCGAGTAAATAGCTTAAACATGTATACAGTTCGGAGTCACCTAGGCTCTTGTGACTAGTTCTGCCAGCGGAAGGACAGAAGGGCATCTGGGAATCCCGATGTGGATGCGGCCCCCCCCCCCCCCCCCCCCCCCCCCCCCCATTACTAGAGAGAGTAAGGAGTCCAGGGCCAACACATTTGTCTGAAGACATGTTCCTGTCTGAAGTCCTGATAGCAAGCTCTCCCTAGAATTTCTTCCTTCTTTGCATCAACTTTTAAAAATAGAAGAAGAATCAGACGAAGAAGAAAGAAAGAAAGAACGAAAGAAAGAAAACGGGGCACTTACTCCATCAAAAGGAATGTTTGTGACATAGAAGAGCGTGTCTTTACCGACCCCGTATTGTGTTGGAAAATGTAAGCGCACAGAACAGGAGAAGGCGAGCGTGGGTGAAGCATTACTACGTCCTGTCGGCGATCTACTTGAGCGGGCTCTTTCTACGTGCTGAGAGCCAAAGCCCCGACACTTCTCGTCCTCTCCACACCTCTTCGCGAACTGCTCAGAACGCTTTTAGAGAACGTGACAAACTGTCTCGCAGCTAGAAGACGAACGATGAGTATCTCCTCTCTCCTCCCCCCCCCCCCCCCCCACCTTTTTTTTCCCTGTCCCAACCTCTGTGCCACCTCAGAGGCAGTGCACCCACGCCGCTCATTCCGACACCCCCGTCCACAGCCACAGCCCGATCAGTCCCGTCGCAGCTCCGGCACCGGCAATCCACAGGGAGCAGTCAATGTCAAGTCGTCAAGAGGCAACCCACTGAAGGAAACACTGCACTGCTGCCGAGTCATTTCGATGGTGTTCAGTGGCGAATGTTCTGATCCAACATACGTAGGACACCACCTACTAAGCCCCCTACTGACGACAATAATTGCTTAGTCGCGGAGCCGGCATGAGTGAGCTCACCCTATGGAGGGCGCCACCACGTCCGTCCAATGACAGCCCCCATGGACCCGCCGATACCGGTGACCCCGACGGAACCAAACCAAGGCCACAGACGTGGAGAGGACATCGAAACTGAGGTCACCATGAGAGCAGGGCATGAAGGACTACAGAACTTGAGACTTTTTTTTTTAATGCTGATCGATGAGAAATGAGGATGATAAAGATGATACTATGGGTTTCCATTTCGGTCTGAGACTGCATGACAGGACTGTACTCTACGCTTCCTTTCATAATATATCCCGGCGTCAACCAGGCCCGAGAGATACAGACACCTGCATTGCTGGTCAGGAAATTTGAGCAGCACTCTCAGAAACGCATCTATTAAGTGGATAAAACTCGACTGTGTGGTCCCAGTCTTCCCAACTGAGCCCGTAGCAAACTCAACTCTGGGTAGGAGCCGGTCGGGGCAGAAAAATCCCACATGACTCTGATGGGAATCGAACCCACTCGACCTCCCAGCCGGGAGTTCGCGACGCTAACCACTTCGCCACGGCGGCTGGTCAGTATCTTCTTCCCTTTTAGTGGTCAGAGTCCCACTGCACGTCCTAAAAGTCATCCACCCCTTCCTGTTGACTTGACTCTCTGTCTCCCTCTTCACGGTAGGCCGTCTGTTCTCCCCTTTTCGCCGCTGATAGTTTGAAACCGTTCAGTTTCAAGCACACAAACAGAAGTTCGTATGCAGACAAAGGCTTCCGTTCAGGCGATGGACCGACTCGCTGAACCAGCACAATTGTGAGCTGGCATACGTGTTCACCCACGTGGGCAGACCGGCCAGTTGAACAACTCTCTCACCACGTGCAGTGACTGGTGCCCGAAGTGGCTGGTGCCCGGAAGTGGCTGGTGACCGGAGTGAGCTAGCGGGACAGCGACAAAGGCGAACGGTGGGAAAACAAGGCGAACGATTTATATTTTATCCTCTTCGCCCTTGCTCTATATCCAGTCGCACGCCCTCACTTGTCGCTGTTGTGCTGACTGGTACGTACGACCTTGTTAAGACTGTTTATACGTCAAAGTATGTGTGTACACGAGTGTGTGCGTGTACATGAGTGCCTGCGTGTATATGTGTGCTCGCGTACGTGCGTGTGTGTTGCTCATGCTTTCCTTAGCCTGTACCCCGCCCGCCCCCTCTTCCTCTGTGTGTATGTGAGCGTGCGTGTGTGTGTTAGGTCTTCAATTTAACGTGTTAGGTCTCAATTTAACGTGTGTGTGTGTGTGTGTGTGTGTGTGTGTGTGTGTGTGTGTGTGTGTGTGAGGTCTTCAATTTAACGTGTGTGTGTGTGTGTGTGTGTGTGTGTGTGTGTGTGTGTGTGTGTGTGTGTGTGTGTGAGCGTGCGTGCGTGCGTGCGTGCGTGCGTGCGTGTGAGAGAGAGAGAGAGAGAGAGAGAGAGAAGAGAGAGAGAGAGAGAGAGTGTGTGTGCGCGCGCGCGTTCATATATGTGTGTGTATGCGCGCGAACGCTCGCACGCGTTCATGTGTGTGTGTGTGTGTGTGGTGTGTGGTGTGTGTGTGTGTGTGTGTGTGTGTGTGTGTGTGTGTGTGTGTGTGTCTTTTCCCCTCCTCCACCCCTCATTTGACAGTTTCATTTGCAATGTTTAATTCCCTCCCCCTTCCCCCCCCCCCCCCCCCCCCCCATAAGTGTGAATTGACTGCAATCTTTACTAATGGTATTACGGGTTTTATGCTTGTGCCTCATGTGGCTTATTTGCGCGTGTACTCTTGCATGCGTAGGTTTGCGCACGCACGTACTATATTGCTGACAAATGATTGTCAAGACAATAAAACATGTGCAAGTGTGCATGCGTGTTGTGTGCCAGTGTGAGAGTACATGCGTGCGTGATCGCTTGTGTACATGTCGGGTAAACTACTGACGTGATGTTGACGGGTACGACATGTGCCTATTATATGTCCACTCGCATTCATTCTCTCTCTCTCTCTCTCTCCCTCCTTTCTCCCCCCCTCTCTCTTTCTCTCTGCGCATGCGTACATGAGTGTGTATATGTGTGTGCGCGCACACGATGTGGCTTATTATGGTGTGTGTGTGTGTGTGTGGTGTGTGTGTGTGTGTGTGTGTGTGTGTGTGTGTGTGTGGTGTGTGTGAATAAGCGAGAGAGAGAGAGAGAGAGAAGAGCGAGAAGCGAGAGACGAGAGCGAGAGAAGAGAGTGAGACATTAAGTGTTTGTGTGTGTGTGTGTGTGTGTGTGTGTGT
Organism: Conus ventricosus; assembly: GCA_018398815.1. Lineage (NCBI taxonomy): Eukaryota > Metazoa > Mollusca > Gastropoda > Neogastropoda > Conidae > Conus > Conus ventricosus. The sequence goes on along the minus strand of CM031614.1, from coordinate 20,310,730 downwards.
GTGTGTGTGTGTGTGTGTGTGTGTGTGTGCACGTACTTATGTGTCAATGCGCATGTACGCGCGCGTACACACACGAACACGCGCGCGCGCGTGTGTGTGTGTGTGTGTGTGTGTGTGTGTTTTGGGTGTGTTGGTGCGGTGCGTGCGTGCGGGGTTTTTGTCGTGGGGGGGGTTGTGTGTGTGTGTGTGGGGTGTTGTGTGTGTGGGGTTTGTGTGTGTGTGTGTGTATGTGTGTTGGGTGTGTGTGTGTGTTTTGTGTGGGAGAGAGAGAGAGAGAGAGTGAGAGAGGAGAAAAGAGAGAAGAGAGGAGAGAGAGAGGGCGGGGGAGTGTGGGGGGTGTATACCTATTTTACGCTTTTGGGATGTGTATATGTGCAGTGTTGGGGTTTGTGGTGTTGTTTGTGTGTGTGTGTGTGTGTGTTTTGTGTGTGTGGGTGCGTGCGTGCATGGTGCGAGGTTGTGCACAGTCAGTGGTTGCAAAGGATACATGGGGCAGCCCACGTGTGCCCCGGTGACGGGGTGAGGGGGGTTCCAGGGGCTCCCCCGGATGCTCTTCCTGATGGGTTTTTCCCTAGAACCACACCCAGCGCTTCCCCCTGTGAGCGCGCCCCAAACAACCCGGCTGCTTTTGGGTTGAGAAAAGGGTCCATGGAAACCCCCAAATTTCCCACCCCCTTTCTTTCCCCCCCCTTCGCTTTCTAAAGGGGTTTGTTTTTAAAATGAAATGGACTTAAATGAGCAACGGGAAAGCAGCGCTACTGATGCCCACGTTTACAGTAAACGGCTGTTCGGCAAATTTGACTCCCCCCGACCTCTTCATGGGGGTCAAAAGGGAGAGAGGGAGGGGCGGAGGGAGGGGGGGGAGCGAGGGGGAGAAGAGGGCGGGGGGGGAGAAAAGGGAAAAGACAAAGGCCCAAAAAAAATTTTCTTTATTTACGGGTTTAATAGATAAGCATGATGGCTTTTTTTTACACCCGTCTCCCCCTGTGTAGGGGTCAAAAAATTTTAAAAAAAAAGGTAACAAAGGGAAAGGGCATGAAAAAGTGACTAGAATAAAATACAATACGGGTTTAAAATTTTTAAAAAGGGGGGGAAAAAAAAAAAAAAAAAAAAAAAAAAGGGAGAGAGAGGGGAGAGAAAAGAGAGGGAGGAGAGAGAGAGGGGGAAAAGAGGGGAGACCCCAGGAGCGAAGGGGTGCGGGTTTAAACCCTGCAGAGAGAGGAGAGGAGGGGAGAGAGAAGGAGAGAAAAGGGAGAGAGGAGAGAGGAGGGGGGGGGAAAAAAGAGGCTAGAGGGGTGTGCGAAAAGAGAGCATGTTTAGAAAAAATTTGACAATCAAAAAATTCCCAAAAGAGATAAAAGCAATCAATTTTAAAACCCGGGGGGGGGGGGGGGGGAAATAGAAATAAAGCAAAAAATGGAGGGGGGAAAAGCTAATGTTTAGCCAGTCGCCGGGTGGGAAAGGGGATTCTATGGTAAAAAACCACTTTCCCAGAAAACCCGTGAGAGAGGAGGGGAGAGAGAGAGAGAGAGAGAGAGAGAGAGAGGGGAGAGAGAGAGGGAGAAAAGGAGAGAGAGAGGGGAGAGAGGGGAGAGAAAAAGTCACTTTAAGAATAAACCCCCATTTGCCCAGAATGACAAGGGGCAGGGGTAGTAGGAAACACCCCGCACACACAAAACGAAACACCACAAAACACAAAAACCCCAACCCACAACCACAACCACAACCACAACACCCCACACACCACACACACACAACCTGTACTCTAAAAAAAAATAACACCATGTGCTTTTTAAAGTAAAAAAAACACTTTCAAAATTTGTCAGGTACTCATAAGGAAAAAGAGGGTGGTGGTGTTGGGGGTTGATATATGGGGGAGTATGAAAGTAGGGCACAAAAGATGGTTGAAATAAGGTTTTTTGGAAGGGGTTGATATGCATTGGGTTGTTTGGTTGATTCAGGGGAGGGGAAGTTCCTTTGACGGGAACCTGAATATGTTAAACTGGATTTGAATAAGTCAATTTAGAAAAAAGGGCCCTAAAAGTTTGGGTTGAGTCTTGAGGAATTTTTTGGAAAATTGGGGAACAAATGTTGGGGTCCCTTTCCCCAGAAAACATCTTGTGCTTTTGACCCCTTTGTTGTATTCTAATCTCGGGTTTAAAATGGGGAAATTGGGAATTTTTTTTTTTTTTGCCCGAGCCCCAGAGTATTTTTTTTAAAGGGGGATTTTTTGAGTGCTCGCTTGTGTAGGTTTTAAAAGGGGTTTGAGGGGTTAGCGCTGGGCACAGCCCCATAGAGTGACCCCCATATTTTTATGTACGATTGAAAATGGCCTGGAAAAAAGAGTTGCGTGAAGCAGGTCGGGAAGCGTTTGATTTTGGGGGGTTGTAAACTGTTGTGAAAATTTTTTTGCATGGGGAGGTTTTGTGAGCTTCCCCAAACTCATATTGTTATCAATTGTTATTCCAGCACTTTGAGGCAGGGAAACCTGTTCAAGGGTTCTTTAAAAAGGTAAAGGAGGAAACTTAAGGGGTGTTTTTTTTTCCCCTTTTTTTCCCGGGGTTGTGATAAGTGGTTTTGTTTTTTGAGGGGAAGGAAAAATGTGATTTAGTTCAGTCCATTTCACGAGATTTTTCGCACTTTCTTGAAAGTTTGTGCAAAAACCCGTAACTCAGTGATCGGGTGGATTGTTGTGTACCCAGCAAAAATTTCCCAAGGTGGATGTGATATGTAGGGGTTGATCTTGATGAAAATTTGTAAATTAAAAAGGGGAAACCCAAGATGACCCTTTTTGGGGGACCCCTAGGATAGTTTTTTAAAATTAAAGGGGAAAGTTGATCAATTTTCACACTTTTGTTCCCTTTATTTGTGAGAAAGAGTGAAAAAGGTAAGAGTTCTTGGGGAAATAAGCCATAAAATTTTTAAATTTTTTAAAAGAAGGGGTTTTGGTCTTTTCCATAAAATGCTTTTTTGAAATCAATAAAAAAGGAAAACCAAAATATTTGTTGTTGTTAATGCTGTTTGGGCCAGTCATCAACCGGGTTTTGTTTGTGCTGTTTGGCATGAATGGTTATGTCGGGACCCGGACTGTCTTGGATGAAGCAAGGTGGTATGTATTGGGTGGTGTATGTGTGTTTGTTTCTGTTTTTTTCCCCCCAAGGTTTTGGAAAGAGTGGTAATGATTGAAAATTGGTCTGAAAGTTTGAGGGTCTGAGTTTCACCTGTTTTGGGAGATGGGAAAGATTTTTGTTTTTTTAAAAACCTATTAAAAAATTTGATTTTTGTGATCATAGATTGAAGACGTATGTTAAGTATCTGAAAATTGCGGAGCTGATGTTTGGGGAATTTTCCCGTTAGGCCATCCCCCCGGGGGGTTATTTGGACTTTTTTTAGGTGCTTTTTAGGGGGTTTGATAGACTTTAATATGTTATTGGTGGAATATAAAAGTTCAGACGTGATGTTTTTATTTTGGCATATTGTTTCGTTTTTGAAGGTCGTTTGATCTTGAAGAATCAGCCCGTGACAATTTTTTGGGGTTAGTGCAAAAGTGGGTGTTCAGTTGTTCGACAAAAGATGTCTTTAATTATAGTTGTTTTTGAAAAAGTTTGATTTTTTGAAAGCTTTTTTAATAGCCTCCATACCAATTTTGGGTTTGATTAGATTAAATTTATTATCGTGTTTTTCCCTTTTTTTCCTCTGCGCTTCTTTTAAATTTTAATTGAAATTTCTCAGTATTTAGTTTCCCTTTTCATAGCCATTTTGTTTAAGCAGATTCTAAGAAAACCCTGCCCCCTGAAACCTTTAGTGTCCCATCCCGGGTTTTTGGGTTAAATGTCGTACTCTAATCGTTTTTAGGGGGGGGTGTTTACATATATTTCTGTAAATGTTTGACCCAAAATTCCACGAAAACATTGGATCGTTATTTTGAAAACGGATGAGAGATTTGAGGAAAGAAAGTCATGTAGAAAATTTTGGTTTTTTAAAGTTTGTAAAGCAAGGGTTTTGGGGTTATTGTCTTGTGTCCCTTTTTGGGAATTTTTACCCTTTTTGGCCCATGAACCACACGGGGGTAATGATCATAAAGTTTAGAACGGGGGACACGGCCCCTGCTATGTTAGTTTTTCTGAAACAATATGGTCGAAAGTGTTTTTGATTTTTTGGTTTGGGGACTTGGGGACCGTGAGTTGATGCAGGTTAAAAAAAAGAATGTTTGGCGCCCTTTGTTTTTTCGCTTTCAGAAGGTCTTGTTAAAGTCCCCGGGGAAAATTTAATTTCCCCTTGGTTTCTAGGGGGACTGCTTTCCATCATCGAATAATTTATCGCCCCAGTTTTTTTTTTCAGAGGGGGTTCCGTAGCAAAATCCCCCAAAAGGGAAGGGGTTTTTTTTTTCCCGTTTAATTTTCTTTCCGACACATTCTACACCTTTACGTCTCGGTGTAAAAGGGTGTTTGAAGCCTAAGGGTTTCGTGTGAAGATAAGCCCCGTTTCTTTGGGTTTGTGCGGGATCTTTCCGGGGTTACGTTACATCCCGGAATATTTACCTTTTTCGGTAAAAGTGTGTAGTTAATCTGGATTCAAGGGGCCCCAAAAAATTTAAAAGGGGTTTTCCTGTTCCAAATCAGTGTTTTATATATCTGATGTTTGTTAAAAGCTGTTGGATATTAAGGGCAGATTTCGAAGGGCCTTCTTTGGGATGGCCCTACAGGCTGGTTTTTTGCTCATTTGTGTTGTTTCATGATGTGTTTTTGTGGCCCCCCCCATTTTGCACGGGTTAAAAAGACGTTTGGGGGTTTTTTGTCAAGGAACACCCAAAAAGATCACCTAAAAGGGAGGGGGAAAAGGGTTTGGGTTTTCAAAACCGTGTAACTTTTTCCCCCCAAAAATATGGAAGAAAAGGAAAATTTTACAGTATTATGTCAGTAAGCTCCCCGATCAGATGGGACGATGGATACACTTTTTTGAAAGGGAAAAAGTAAGTCACTCATTAAAAAGGGAAATAAATTTGAAGCAAAATTACAAATAAGGGGATTTTTAAAGGGGAGGGAAAAAAAAAAAAAAGTAAAACTGAAGGGCAAAAAATGCCCAAAAAATCCAAAACCCTTTAAAACCCAAAAAAATTTTAAAAAAAAAGGGGGGAAAAAAGTCACTTATAATTTCACAAGGGCACAAAGCCGCAAATTATTTAAATAGGGTTGGTTGCACAAATTGCTCGTCGCAGAAATAGCAGTTTTTTGGGGTCTCCGTGAGGGCTTTGTTCAGTCTCTTTTCCCCAAGGGTCCCCAGTCTCGCCTTTTACGAAAACTTCTTATATTACCTGGTGAAGTCCACTTAGATAACATGGAATCGCACTGCCGGCAGGGTAAAAGTTACCCCAAAACACACACACCCACCACACAACACAACACACACACACACACACAAAATAGTAAGGGGTTTGGAAAACCCAAACTCGCAAGTTAAAATTTTTCATGGAAAAAAAAAGTGTTTTAGGTGTGAGGGAAAAACCCCGGGTGAAAACTTGTGTAACCCCCCCCAAAATACCTTGGTTAAAACTTTTGCGGCCCCCAGTCTTCTGTTTTCAGAGGAGGTGTTTTTTTTGCATTTTTGGGTCCCCGGAAATTTTAAAGAAAAGGTAAAAGTTAAAAGGTACTTTTACATACCTACACATACAAAAGTGAGCCTTTAGCACACATGATCACAATCCCCCACACACACCAGCCCCACACAGGGGCCCAAATTTAAAAAATATAGAAAACACACACCCCACAACAACCCCACACACACACAAAACACCCACCCCACCAAATTAAAAATTCATACGGCACAAATTAAAAAATTTCATTACATTTAATTCCCCAAAACATACAGATGTGAGCGCTCTTGGGACTCGTGGGTGCACTCTCGCATCTCTCTCTCTCTTTCCCCCTTCTCTCTTTTCACACAACCCCCACACAAAACACACACCACACCAACACCAACACACCACCCAACACCAAAATATTACAGAAAGCACATTATACAGGAAAAACCCGGGCCCCCCCCGCGGCCCCGGGACGGGAACACACACACACACAACACCCCACACACAACCCCAACACCACACACACACCCACCCCTTAAACCCCCTACAAATAAACCCCTCAAACGGAAAATGTAAAATTTTTAAAAACTTTAATTCCCCCGGCCCTACAAATTTCAAAAAAAATTAAAAAATTTGGGCCTCTTTGCACACACACAAAAACTGGAACTTTAATTAGAAGTGTGGGGGGAAAACATGGGGTGCTGGGGGGGGCCGAAGAGTGGCCGTTTCCATGGATGTGTGCGGAGACAAGGTTTGTTGAAAAATAACTGAAGGGTGGAGGAAAAAAGGCTAGGGGGGGGAGGGACAGACCTGTTGAACCCCGGGGGGATGGGGGAAAAGGGACTCTGCCTGGCGGAACCCCCATACGGGCGGTAAACTTTGGTTGTCTGGGAGGGGGCGGTGACTGGACCAGGGGTGCCCGCCCCTTGCTGTAACACATTGGGCCCGGGGTGGTCCCTTTGGGGATCTTGCGGAGGGGGGGGGGGTTTCGGTTTGGGGAAAATGTGTCAAAAGCCTAGTGTTGGTGTTTTTTTGGGGGAGGGTAGTTTAGGGAGGCTGACTGGACGTTCTCCTGGTCACTCTGTGTACGCACACGGGGAGTGGATGGTTGGGGGAGGGGGGCTTCCCGGGGGGGGATGGGGGGCCCATAGTGAAGTGCGTAAACCTGACGGGAGGTTTTGGGGGTTTTGAGAGGGTGGGAAAGGGGGAGGGGGGGAGAGGGGAAACTGGGGTCGTGCGCTGGGTTTGGGGCAAAGAGACATGTGGCGTGTAGGGGTGGGGAGGAGGGGCCCGTGTTAGGGGGGGGAAAAGGTTTTGCGTCACACGTTCCACTCCCCTTTCCTTTCTGGGTTGTGTAGAGTTGTTTCCCAAAGCCAGTTCGGGGGCCCCCGCGCTGGGTGGTGAAGGTGGCCCCAAAAGGTGATGAATGTAACCCCCCTTGTGAACAGGCCCCTGAGGGTGGTCGTTGTGGGGCGAAAAGATGGTGTTCAGGGGTGCCCCTCTTGCCGGGTTTAAATTTCAGAGGGCCCGAAGTTGGGGTTTTTGGGAGACTCGGTGGCATGCCCAATGGCTCTCGCCCCCTGCTGCGTTGTTTTTGCACCCGCTGGCTGTGATGCTAAGAGCTGGCTGCGTCCCCCAGCCCCCCCATGGAAAGGGAAACCGATCACGGTGTGGGGTTTTGGGTTTTGCTTTTAAACCACTGGTCAGAATGGCCCCGTTAGATCGTTTGGGACACTCCAATGAGCGCTGGCCCCAGGGTTTTTAATATATCTCAGGGTGCAGTCATCAGCAGTATTGTTTAGGTCCGTCTAACAATGGAAAACCCTTTTTAAGAGGGTGGGGGGGGGACACGTTGAAAGGGGATAATTTTTTAGGGGGTGGTTTCACCTGACAAAAGGGGAGGTGGTTGGTATGGGAGTAGAGGATTTGTACATTGAGGGGATGGGTTGTCCCGTACTTTGTCCTGTGGTTGGGTTTGGTAGGGGTGAATGGGGGTGGTGCATCCCCGTATACAGTGAGGAAAGGGCTTGGGGTTTTGGGTCTGGGGAGGGTGGAGAGATTTTCTTTTTTTGGGTGGCGGAGGGTTTGTGGATTTTCCCTTTAGATTTTTATTTGGGTTTTTATTTTTTTGGTGAGGATGAATTTTTTCGTTTTCAGATGAGAATGTGACCGAGTTGTGTTTGATGGGGGTCGATTTCAATTTTTAAAAGGGCTGTTGGTTTCCCCGTAGGTTGTCTGAGGGGAGAGATTTCGTCACGGAGGGACCGAGTGATCCTAAGGGGAAAAATTCCTGAGGGGACCGT
>CM031614.1:20295346-20300346 GCA_018398815.1 Conus ventricosus | reverse complement strand
GCTCTGTTTGTTGCCTAGCCCTGCGACCGTCCGACTACATCATGTCCAATACGCCCGCGCGCGTACACACACACACACACACACACACACACACACACACAACAGTATGTGTGTGGGCGCATGTGAAGATACGCGCGCGCGCACACACGCTCACACACACACACACACACACACACAACACACACACACACACACACACACACACACACACACACACAAAACTGGAAGCTTTTGTCAAAATAACGGAAAGATGAAATCAAGACCCCCCATTCAAGAGCAGCAGGTATGCTTCTACAGAACGGAAATAATGATCAATCCCCTCAGTGTTCAGCTGTTTTCTTCACATCCAGGACACGCGCCGAATTCACGAAACCCGGCCTGAGCAACCAGATCTGCTCTCTTGGTTCACAGAAAACAACATTCAGACTCTCGAGTCCTTTCCAGAACTTTGGCGCAGTCTGGCTTCATCTAGCGTTGTCTCTTTCTTTCCCCTGTGGCTTGCAGCTTCCACAGGAGCACTGGGGCGTGGGAAAGGGCAAGAAGAGTCAAGTCTTCGACCGGAGTTGTTGTCCATGACACGTTTGGGTCAGAGTCGGGGTTACAGAAAAGGTCAAGTAGTAACAAAGTTTGAACAAATAAAAAACCGCCCTGGCTTTGTCAAAAAAAAACATTTTTTTTTCTTTGAATGTGAAAAAGATGGATTTTACCCGGAATTTGGGATCAGTTAATTAGTTCAAGACAATATGTCAGCAAAAGTAGCAAAATGAGCATGGTTAGTGGATTCCTTGGTTTCTACGCCATTGGTAAGGCACAAGGCTTTTGGAGTGAAAGTGTAGCAGACGACAGGAAACTGATGGTTTTTGCGGATCGTGCTTGCACAGAAAAAGAAACGGATACGAGATCTCCCGCCTCAGAGTCGGGTACGGAATGGGTAAAGGGGTGGACTAAGCGATGAACAGGTTTTGGTACTGGCTGGTTTCTGACAAAAAGCTAGCTGCAGCTTTGAGTGTCATCAAGAAGGAAACAGCGTTTTACTCTTGAACTGCAACCGTGGACTGGGACCTGTACACCACCGGTAGTGTTACCCGGGCCCTCTTTTTTACGGGCCACGGGTCTCGTATCGACCATCGCCCTTTTCAAAACATGTATAAATATGATTATAGGTCTGTAGTCGGCTGGGACTCTGAGCGAACCCGTGGTTCACAAGTTTAAATTAGTGGTTGACGGTGCTACGCACGAAAAATCCGGGGTTGAAAAAATGATACCCCACTGCCATCTCAGTTGCAGGCCGAGTAGGGCGACCTCCTGCCTCATTCCAGACTCCGAAACTGCACCCCTCTCGCTTCCCGCCATTTCTTCGTGGGGGGGAATGATTGGCCTTTGCGGTGGGGCTATAAACAGATTATCTTACCTTACCTCCGTAGGGAGTGGGGGGGGGGGGGGGGGGGGGGGAAGGTGGAGTTTTTCCCACGAACCTAAAAAATGATTCCCCTCCCCTACGTTCGTGGGTTTCCTCCCTTTTCTTGGTGGGGAAAGTACTGGCGAGAGGTCACCGCGTAGCAGTCGCAATAGACAGGGCTGAGGGGAGGGGAGCCGGGGGAGTAAATGACAAGAAAAAAACCCAAAAACAAAATCACCGTGGTGTGGTGGTGTGGTGGTGTGTGGAAATGACGATGAAGAAAAAACTGTTAACCCATGTGTGGTCGGAAGATCACATCCAGGATTTAACAAAAAAAAAAAAAAAAAACACACACACACGAAAAAAAAATCGTCTTTTTTTCTTTGGCACGCGCGCGCGCGCGCGCGCGCGCGCGTGGGGTGTGGTGTGTGTGGTTGTGTGTGTCATGAGACTGGACAGATTCTCTTGGAATAACAATAGGCTAATGATCGTTTGCTCTCCAAGAAAGATAAAATGATAACTGTAAGCTTTTTTCATCTTTTAGACGTGTTACTATCCCCACTACTAGCACTACTACTAGCACTGCTATACTACCACTGCCACATTACTATCACCACCACTACCAGTCGCCTCATGTTTGTCCGTTGTCAAACGGAACAGGTTTGGGAATGGAAATTATTGTGGAGGGGGGGGGGGGGGGGGGGGGGGAGGGGGGGGGGGGGGGACAAAAAGGGAGTGGGGAGTAGATTTGGTGGCTAAAATAGCGTTGGCTATACTACTCGAGGAACAATCAAACCAGAATGATCGGTTTACTGAAGAAAAACTCGCAACGTAGTATTTTCGCGGTGACAGTCCACACAACGCAAAATCATCACAATGATGAGGTGTTGTGGTTGAAAAAAACCGCAGGCAGCCTGCCAACAGGATGGAATATACCCCCCCCCCCCCCAACACACACACACACCTTCCCCCCCCCCCCACCTCTCTCTCTCTTCTCATACACAAGTTTCCCTCTTTCTCGGGTTTGCCCGCTTTTCCCTCCTTTCCTTTTCTCCGTCCCCCCCCCCCCTCTACACACACACACGCACACAACATACACCCAGCGACACAGTAACACAGAGAGAAACAGGGGGATGGGGTGGGGGGGGACGGGAAAATGATTTTCCCTACCACCACTTCTCACCAGAGAGAGGGGAGAGAGAGAGACAGACGACAGACAGAGAGACAGAGACAGAGAGAGAGGGAGGAGGAAGGAGGCACAAATCGGTTCTGCAGCATATTTATATCACATACATATTCTCACCAAAATCAAAGGGGAAGAACCGCAAAAATGTGTTTTGTTTACAACAAGGTATTTTCTGTTCGTTTTCAAGTCGGCTTAAAACAAGCAGACCACTGAGTGAAGTATATACAATGCAAAGCAAGATTTGGATCCCTTACGCTGTCCGTATCAGAATCATAACACAATTTAACCAGAAAAAACCGCCTGCCTTGTGTATGGTATTGCCAACATGATGCATCCCGCAATAATCCTGACGGGTTCAGAATTTGAGCCCTTTTTAAGGCAGCACCCACGATCGACAGTCGCGGGAAAGGGGAGTGGGGAAAGGGGGGTGGGTGGGGAAAAGGATGGAGGGGGTGGGAGAGGGAAAGTGTTTTGTGTGTGTGTGTGTGTTTTGTGTGTGTGGGGTGTTGTGTGTGGGGTGTTTAGGGGGGGGGGGAGTGATGAGTGGGGTAGTCAACATCGCCGCGGCTGTGGTTTGGTGGGGGGATGAAATGAAATAGGCTATTAATTCAAGCGGGTTTAAGATCAATCACCAGAGGTTGAATTATATTTTTTACATGTGCGGGACGTGTTGTTTTTTTTTTTTAACGGAAACAAGGCTGAGCGGGGGAAATTGGAAGACACAGCACGTGGGGGCAAAGGATGGATTGGAAAGGGTGGGTGGGTGGGTGGGGGTCGGGTGTGAAAACCGGAGAAAGGAGCCGGGGTGCTGGGATCTGACACGAATGAAAATGCGGTGGCAGATGGAGTGGAATGACCCGTTTTTCGAGAAAGATTTTAGTCGGAGATGATGCCGGGGAGAAAGACCACTCAAATGCTCTGTCTGCTGCCCGGCATCGGGTTTAAAAAAATACATGGGTGATGACGCTCGTGACGAGGATGGTGATTTTGGGTTTCTGAAAAAAGTAAGCTTGGGTCACTGGTGTTGGCCGAATCGAAATTGGACACGAATTACGGAAACAAGTGCGGGACGTGCGGGGTGACATGACACATTCTGAACGGTTTGGTGGCGAGGTTCAGTGCGAGTGCCAGGCGCTCTGAGCGCGGGAGTCGCACTAAGCAACAGTAACAGCGGCCCCATGTTTGCTGTGGGCCAGGACGAAAGAGCTACAAAGGAAACAGGGTCGGTGGCGTGTCCTCAGGCTGGTCACATTTACAGTTCAGTTGTTCTGCAGATGGTCAAGGTTTCTTTTTCTTTTCTTTTTTAACCCTCGCCTTCTCAACTGACTCGCGTTCGGATTTTAAACGGAAGAAAGCACAATTAACTCTAGGCGTAAGAAGCTGAACTTGATCCCATCGTTTCCATTTGGTCTGCACCCCCCCCCCTACCCCCCCTCACTCACTCCCGCTTCTCCCCCCCCCCCCCCCTTTTATTTGTAAACAGGCCATAGCTGCGTAGTTGACGGAAAGAAGTCCAGTGAATAATTCAGAAGCTTCTTTCCGTCAGTTGGTTATCTTTTCTTATTTCATTCCTTGAGCATCGATAGATTTTTTTGGTCCTCTCACTTGCGAGTACGAAGCCACTGCCTTGTGAATAGCATTGTGTGTAATCTGCCGGGTGAAGGGTTTAACATTTACATTTTAGCACTTCCTTGTCATGGCGATTTTTTTTTTCTCTTCACATCCCCTCATTTTCCCATCCACCTTTTTTCTTTAACCTTTAACAACCATACACACAGCTTTAAAGACGGGAGGGTTGTTTGCATTCGCTTGTTTCAGCCAGCTACTTATTTGTCCGGCAAATGATAATCCATGTAAGCATTTTGAAGCACAGTGTGCTGTTAACACACAAACACGTCGCACCACGCGCATCCCCCCCCCACCCCACACCACACCCCGCCTCCAAGCCTCCATGCCCAACTCCTCCCCTTCATGGTTTCTCTTGTTTCTAATCATTTCTATAAATGACACCAGCACACACTCTGTGAATAACTGAACTACCCTGTACATGACCTCAGAGTTCAGGCCTACATAACTCAGCCGTGACCCTATCTGAACTGGTTGTGAACATGCCAAAAGGAAAAGAAAACGTGGTCAGCGGGGAGGTGTGAAACGAAGATTGAGAAGGAATGCAAGCCGACCCCCCCCCCCCCCCCCCCCACCCCCCCCCCCCGACCCCCCCCTCCCCCATCTGTCATTTATCTAAGTTCGCTCGATCAACCCGACCAGCTCCAACGGAAATTTGCGAACTTTTAGTGAACTCTCGTTTTAGAGAGAATCAAAAGCTTGTGTTTATGCTTAAGGAACCATGGTGCGGACCGCTCAACGGGAAGACGGATTTACTTCAGAACTCGTCTATGACGGAAACATTGCGTG
>CM031614.1:20271617-20293110 GCA_018398815.1 Conus ventricosus | reverse complement strand
TCCTAATTTCCACGATCCATATACATCCCCAACTTCGCCCTTGTTTTCCTCATTTGCTACATTTACCACAGATTGCTACTGTTGCTACAGTATGCTGTTGTCAGCATTCTATTTGCTACATTCACCACGATTGCTACGTTGCTACATTCACCACAGATTGCTACTATTGTACAGTATCCTGTTCTACATTCACCACAGATGCTACTGTCGCTACAGTATCCTGCTACATTCACCACAGATTGCTACTGTTGTACAGTATCCTGTTGCTACATTCACCACAGATTGCTACTGTCGCTACAGTATCCTGCTACATTCACCACAGATTGCTACTGTTGTTACAGTATCCGTTGCTACATTCACCACAAATTGCTACCGTTGCTATATTCACCACAGATTGCTACTGTCGCTACAGTATCCTGCTACATTCACCACGATTGCTACTGTTGCTACAGTATCCTGTTGCTACATTCACCAAAGATTGCTACTGTCGCTACAGTATCCTGCTACATTCACCACAGATTGCTACTGTCGCTACAGTATCCTGCTATATTCACCACAGATTGTACTGTCGCTACAGTATCCTGCTACATTCACCACAGATTGCTACTGTCGCTACAGTATCCTGCTACATTCACCACAGATTGCTACTGTCGCTACAGTATCCTGCTACATTCACCACAGATTGCTACTGTCGCTACAGTATCCTGCTACATTCACTACAGATTGCTACTGTCGCTACAGTATCCTGCTACATTCACCACAGATTGCTACTGTTGCTACACAGTATCCTGCTACATTCACCACAGATTGCTACTGTCGCTACAGTATCCTGCTACATTCAACCACAGATTGCTACTGTAGAGAACAGGAAAACACCGATTCTGGCTCACCCGTTTCAACCAGTTTCGACCGGGCGACTCCAGAATCGGTGTTTTCCTGTTCTCTACCCTACAAACAAACATACTGTGTAGGATTATCCGTTTTCAATACTAATTTACTAAACTTTTCAGATTTCAGTTTTTGCTTAATCCTGTGTTTTTCCTGGTCATTTTCAATAACATCATTTTCACGCAAACATTCATCAAATGCATCTCTGTCTTTCATGTGAAATAACACTACAGTCTTTAATTGTTCTCTAAAGTCTTTTAAAACCGAGTTATATTTTTGACATAAAATCCACACACTTATCCCAGCATGTCTTCCACGAAAGCCAGTTTTGACAAAGTATTTCTTTTTTAACTATGTCTCTTTCTGCCGAACAGTCATCTATAATAAATAGTGTCTGCGTTCCTTCAAACAATTTATTAAAGTGTTCTAAACACTCACTCAGTTTATTGCTAGGATCAACTAAATATATGTTATTATCTGTCCATATAAACCTTCTATCATGATATGCTTTGTTCCATTTAAGTGTTGGACAGAAAATCACAATGTGATCAAAATTATAGCGATAAACTGTTTGTAATAGGTCTAGGACAAAATATTGTTTTTCCACAACCAGTTTGTCCACAAATTAATGAACAATGAGGGGTTTTTGTCATAAAGTTTAACTGCTCCATAGTTTTATAACAGAACTTAATCTAATCCAGTTATTATGTTTATCATACTCTCTGTCAAAACTTGTTCAGTATAATAAAACCCTACAAGACCTAAATGTGTAAGATTAATCCAATTCAGTTCTGTAAGATTGTTTCTATTTAAGTCAACAGTGATTTTGTTGCTTGTTGTTATAACCTTAATATCCTCGCCATTGTGAAGAACGACGATGGTAACTTTAAGACGTTTAACGTCTAAGTTTTGCCAGCTAATATTAATTCCTTTTATAAGGTCGTCACTAACGCCCACAACCCCATCCCTCTCCACATCTTTAAAGACAGAAATTTCAAATATCATTGTGAACGTGTCTCCTAATTTTCTGCTTGGAAAGAACTGTAATTTTGTAGAAGCTTTTTTTAAAACCGTTTCTTTTCTGTGGAGGATGTACTGTTTTTTCCCATACGGTGTTATTTCAATTTCTTTCCGGCTATTGTCGTCTGGCATAAGACTTACATGTAAAGGGCCAGAGTTGAATGCTTTTCTGAAACTTTTTTGACGGCTAAAAAATGTAAATGGGCTTATGAATTCAAATTTTATGTCCCATTCTAAATATGGTTCTAAGTGCCATTTGAGGTCAGGTTTTCGAACTATTTTATATTCATACTGGCCAACATTATTTGCCTCTAGATTGCGCAGTTGTTCTAGTTTAGGAAACTTTTTGCTGTCGCCAACCTCTTTGCGTTTATAATCACCATCTTTAGTGTACTCAAAACCATACAAAGCGCCTATCTCACCATTTTGTTCAAAGTCCGCAACGTCTGCAAGGTCTTTTAATTCTAAAGTTATACACCTCACAGGCGCTAATGTAACTCTCGATTCTTCTGGCCCACGCGACATTATTTTTTAGTACAGTTTTATTTTTATTTCCAAAACAATGTGCAGGTTATCACATTTCACAACTTTCCCCGCTTTGTCTTTGATTTTTATATTAAATGATCCGACCCTCCCACAAACTAATCTTTTAAACTGTAAATTAGGGAATTGTATAATTTCATAATCGCAATATGCAGCTTTCCCTGACGGAAGAGCTCTTAAAACAGTTGAGGGCCTTCCATCATATAAGTTTTCATCAGTGCTCAGCTCGTCCAAATGAACATAGAGTAATGAATGTAATGCAAGATCGAGCGGATTTTCTCCCTCATAAGTAGTTTTGTTTGCTGCAACTCTAAAACTATGAAGGGCCGATTGGCGGTTGTAAAGCCTAACATTTTAGCTAGCTCTTTATCAAAATAGTACCCTACTTCTTCTTCTTCAGGTTTGAAGGTCAACATTGTTTTCAGATTCGCATTGTTAAGTTTGAGAGTAATGTCGAAGTTACTCATTGCTTCTTTTAGTGAGCAAAACCCGTAATAACCATCAGGTATGGTTAACTGGCTAACTAATTGTCCTCTATTATTAACTTTTTTAATCTTATTATTCTCCTTGGATTCGGTTATATTAAACCATACGACTTTGTAAAATATTTCATGAAGTGCAACCATTTTGGCTCCGCAATCGTTATCAATAGCATGCTCTAAAAACGAAGGGCGGTCTTGGGTTGTTATTGTTACAAACATTTTTTAAACGAAATAAAAATGACTGCATTTAAATATACTGATGCAAAATATTCTGTTGGGCCGCACTACAATCTTAAAAATATAACAACTGATACTCTCGACATTTCTGTGACTCAGTCTGACGCCTTTCAAGTAAAGGTTAGTACTCCATTGAACAGATATCCTAACCCCCCTATTAAAAAAGACTACATCGCAAAAGTGTGGTTCAGTCATCCGATGCAGTTTTATCAGAACCAGTTAAACTTTGCTGTGTTTTGTGCATCAACTGGGTGTGGAGTGTCGTATGCTGATCACTTAAATCATCCTGATCCTTTGGTGAGGTCAGTGTACAGATTTCATTTTTATTACACCTTCAGACGTATTTTGACTGAACTGCAAGCACCATTACCAAATGACAAACCGTTTAATCCATTCAGCAACAGAATAGACATGAAGGCTTTTGAAAGGATTTGTAACGAATTTAATATTAAGGCCAAGACAGACTTTAGACAAAAGTTGGATCTTAATCATGGTTTAGGCACCCCTTATTTTGGGGCGTGCACAGAAAGTATAAATATGACTGGAATCCTCCTTACACATCTTTCTCTTCAGGCACAACTGTTCACCTCGGGTCCATAGAGCAAGAGCATAAAACAGCATGGACAACATTTATCTTAGACACTTCTAAGGGCCTAACTAAAGCAGGAATAGAACGAATAAACGACTCTGTTCGTACTTACGTTTGGTGTTTGCCAGGCTCGCAAGCACAAACAAGATCGAGCATAACCGATCCTTCTACTGGCTTTGACGCACAAAAACAATACTTAGCAAATTTAGAGGACGCCATTAATTCTACAGTTGATTTGCCTTCAAGTATTAAAAGGTACCAAAATGTTTTACAATACGCAAGATCGAAAGTAGACTTTGCTGTTGGTACTGGTTTATACATGCTGCCTTCTGACCTCAGGCTCCAGATAGGTACAATAATAAACTACAATAATGAAATCCTTGTGGCAGGCAATGAACAGAAAGTCGGGAAAAACGAAATAAATTCTGAGCCAGTAATATTGCAAGCAGTAAAAAAACAAGATGACCCTCCAAGAATAAGTCATCCAATCCCCGCAGCCCAAAGCCTAAAGACCGTTGAAGTCCACGAAGTCAAAAAAAATAATGACCATGAATATGAAAAGACAGCACTTGTTCTTGGATTAACTGGCCTTGGATTACTTAGTCTTTATTTTACTAAATATTAACCCAACTATTAAGAGAACTAATGTCCATAAGTGCTCGGCCATAAAGCCAACTACTTTGCTTGCAGTAGACAAAAGCCAGCTAACAACACCCCCTAATATTCCAGGTAAAGCGTCCACGGCTTTACCGGCTAATTTTTTCAATAAACCCGCAAGATGATCAAGCTGTTTTTTTACCCATGATTTATCAGGCGGAGGCGATGGCGGTGGAGGCACTGGGCGTTGTCCGCCGCCGCCTGTAATAGCCATTACCAGTGTACTTATTGCAAATCCTAAGGCCGTTATAACGCTTGCTAATGTGACTCCTTGCTCTCTAAACAGTGTTTGGATTCGTTCTGCTAGCGTTGTGTCTTCATATAAAATTCTTTGGATAGTTTCTCTTATTCTGCTCACTTGAGTTCGTATTGTTCTCGGTTAGTAGACAACACTTCTAGTCTTGCTGATCTCTCTTGTTCAAGATCTTTTAGTCTTTGGGTTATTCTTTCTTTAATATCAGGCCCTAAGTTGGCGTCATCAGCCTCAACGAGTTTTTCTTTTTCTCTTTTTATATGCTCATCTATTTCACCCAGTTTTGCTAAATTGTTTGTTAATTCGCCTCTGATGCTTCTCAAAGCATGATCAAGGGCCGCTATTTCTCGCATGGGTAGCGGTGAGTCGTGTATAGTCTTTAATGCTGTTTCTTCTGAAAAACTGGTTTCTGCTTCTATTGCATTTATTAATTCGTCTGCCGATTGATTTAATTCTTTAAGTTCCATGTTTTGCATTTGGTTATCTGTCGGGAGTTCCTGCAGTGTGTTTTGAAGTTTAGAAACTGCCTCCGCCCTTAATTTCGGTCTAACAAGACCAAGGCGATTTTGATCTTTCACACTGAGTCTTTGTATAATTGTACTCTTGGCTAAAAACTTTGATGGGTCTGGTTTAGTTGTAAGCCGAACAAGTTGTCCTTGATCGTTTTTCACAAACAAATGGTCATCTTTTACTTCAAAATCATTTGGGTCTATAAATTCGGAAGGTTCTTGACCTACACTTTGGTAAAATGATCTGACCTTACTTTCTGTTATTTCATGCCACATTGAGAGCGTTGAGCGATGTTGTATCAAAGGGATCATTTCACTCATGTCGTCTCCAGGATCAGGAACATCATAATCTTCATCTTCTCTGCCTTCCATGTTTCTTTAATAATTAACTTTTTATTTTGTTTTATAAAAATGTCGCAAACATATGGTTCAATTCTTGACCCGCATAGAAGACTGAAAGAGCCCTTTGGCGTGAAGGGAAATAAACGGAATATTACTGTTCCAAATAATCCATCTACTATTGATGCAGATCAAATTCTTACTGTCAAATTTCCAGACCTAGGAGCAGATGAAGTGATTGTGCCAGGCTCTGCGCAACTTACTTTCAAAATAGAACTCGAATCAACAACAGACACCAAACAGGACAGTTGTCCAGAATCTGGGACGGGCAATCGTTAAGAAAATTTCTATAAAACTTGAGGGGCAAGAAATATTTTCTTTACACAATGCAGACATATTTTTAACCTATTCTGATCTATGGCTAACTGGGAATGAAAGGGCTGATCTTGCGTTTCAAGGAATCGAAAATGAAGAAGCACTAAAACATAGAATAGGCGCCGCAGATATTAAAGACGGCAAAAAGTATGTAGCTGTAAATTTTGCGTATGGAAATCGCTTTTCCATTCCCTTAGATTTTGAGTTGTTAAAAGCGCATGCGCCATACTTTCAAGGAGCATTAAAAGACAGGTTGTCATATGAACTAACTTTTAATGAATACAAACGGGTTATCAAATCATCAGACACCGAAGCAAAGTACAGCATTTCTGACATCTCGTTAGAGTTTGACGTTGTTAGCAACCCTAATTTAGCTAGGTTGATTGAACAACAATATCAGTCAAAATTAGCAATATATTACGAAAGAGTGATTCATCATACAACATATCCCAGAAGCAAGAATGACGCTATATGGAATTTTAGTTTTAGTGCCGCAGCAAGATCACTTAAAGGTATTTTATTGCTGTGTGAAGATGAAGAACCATTCAAAAGAGGAAGTGAAAAGTTTATTAATCCTAAAATAACGAAAGTACAATGTTCGATTGAGGGTAGTCCTAACCAAATCTACGCTAGCGGGCTTAAACCTTATCAGCATTTTGATGAAATAAGAAAATTGTTTGGGGGTGGGGAGGGTAGAAATCCAACGGTAGACCTTGTGTCTAAAGATCTACACCTTCACAGTGTAAGACCTGATGATTATTTAACAACAAAATACGGTTTATGGATTGACCTAAGATCGACAGAGGATAATCAGTTGCATGGAAGTGGGAGAACTGTTAAAGACGGAATAAACATTCAAATTGATAAAGAAAAAGATGGCGATAAAAACCCGTTAATGTACATTTGTTTTTAATATATGATGCGCAGCTGAATATTCAAGATAACAGATTAAAAGATATACAATACTAAATTATTTTTTATTTTTAAAAAAAAGCATGTCTGTTCACGTTTATCCAAATGTGCCTACAGCGCCAGAGTTGCCAAACGAAGGGATAGTAGAAACCCCTAACATAAAAACCTTCAGATTAACAAACATTACGCAAATGCAACAAAAACTAGAGCAAGACCTTTCAAAATACAGCAAAACCAGGCGAAGGTATTCTGCTGCCTTCAATGCTGTTACATATGTTATACTGGAACATCAACTATAAGCGCTCTATCGGCAGGGACAAGTGTAGGTCTCTTAGCAACAGGTGTTGGTGCACCCGCAGCTTTACCTCTAGGAGGTTTGTCTTTAGCTCTCGGTGTGTGTTCATTAGCTGTAAGTGCTGCTGGCAAAAAATTAAAAACTAAACTCCAAAAGCACACACAGCTATGGTTCAACTAATAACAGCTAAACTTAGCTCGTTCAAACTGACAATAAATAAAGCGCTAGTTGACTCAAACATCACGGATGAAGAATTTAATCGTTTACAGGCCGATTTTGATGACTACAAAAGACAAAAGTTTGATCTTCAAGAAAGGCAAGGGCAAGTTTTTCTCAACAGCCAGACACCGAGCAGATAAAAAAGGAATGCTTAAAAAAGTAAAC
Organism: Conus ventricosus; assembly: GCA_018398815.1. Classification (NCBI taxonomy): domain Eukaryota; kingdom Metazoa; phylum Mollusca; class Gastropoda; order Neogastropoda; family Conidae; genus Conus; species Conus ventricosus. The sequence goes on along the minus strand of CM031614.1, from coordinate 20,285,627 downwards.
GAAACATTAAACTCTGTTCTAAACAGCTCACATTAACAACGCCAAAGGGCGTTTATACTTTAGTTTATGAGTCCAAGCACAAAAAGACCGTTGATATTGATTCTGATTAATTTTTTTTTTTTAATTTAAATAAATATTTTGAGTTAGAAAAGAAACTCAACATGGCTAAGACATATGAAGGACCAGACGAATTGTTTGAAGGAATGCTTGAGAGAGAGCGTTTATCAAGAGCACTGAATGATATTGATTTAGAAGTCATTGACCCAACAAACGTACAGGCAAGTGTTGTTCATGCTATTTCTCAAGTTCCAGGCAAACTAACAATAGACCCGCCAGTTAAAGTAATGTTAGCTGTTTTAATTGACTATGTAACAATAAATGAAGAAAATCTAGAAGTCTGGGTCTCGACTAAACAACAGACTATTCTTTCTCGTAATGACTTAACACCCGGTTGGGCAGACGAACTGCTTACACAGTTTGATGTGGCCGCTGAAGAAGCCAAAATGAGAGGCTCTGGTTGGTCGGAGGGCGAAGTCCTAGAGATCAGATTAAAACAGGCTAAGTATGCGCCGATTGTAGGCAGGTCTTACATTCCACTACCGCCAGCATTAGTTGCAAAAAGAGCAGTTCTAAACATAAAGAATACAGACAACAAATGTTTCATGTGGTGTGTTCTCGCAAGGCTGCATTATATCCGCAAAAACGCAGAGAGAGTGTCTAACTATCACCCTTACATCAATGATCTTAACTTTAGTGGGGTGTCCTTTCCCGTTAGTGTAGACCAAATTGATCAGTTTGAAGAACAAAACAAACCAATAACTGTCAATATCTACACATGGGATGAGGAAACAAATCTACAGCCGATTAAAGTGTCCAAGAACAGTCCAACGATTGGCGAGCCAGACAAAAATCATGTTGACTTACTACTAATGTTTTCACCAGCGGGGCTACCGCATTACACATTGATACGCACAATGAGTAGATTATTGGCCCATACTTCAAAAATTGGGCATAAACAAGAATTCTGTAGAAAATGTTTAACAAGAATGCCATCCGTTCCAGCCGCGCTTGAACATAAGAAACATTGTATCGGTCCAGTTGACTGTAATACAGAACTAATTACGCCCCCAGAAGGCAGTAAAGTTAGTTTTAAGAACTGGAAACGGATGCAACAATCTCCATACGTAGTTTACGCAGACTTCGAGTCGCTTATTGTTCCTTATGAAGGGCCAGCGCCACAAAAACTTCGAAAAACAGTTTTAAATGAGTAATCATCAGATTTGTTCTTTGCTTTCATTGTTGTTAGGTCGGATGGCGCTCATTCAACGCAGAATTATTACAGAGGCCCCAAAATGGGGCCCAAAAGATTTTTACAGCGCATGCAGCAAGTGCGTAACGCCTGTTCTAATAATCTGAATTTATCTGAATCATGATGACGCCTGAAGACCAACAACATTATGACTCAGCCACTCCTTTTGGATTTGGGGTTTTAGAACTCAGTGAGGAAGCCAATCCAAAAGTAAGAGACCATGATCACATTAGTGAAAGTTCAGAGGGCAGCGCACAACAACTGCAATCTTCAACTAAAGTTTGATCTAAGACATGGAAGCTGCCTGAAATTCTTCATAACTTGCGAGGTTACGACCTCATCTTATAATAAAAGGGGGACAATGCCTTCAGGGTTATGCATTGCACAGTCATCAGAAAAGTACATGTGTTTTCACTTTAAATAACATGTCTTTTTATGACTCTATGCAGCACATGGGGGGGTTTCATTGGGAGTCGCTGGCTATGTCCTTAAAGCCCTGCCCAAAAAACGGAAAAATATTTTGACCCAACGCTTTTTTAGAAAGGGTGTTTACCCTTATGAGTACATGCACAGTTGGGAAGGTTTGACGAAGATACACTTCCCCCTAAAGGCGCGTTCTTTTCTAGCCTTAGAGGAAAGGCATCAGCGATTCTGATTACCAACATGCTCAAATGCGTGGCAGAAGTTAGAGTGTAAAACGAGGGGAAACTATCATGATTCATCTTGATGGCTGTTTACATGTTTGTTGGCGGACGTCTTGAAAATTATAGAAAGACCTGCATGAAACATTATACCTGGATCCCGCGCATTACATTTCTGCGCCCGGGATGAGTTGGGATGCTTTTTTAAAAGTTTACTGGAATAAAGATTGTTTTAAATTGTCAGATTTACCAATGATTCAGATGATTGAAAACGGATTGCGGGGAGGAATTAGTATGGCGTCGCATCATTACTGTAAAGCAAACAAAAAATACTTGGACGACTATGACCAAGTAAAGGGCAACTATCTTATGTATTTAGATGCAAACAATCTGTATGGATGGGCAATGGCGCAATTCACTTCCACTACGCAACTTTAAATGCACACAAGCGTCGATCCAAAAAACATTCAAAAGGCATTAAAGTGGTTGAACAGTTTAACGCCTGATCAGCAGCGTGGTTTCATTCTAGAAGTTGACTTAGAAATATCCTCATGAAATCCATGGGCTTGCATAATGACTATCCATTAGCGGCAGAAAGTCTAAAGATGGCAAAAACAGAGCCGCCTAAACTTGTGCCTAATTTTTCGGGGCAAAAAAAATTATGTTTTGTCATTACAGACTTCTGCAATTTATTTAAGACATGGGGTTTAAATTGACAGCATTCATCGATAATTGCTTTTGATCAAGAAACATTCATGAAACCCTACATCATGAAGAACACTGAAACCAGAACTAAATCCACAGATGCTTCAGAAAAAGACTTTTTCAAGCTGATGAACAACAGCTGTTTCGGGAAAAACTATGAAAATCCCCACAAGCGTAAAAGTTAGATTGGTCACCAGAGAGAACGAAGCATTAAGCGACTTCAGAACCAAATTATCAGGGCTTCAGAAGAATTTCATGATTTTAGCTTTTGGTATAATGATGAAAAAAAAGAAAGTCAATTAGACAAACCTGTATTATTGGGTTTACTGTTTTAGAATTATCAAAGCTTTGATGTTAGAGTTTCTTTATGACTACTTTAAGCCCCCGTACCTGAGTCCAGAGTACTTTACACAGATTTCAGACAGTTTTTTTTATAGATATCCCTACTGAAGACATCTATAAAGACATGGAATTAGAAGTAGCTAAAGGGGATGCAGGGTGGTACGACAAAATTGATTACCCTAAAGATTCGCCTTTACATTCAATTACTAACAAGAAGGTTTTAGGAAAGAAGAAGGTGAATTATCCGGAGGGGTGATTAAGGAGTTTATTGGTTTAAGGGCGAAAATGTACAGTATTTCGAGCGGGAGAAAATCATTAAGAAAGCAAAGGGGAAAATCTCGCACGTTGTGCAGTCAAACATATCACATGACAAAATATAAAGAAGCATTGTTTGGTAATAAGACTTTTCATCATGACAACGTAAAAATACGATCTAATCTAATTTAGATTTAACACAACTGTTGAAACAAAGAAGTCATTAGATAGAACAAACACAAAAGTGGTGTTTGTTAATCCCGGTTTTCATATGCAATCGGGGATTGGAGGCCGCATTAAACAGGGGGGTTTATTTTTTTTCATCACTTTTATTATAAATCAATCTAGCCTCATCCAATTATTTAAATCTTTTTCATGTTTGCTTGATGCGTTCGAATTTTTTATTATTTTAAGATATTCTTTTTCCCCAATTTGGGGGTTTGAGTTGTAGGTGATCTGGATGATTTAGCATGCATTGATTAACCCCCGAAAATGTTTCCTTAATAGCATTACACGCAATGAAATGATTCCCGTATCATTTTCAAGGTCTCTTCCTTTACCATTCTTGTTTCGTTCTGCACTTCCTTCTGAGCTTCCATTTTAAACTCAAATATATTTACGTAAATTAATTAAAGCGGAACTGTGTCTGGTGGGATTATCTGCAGTTCTTCCTTCACAAAAGATCTTTGAGGAGCTGGTTGTTTTGTTGTGTCAGTTTCTCGTAAATAATACACGGGCGGATTCATTTTTACAATTCTTTTTATTTCATATGGATCAACACTCCAAACTGGATCTGTTGCCCTGATGCGAGTGTCCCCTTCTGCTTCCCCGGTAAATAAAGGTACCTTACTTTCAAACCAAATGGTAATAGTTTGCCGGATGAAAACTCTCCTTCAACAACATTTATTGTTTTTTCTTTTGATTGCTTGTACTGGTTTTAGCCCTTTAAATTCTTCATTATTTATTGCGCGCAAAACTGAGGGCAGTCTTCTAACCCATTCTGTGTTGCGAGAATTGTCAATCAGCTCTCTGTGATACTGGTAGGAAAAAAGTCTTTCAGATAACTGTTTGTTAAAGTTTTCAACTAAAGCCTGTGATCTGTGAACTCCCGGAATGCCTCTTCTAATGGTAACTCTATGTTTCAACAATAATTGATTCACTTGGCCTTTAAATTCTTTCCATCATCGACTTGAATCATGCGAGGATAAGTTAGTGGGCCTCGTTGGTATATTAGTTGTATAGCAACAGCAACAGCAGAAGCACTCTTTTGTGTTAATGGTTCCGCATCTTTATATCTTGAAGCTATGTCAATGACTGTGAGTGCGTACTTAAATCTTTTTCGTCTAATCGTATCATGGGGTAAATATAGAAGATCCATTTGATGGGTGTCGTTCGGTATTGTATTCACAAAGTGTGGTCTCTGTATTGGTTTGGGTGCAGGTAAATAAATTTGCCAAATCGCTTGTTTAGATAACCATTCTTTTGCTGTTTGTTCACTGACTCCCGCTGGTTGGCTTAGCTTTTTAATTGCCGTGATTCCCTTCCAATATCCTTTTGGTGAATAATAGATTTTGTTCATTTTTATTCAGCCAATATTATGCGCAACAAAATACACGACGGTCATGCCAAAGACAATAAACCCGATTTCTTGCATCTTTTGTTTTTCTGATGGTTGATAAAAGTCACTGAATTTTGGTGGGGGCAATGTCTCAATTGGTTTGCCTGTTACTAGATAATATTGTTTTATTGCTGATCAACATCTTTAAATGTGTAAGCTGCATGCCCCTGTTTTTTCAGTTTGTTATTAATGAAATCTAACTGCTCAATTCTCTGCTTTTCATAGTTATCTTGTGCTGCAGCTAGTTGCTCCACAGCTTTGTTATGTCTTTTTCTCTCGCCGTCATCCCGTAGTTTACTAAATGCGTAATTACTTCCGCTAAAAGCAAGCGCATTCACCACAGCGCCACCTATCATCATTACGAGTGAAGCCATTTTTTATAAATGTATTTTTTTTTTACATATTTATATTCTCTGGAATTATTCCTTGCTTAACTAGAAAATCTTTCGTAGCAAATGAAGCTGTAATACGAGTAATAGCGATTAGCTTTGCTGAATCCTCAAAGTCTAGTTTGCCAAGATCTGCTGGTTTTATTTTTAACAGGCTTTTACCAAGCATTGAGTATCCTATACTTAGGCCTCCAATAACAGCAGAATGGTATACAAGGTTGGCAACAGTTTTTTCGGTGCTCATTTTTAAAAACAAAATAATTATAATTAATAAAAAACATGAACAGCGATGATCTACTACAGCTACAGGGTGGCCTAAACCTTCCTGAACTTACAAAAGAAGAAGTTGATGATCAAGCTATTATGCCCAAAAAGGAGAGGTTGTATTCTTTGGCAGCATGTGGGAAAACAAAACAGTTCCTCGGAACTGAATTCAGCATTGAACAGATTCAACAGATGTCGCCGCAAGACATTATAAAGTATCATAACAGATATGAAGCGCAGCTGGGGTCTAGAATGGTAAAAAGTGTAGGACAAACAGTTCTTAGTTTGTACACTAAACTAGTCAGCAGATTTGCCCCCATTGATTCTGAACAAGATCTTACGTATGATTTAACGCAGGATCCAGTTTTAACAAAGTCATTAGAGTCTCTAGGATGTGATCTATACTACAGATTTGGAACATTGTTATCGCCATTAATCATGGGATTAATAACTTTTAATCATATTAGATTTTATTTCCCTTCAAAATGACCGAGCCAGAAAATCAGCAGAATCCGAAAACACTGAATCAGGTGGAGAAAGTAACCAAGCCAGAAAATCAGCAGAAAACACTGAATCAGGTGGAGACCATTGAAAAGCATCCTCATCCTGGGCGTGTTAAAGCAGGAAGAAAATTAGCAGAGTGGAACAGACAAAAAAAATTACAGTTACAGAATATAACTCATCATGAAAACATAACACCGCCAACGCCAGAACAAGTTGATTCAATGCCAGCTATAAAAACTCCATGTGATTCAAGGCCTACAGCACCAAAGTCTTCATGGAATATTGAACTTAAAACTGCTGCCATTTTTGGCGCCCTTGCTGCTGCTGGAGTGGTTATTACTGTTATAAAATATAAAAACAATGGCAACAAAAACAAAAGCAGCCAAAAAAATCTGAACCACTAAATACAGAAGACAACAGCACGCCAGAACCGCCAACAACAAAAGATCATTTTGATCCATTTCAGATGCAATAATATTTTAAGAACTTAATTTTAAATTTTTTGATAAAAATAGATCATGGCGTATTATAAAATGATGGAGTCTATAAATAAAGACATGGAGTCTATAAAAAACATTTCCATAGACCAGAATTGTAATCAATGCGGTTGCTTAGGATGTAAGAACTTCATTAAGATCTATGCTGACCGATCTCGCGCAGAGAACGCCGAGCAAGATATTCTCAGTGATGACGCGTTTTTTGAGGCGTGTGTGTACTATATTAGACATCTGCTGTTTAAGACAAAAACATAGATTGTATTTTTTTTGATAATTATAAGATAACTTGAATAAGAACTTGGTTGTACTTAGAGGATGACTTAGTTATGATCTTAGGTTAACTTGGTAAGAACTTGAGGATGACTTGAGGACAACTTGAATAAGAACTTAGAAGTGACTTGAGAATAACTTGAGGATAACTTGGGTAAGAACTTGTGGATGACTTGAGGATGACTTCAGGATGACTTGAGGATGACTTGAGGACAACTTGAGTAAGAACTTAGAAGTGACTTGGGTGACTTGAGGATGACTTGAGGACAACTTGAGGATGACTTGAGGACAACTTGAGTAAGAACTTAGAAGGGACTTGAGTGCATGCGTGGGGTGGGTGGGGTGGGGGGTGTGCATGCGTGGGTGTGGGGTGTGGGGTGGGGGGTGTGCATGCGTGGGGTAGGACAAAACACACAAACACCAACAAACAAACAAGAAGTGGAACTACTAGGGCCACTTCTTGCTTTGTGACTAAACAGGTTGTGTCCCGCTCGCAACCTCAATCAACTAGGCCAAGTGATCACATAGGGTCGTTTGGCCTAGTTTGCCGCTGAGCTTTGCAGGTGCTGCCGCGCTTTGCAGGTCAAGTGATCATATATGATCACTTGGCCTAGTTTGCCGCCGAGCTTTGCTGGTGCTCCGTGCTGACGTCATTAGCAGCAGACTGCCGCGCTTTGCAGGTCAAGTGATCACATATGATCGCTTGGCCTAGTTTGCTGTGCTCCTCTTTTCTCAACCAGGCTTGCAACTGGCTTTGGCAGAGTTACAGCAGTAATTGCTGTAGCCAAGCTTTTATGGCGGCTCTAATCGCCAGTAGTAGTACATCCGTCATTGTTATTTGGAGCATTTATATGAAGATAGTGCTGGCCACACACTACTCCTCTCCATACTGGTAGATGTACTAAGGTCTGCCTAGCCCTATCTAGTTTGTTTGCCAGAACATTCGAAAATCGTTATCCAGTTGCATAAGTTTAATAATGGTTTGGCGTTTGCTACACAGTTCATTTATACTGATTCCTAGCTTATGAAATTTAGGATAGTTATAAAAACACATAGAAATTTGAATAAGTTTTCTAGCATGCGAATCAGCCATGTTTACCTGCGTCTTAAGAAATGAACGCCATGTTTGATGCGTTTTTGTTTTTTAAACATGACTTGGGCTGTCTCAAGCCAACGCCCAACAATCAACGCATGATGGATTGTTTTGCTTTGGCCAACTTTCAACAATGCAGCGCCATTTTTTAATAAGGAACCATCTCATCGATAGTCAAACACGCATTGAAATTGGCTGTATCTTGGTCAACAATATTGCCTTCAACGTTTTCATTTCCTTGAACTAACAAACCTTGAAGATAGTCGTTCATTTCCAAAGCAGTTAGTTCGCTTTTTTCCTTTTCTCCACCTTCTAGAAAAGCAATGCTTCTTTTTGGTTTAACTGGTAAAGAACATGCTTCACCTAATTCTTTTTTCGACAAATACTCTAACATGCAGTTAAAGTAAAACTTGTGATCTTGAATAGCACGATTCTGTTCCTCGGTAAACCGGTTCGCCATTTTAGAATAACACAGCCAAGCACACAGCACAGTAAACGCGTCCTGCTAGTCCGGAGTCAGTGGGGGAATGTTGGTGTTCCTAGTCATGTGAGCGCCGTAAGCACTGCACTTAATTGTAAACGCCTCGCTGATTGGTCCGCTGTGACATCAGCCCATCGCGTGTCAACGTGGCAGCCTTGACGTAGCAGCCTAGAATGTTCCTGATGCAATCGTTGGCCTGGGAGAGAAGAAACGCAAGGCGTGTTTTATTGATTTTTTTGGTTAGAACATAGGGAAACACACAGTTTGTAAACGGGCCGCACAGCCTGCTGACTTACTACGTCGTTATAATTGTGTTGTCTTGGTCTTGCAAAAAAGGTGACAGAGTAGTACAGACTGTTTGAGGGAACGCAGACACTATTTATTATAGATGACTGTTCAGCAGAAAGAAACACTTTGTCAAAACTATCTTTCAGTGGAAGACATGCGGGGATAAGTGTGCGGATTTTATGTCAAAAATATACACAGTATGTATGTTTGTAGCGTTTACTAACAAAAAGTAATAAATACCAATTCCTGACTCAAACCCGGCCAGAATTCGTACAATATTACCTTCCATCCACCCACCACCCTCCTTTTTGTCTCCTCCCCTGCCCTTTCCTCCCACCCCTCCACCACCCGCCCTCCCCAAGAAGACCTAGACTATCTTCAACGGTGGGAAGCCAAGCGCCACCAGCCCCCGCCTTATGGTGGTTACAGTTAGTTAATTACAGGTATCGCATAAGCCACCCAGGGCCGCTGTCCAGCCACAAACCCCAAGCCTCTAATTATGGTTGTTCGCATAGTGTCTCAGCCAAGTCTTAGTTTGGTGACTGTCTCCGCAAAAATGATGTTATTGAAAATGACTGTCTGCGCGAAAATGATGTTATTGATAATGATCAAAAAAACGCGGAAAAACTGAAATCTGAAAAGTTTAGTAAATTAGTATTAAAAACGGACAATCCTACACAGTATGTTTGTTTGTAGATAATCGTTATTTTTTGGTTATTGAAGTCTTACTTGTCAGAGAACAGGAAAACACCGATTCTAGGTCGCCCTAGCCCCGAACCTAGGTGAGGGCTAGGGTGAGTTAGAATCGGTGTTTTCCTGTTCTCTACTGTCGCTACAGTATCCTGCTACATTCACCACAGATTGCTACTGTCGCTACAGTATCCTGCTACATTCACCACAGATTGCTACTGTCGCTACAGTATCCTGCTACATTCACCACAGATTGCTACTGTTGCTACACTGTCCTGCTACATTCACCACAGATTGCTACTGTTGCTACAGTATCCTGCTACATTCACCACAGATTGCTACTGTTGCTACAGTATCCTGTTGCTACATTCACCACAGATTGCTACTGTTGCTACACTGTCCTGCTACATTCACCACAGATTTGCTACTGTTGCTACACAGTATCCTGCTACATTCACCACAGATTGCTACTGTTGCTACAGTATGCTGTTGTCCATGCATTATATGTTGCTACATTCACCACAGATTGCTACTGTTGCTACAGTATCCTGCTACATTCACCACAGATTGCTACTGTTGCTACAGTATGCTGTTGTCCATGCATTCTATGTTGCTACATTCACCACAGATTGCTACTGTTGCTACAGTATGCTGTTGTCCATGCATTCTATGTTGGTTGCTACATTCACCACAGATTGCTACTGTTGCTACGGTATCCTGCTACATTCACCACAGATTGCTACAGTATCCTGCTACATTCACCACAGATTGCTACTGTCGCTACAGTATCCTGCTACATTCACCACAGATTGCTACTGTCGCTACAGTATCCTGCTACATTCACCACAGATTGCTACTGTCGCTACAGTATCCTGCTACATTCACCACAGATTGCTACTGTTGCTACACTGTCCTGCTACATTCACCACAGATTGCTACTGTTGCTACAGTATCCTGCTACATTCACCACAGATTGCTACTGTTGCTACAGTATCCTGTTGCTACATTCACCACAGATTGCTACTGTTGCTACAGTATCCTGCTACATTCACCACAGATTGCTACTGTTGCTACACAGTATCCTGCTACATTCACCACAGATTGCTACTGTTGCTACAGTATGCTGTTGTCCATGCATTATATGTTGCTACATTCACCACAGATTGCTACTGTTGCTACAGTATCCTGCTACATTCACCACAGATTGCTACTGTTGCTACAGTATGCTGTTGTCCATGCATTCTATGTTGCTACATTCACCACAGATTGCTACTGTTGCTACAGTATGCTGTTGTCCATGCATTCTATGTTGGTTGCTACATTCACCACAGATTGCTACTGTTGCTACGGTATCCTGCAACATTCACCACAGATTGCTACAGTATCCTGCTACATTCACCACAGATTGCTACAGTACCCTCTTGTTCATACATTCTATGTTCTTACTTTATGAAAGAGACAAACAAGTGTTCATCTAAGGGTTTACAGAAGAAAGATTTTAAACAAAAGTTCCTGTGTGGTTTTAGTGTATTTCAAAGGGTTGTGTAGGCCTACATGAGTTTATGTTTTTTTTTAATGACTTGTGAGTTGACTTCAACGCGGCGACAGCCCTGGTATGGCCCTTTGCGGTCGGCTGGGCTGCAAGCAACAGTATCTTACCTTCTTGTTTTCCCCTACATTTTCAACGCTCTAATAATATATATATAATATACACATACATATAATAAACTAATAAATTCCAAGGATAAATACCGCACCATTCCAGCAACTTACAGAGCAGCTCGGTGTTGCAATGACTGCAAGAAATATTGAATTACAAACAAAGTTTGCTCTTATGTCTTAGACTGAAAAAACAGGGGGAGATAAGTATTCATATCTGCAGTGGTAGATGATTCTGCCTAACTAACAGTATGTGCTTGAGTGGGTGAATGGTGAAAAAAATAAAATAAATGCTTCTCAAAACGAGCCTTCAGCAAGCTTATAGTCTCCAAGGGGGGGGGGGGGGGGGGGGGGGGGGGGGGGGGGGGGGGGGGGGGGGGGGGGGGGGGGGGGGGGGGGGGGGGGGATCCTGCAATAGGGAGAGAAACTCACTAACATATAACTCCTGGTCATATACTGATATTTCGAAACCTGGTTGTTTCTCCTCAGTGACCGCAGAATGTGGTAATTTCACTTCTCTGCCTTTTCAGTTTTAAGAAGAATGTAATCCCAGAAAAGGCTGGTGTGCAATACCGTAGTATACTTGTTGAGTTTTCAAAAAACCAACCAAAGGTGCCACCTAAGAAGCAAAAGAAAATCATGAAAGAGCAAAACAAGCTACATTTTCTTGTGAAAAGTAGAAAATATAAAAAAATATCCTCTTAAGACACAAGTGCTGAGGGCCAGTTCTTGGAATGAATCTGCAAGGGACTAAAATACAACAAACTAATAAATTCCAAGGATAAGTGCCGAGCACCGTTCCAGCAACTTACAGAGCAGCTTGGTGTTGCAATGACTGCAAGAAAAATTGAATTTTAACAATGCTTGCTCTTATGTCTTAGATTGAAAAAAGGATAGCGGGATGGGAGAGAACAAGCTTTTTTTCCCCATTCACCACTCAAGCACATACTGTTAGGCAGAATCATCTACCACAGCAGATATGAATGCTTATCTCTCCCCTATTTCTTCAATCTAAGACATAAGAGCAAGCTTTGTTTATAATTCTCTCTCTCTCTCTCTTCTCTCTGTCTCTCTATATATATATATATATATATATATTCTCCAACTTCTCGTGCAAGATAAACAGTTGAACGGCAAATAGGTAAAGGGGAGACAACGGCCCATGTTGTCTGAATAACGAGAGAGAGAGGAGAGAGAGAGAGAGGAGAGAGAGAGTGTTTGAAAACTGCGTCTGTGATCGACGTCCTCTGGACCGGGAAAACAGCCGAGCAGACTATTAATAGCCTATGAGACATGTCAACACCGTCAGCTGTTGTGCAGAAACAGCGAGCAGGCTATTAATAGCCAATGACGACATGCCAACACCGTCAGCTGTTCTGCAGAAACTGAAACTAGACCCGTCGAGCCAGCGCTGTTGGAAACGAAATAGGTCAGTGAGCGAAAGAAGTCGGTGGGTTTGGCCGTTCCGGTCACTGTGACTTAGCTGCTATTTCTACAGGGCAACACATCCACCATGTTTATGTAGGGTGGGGGGTGGGGGGTGGGGGTGGACATTGGTGTCAGGTTTCCCTCTTTCTCAGAAATCACGTCAGAGTTTTTTGCTGAAGCAAACTTGCAGTTTCGTGTCTGTCATGTGAAACTTGGAGCCTTCCACCATGTTATAAAAACTCCCAGTCGGAGAGAATCGACACAGTGTTGGCTCGCTAATCCTACACACCGCTACAGTGACAACAACCCTACACACCGCTACAGTGACAACAATCCTACACACCGCTACAGTGACAATAATCCCAGTTCTGCATTCTGTGTTGTGCGTGACGCTACAGCAAAGCGTGTCTGAAACAAGGAGGAAAGAATCCCAGGTCGTAGAAGGAAAGAGTGTGTGCTTGTTGTCACGATCTTGGGCAAGTGTATAGCCGCTGCTTTTGTTTTGGCCAGTCGCTTGGTTTTCAACCTCGAACCAAGTCAGACACGAAAAAGAGGTAGGTTCTTCGTTTCCTGTCATTATCTCGTAGATTGGGATAGTTCACTGGGCTGTTGTTTTGTTGGTGGACTGGGGACATCCCGTATCACTACGTGTCATATCACTAACGGGCCTAAAAGCTCTACGGAACCTAATCTACATATCCAAACGACTATTACCCGATATCAATCACTACAGTGTCATTCGCAAGACGATTTCCCTTCATAACTTTAGCCTACCTATACAACTATTTATGATTACCACTACGATTTCCAGACAAACCGTCTTTATCGCTACGTCTCTATCTCACTCTATATCACTACGATTAAAAAAAAAGAAAGAAATAAATTACGAAAGAAGTCAGTGTGTGTGTGTGTGTGTGTGTGTGTGTGTGCGCGCGCGCGCGCGCGCGCGCGCGCGCGTGTGTGTGTGTGTGTGTGTGCGTGCGTGCGTGCGTGGTGTGCGTGCGTGTGTGCGTGTGTGTGTGTGTGCGCTCGCGCACGTGCGCAATATCTGTCAATTTTTTCTTCTTTCCTCTCTCTCCCCTCTCTCTCTCTCTCTCTCTCTCTCTCTCTCTTCTCTCTCTCTCTTCCTGTCACATATAGTATACGTAATACTGGTAAAATATTAGTTCAGTTCTCTCTCTCTCTCTCTCTCTCTCTCTCCTCTCTCTCTCTCTCTCTCTCTCTCTCTCTATCTCTTCTCTCTGTGAAGCGTGGAAATTAACAGAATTCATTTTCCGGCCGAAAATCAATTTTCATAGTGTGAAAATGGATTTTTGTGCACATTACTCACCAATAGGCCTAGTAATCAATAACCAGGTGTAAATTACGCCGGTAATCAATAACAGGCCCCAACAATAAATAATGGGCCGAAAATCAATTTTATGTGCAAATTATTTACCAAAATCAATGTTTGGTGTAAAAAATCAATAACCGGTCCGCTAATCGATTATCAGACGTTATTTGCACCTGGTTACTGATTATTGGGCCTATTGGTAAGTGATTTGCTTATAAAACTGATTTTCATACTATGAAAATTA
>CM031614.1:20264117-20266617 GCA_018398815.1 Conus ventricosus | reverse complement strand
GATGATCTCCACGCCAGAGTCCGGTCTACGGAGCTTTTGACTGTCACGCAGCACAGGTAGCTGTTTTCATCCATCATAGTGCAAAATGCTGATTGTGGAGTGTGGCTTGCATTCTACTGGTCCTGATGTCAGCCAGGCTGTAGACACACAGGTAAGCTTCCCTGGCCTGCTAGAAGTGGATCGCGCCAGGTACACCCACATAGATCACATAGCATCACAGTGACACTGTCTCACCCACATCGATCACATAGCATTACAGTGACACTGTCACACCCACATAGATCACATAGCATTACAGTGACACTGTCACACCCACATAGATCACATAGCATCACAGTGACACTGTCACACCCACATAGATCACATAACACCACAGTGACACTGTCTCACCCACATAGATCACGTAGCATCACAGTGACACTGTCTCACCCACATAGATCACATATCATCACAGTGACACTGTCACACCCACATAGATCACATAGCATCACCGTGACACTGTCTCACCCACATAGATCACATCACATCACAGTGACACTGTCACACCCACATAGATCACATAGCATCACAGTGACACTGTTACACCACATAGCTCACATAACATCACAGTGACACTGTCTCACCCACTAGATCACATATGATCACAGTGACACTGTCACACCCACATAGATCACATAGCATCACAGTGACACTGTCACACCACATAGCTCACATAACATCACAGTGACACTGTCTCACCACATAGCTCACATAACATAACAGTGACACTGTCTCATCCACATAGATCACATCACATCACAGTGACACTGTCACACCCACATAGATCACATCACATCACAGTGACACTGTCTCACCCACATAGATCACATCACATCACAGTGACACTGTCACACCACATAGCTCACATAACATCACAGTGACACTGTCTCACCCACATAGATCACATCACATCACAGTGACACTGTCACACCCACATAGATCACATAGCATCACAGCGACACTGTTACACCACATAGCTCACATAACATCACAGTGACACTGTCTCACCCACATAGATCACATATGATCACAGTGACACTGTCACACCCACATAGATCACATAGCATCACAGTGACACTGTCTCACCCACATAGATCACATATCATCACAGTCACACTGTCACACCCACATAGATCACATATCATCACAGTGACACTGTCACACCCACATAGATCACATAGCATCACAGTGACACTGTCACACCCACATAGATCACATAGCATCACCGTGACACTGTCACACCACATAGCTCACATAACATCACAGTGACACTGTCTCATCCACATAGATCACATCACATCACAGTGACACTGTCACACCCACATAGATCACATCACATCACAGTGACACTGTCTCATCCACATAGATCACATCACATCACAGTGACACTGTCACACCCACATAGATCACATCACATCACAGTGACACTGTCACACCCACATAGATCACAATCATACACGTAGGTAACTTGGTGAGCCAGCCAAGAGACTGTTGCAGTAGTCCAGCCTTGAGAGAACGTGGGAACAAACCAGAGTTTTTGTGGCTTCAGTGGAAAGGAAGTGTCTGATTGAACTGATCTTACGTATTTCCAGATACGCTGCCTTACAAACATTAGACACGTGGTGCTTGAAAGAAAGGGTGGAATCAAAAGTCACACCGAGGTTACGAGCCCGGGATGAGAGTTGAATATCAGAACTTCCGATACTGATCCTGAGACGAGAGTTGAAGATCAGAACTTCCGGACTGATGGAAGAAGGAAGGGAGGGATGATCTAGGAGTTTGGGAACAGCAAGGAGAACTTCAGTTTTCTCCTTGCTCCTCCCAAACTCCTAGATAATGATAATAATAGTGATGGTAAAAACAAAGACAATGATAATGATGATGATAATGATAATAACAACAACGACAACAACAACAACAACAACAACAAAAATATAATAATAATAATATAATAATAATAATAATAATAATAATGGTAACAATGATAATAATAATAATTACAATAATGAAAGTTACTCTGTGTTAGGTTTTCTTATGGGAGTAAACGTTACCCCACTTGTTTACTGTTTATTGTTTACTGTTCCCTGCCTCATTTCATTTCCAATTTCCAATAATAATAATAATAATAACAATAATAATAACAACAACAATGATAGTAATAATAATAAAAACAACATCAATGATAATATTAATGAAGATAATGAAGATGATAATAACAATGATAATGATAGTAATGACAACAATCATAGTAATGAGTATGATAAAGATAGTAATGACAATAGTAATAATGATAATAATAATAATAATAATGATACCGATAATAATAATAATAGTAATGATTAGAATAATAACCACAACAATAATAATGACAACAGTAATAATAATGATGATGATGATGCTAATAAAGTAATAAACTAATAATAGTAATGATAATAATAATAATAGTAAGAAGAAGAAGAAG
>CM031614.1:20186617-20259117 GCA_018398815.1 Conus ventricosus | reverse complement strand
AACACAACGCGTTTCGACCTCTTAGGCCTTCTTCAGGCAAGAAAACCAACACCCAGAACAACGAAAATGAAGAACGAGCGATGACTTATCTTTGTCAAATTCGGCGCAAGATGGGCGTTAAATGAAAAACGAGGCCTCTGGGAACGAGACAATGTGAGCTGAAAAAGTAATGATTGTAATGATAACACTGATGACAATGATGATAATGATAATTATGAGGATAGAAATATTAAAAAGTTGATAAACGAGGATTCCTTCCACTTTTGGTGATAACAATAGCGGCTCTATTTCAACTCGCATTGTCTCCTTCTCAACGGCCTCGTTCTCAATCAACGCTCATTCTGTGCCAAATCTGACAAGAGAAGTGATTGCTCGTTCTTCATTTTCGTTGTCCCGCGTGTTGTTTATCTTGCCTGAAGAAGACCTAAGAGGTCGAAACGCGCCGTGTTTTGTCTTGTGATTCGTTTGTCCTTGTTGTTTGGCGGAGTTATTTCAAACACTTTTAAAGAAACATTCATGTAGTTAACAACTAGCATGGAACAATCAGCTGTTATGTGTCATCTGTGTGTTGCATTCTTCTTCTTCTTCTTCTTCTTCTTCTTCTTCTTCTTCTTCTTCTACTTCTTCTTCTTCTTCGACTTCTTCGACTTCTTCGACTTCTTCTTCTTCTTCTTCTTCTTCTTTCTTCTTCTTCTTCTTCTTCTTCTTCTTCCCCTTCGTGCACTCAGACAGGAACCCTTGAGGCACTGACGAAGGCTGCTGTATGGTGAGCCCTCCAGAGATCCACACGGCTTCTCCCTCGTCAATGTGTGGACAGGCCAGGTCTCCGCACTTGGCTTTTTAATGTGTGGGACGTGGGACAGTCATGCAGGAAGTGTTCCACAGTCATTGGGGACTGTACCGCATGGGCATCCTGAAAACTCGCCAATGTGGAATTTTGTGAACATGTGATGTGTCAGTCTGGAGTGCCCTGCCTCAGTCTCACAATGTTTACTTGGTCTGATCTGGGCAGCAAGAAGTATGCATCCTTCTTGCTGAAGTCTGGCCGCTGGTCAAGCCGTCTTCCATCTTGCTTCTACTTGATAATGTTATTGATTTCTTCAAAGGAGACTTCCTGCTCCAGTTGGGACAGATGTCCCCTTTCTTTTGCCGGTCGGTCAGCTTCCTCATTGCCATACATGTTTCAGTGCGAGGGTATCCACTGGATGACGGTGTTCTCAGTGGACTGCTGCAGAATGGCCAAGGCAGAGACAAGGGAGCTGAGTTCCTTGTTTTGAGGATTGTTAACAGCCTGCAGTACTGGTGTGTTGCATGATATTCAAGACACTGCTGTGTGTATTGGGCTATCTACTTTGTTCATGCTGTTATTCAAGGCACTGCTGTGTCTGTTGGGCTATCTACTTTGTTCATGCTGTTATTCAAGACACTGCGTTGTCTATTGGGCCTTCTACTTAGTTCATGATATTCAAGACACTGCTTTGTCTATTGGGCTATCTACTTTGTTCATGATATTCAAGACACTGCTGTGTCTGTTGGGCTATCTACTTAGTTCATGATATTCCCGATTAAGATCATGTGGTTTATTATGTTTTGATTATTGATATCGTTTCCACAGGTAGTTATCTTGACTCCAAACAGAATGTCAAAAAGATCTAAATTTATGCGGATTCCTGTCTGACCATGAACATAACTTTCCATTTTCTTCCAAAATGCTTTCACAGGGGGACATTTGTAAAAGAAGTGCTCTATGTAATCTACTTCAGTTCTACAAACGGAACAGTTACTATCCTCTGCCAATTTCATTTTATGTAACAAAATATTTGTTGGGTATATATTATGAACAATTTTCCACTGCAGCTCTCTTAATCTGGTTTCTTTCGTAGCAGCATGTGCCATTAGCCATGAATCCTTGTCTATTTCAAAGTTCAGATTTCTAAGCCAAAACCCATGAGCACACGTCTTTAAGTCTTCAGTTGTATTTCCTTTATCGGTTAATATTTTCCTTATATGTTTTGGCTTTATACAGTAAACCCTGTAATCAAAGTTATTCTGTATCCCTTCTTGGCAAGGATTTTCACGTATCCAGTTTTTCCAGGATGCAGGTATTGAGTTTATTAAAGCATTATATTCAAAAAGAACATTTCCTCTGTTTTGTACTGCTTTTTCCAGAATTTCTTCAGAACTCAGCATTCTATTTTCATTTTCTTTAATAATATCCTTTATGCTTTCAATTCCTACTCTTTTCCAGGAAGGAAAGAATAGAGTGCGACATTTATATTTTATAAGCGAATTGTTCCACAGTAGCTGTTTGTGAAAGTTTTGTCGTGACACATCAGTTTGTTTGGTTAGTGTTTTGTTATCTAAATGTGTGTGTAGAACTTCTTGCCAAAATGGGTTATTGATCTGACAATGGGGGGACAGCATTCTCGATGTACAGTTTATATCAAAGGCACCCATGTTACTTGTTAGTTTATCCAGATGCCACTTGGGGATATAGCTCCAGTTATCGGTTGTGGCTGTAAATAATCTTCCTACCCACTGTAGATAGAAACTATCTTGCATCTTAAAAAGGTTTACCATCTTGACTCCTCCTTGACTAATATCTGCTTCCATTATTTTTCTTTTTATCTTTTCAAACGCTTTTTTGTTTGAATTCTTCTTCTGCCGTAAGAATTTATATAGGGTTCTGTTAATTGTGGTCAAAACGTGCTTTGGCAGACCTATTGACTGCATTACAAACACAAACTGACTCAACAAAATACACTTTATTATAACTATTTTCCCATAAATTCCTAAATCTCTCTTACTCCATGTTCTAATCAATTTATTCATTGTTACAATTCGTTTTAACCAATTTTCTTCTATGTTTATTGCTGCTTGGTTAGTTTTAAAGTAAATCCCCAGTATTTTAATTTGTTCAGTTAACATAAATGGTATATTGTCTTCAAACCTCTGCATCCCTAGTCTCATTGCTTTTGTTTTCTGCACATTTAATTTGAGACCAGAAAAAAACAGAGAAATCATTTATTATGTCATGTGCTTTTATCATGTCATCTCTGTTATTTAGAAACAATGTTGTGTCGTCTGCCAGCTGTTTTATTTTAAGCTTTTAGCTGTGTGTTAGTATACAAAAGAAAACAAACGCAAATACACCATTACACATATTATTTGAACAACACGTGCAGTTTAGAGTATTGAAAACCAGATGGCACCCTCGACATATCTAGAAGTCGGTACAGAAATACTGTATTAGACGGGTATTAAATATTTTATAGGCTGCAGATATATATGTGTGTATATGTATGTGTATGTATGTATGTGTATGTATGTATGTGTGTATGTATGTATATGTGTGTGTATGTATATATATGTATGTATGTACGTATATATGTATATATATGTATGTATGTATATGTATGTGTGTATGTATATATATGTATATATGTGTGTGCGTATATATGTATGTATATATGTGTATGTGTGTATATGTGTGTGTGTGTATATATATATATATGTATGTATATATACGTTTATGAAATTAAAATGAAACTGGACAGGGGCACTCGCGCCTGTCTGTCTGTCTATCCCTCTCTTTGCCTGTTTGTATGTATGTACTGTCTTTCTCTCTCTCAGTTGCTCTGTGTATGTGTGCTATTTATTCCTTGTGATAGCTGCCAGTTTTTGCTTAAAGAATTAATTGTGACAAAACGATCATTCCTAACGTAAGTCTTTGTATAAACCACGATTATTTTCCCAAGTACTAAAGCTCGTCAAGGAAGGGGAGGGGGGGGGGGAGGGGGGGAGAGGGGTGGGCTTGGGGGAGAGGGAGACCGGAGATTTGGGGAAGGGAGGGAGGGTGGGATGGACAGTGGGGAAGAGGGGGAAGTGGATACAAAAAAACAAAACAAAAAACAAACACCCAACCTCTCACACCTATTGTCACGCTTCTTGGCTTTCCTCATGCCTTCCTTGTGGACCCTTTCGTTTCGCTGCAAGGCTGGCCTATTCGGGGAACAGCCAACTGGTGGGACGATTTGAAACAAACTCTATATACAACTCTATGATGCCGCCTCGTCCGTCTGTCTGTCTGTCTCTGTCTCTCTCTGTTTGTCTGGCTGTCTGTCTGCCTTTCTGTCTCTTTCTCTCTGTCTCTGTCTCTTTGTTTCATTTATGTTGTTCTCTTTGTATAAGCAGCACATGATCAGTGTGAGAGTGCCAGTACACCACACATTAGAACATTAACAAACCCAGACATTTTGTATCAAACACCAAAACACTAAAATCAGCAAGACTATGTCCATTTGTAAGAGAACATACAGACTACGCATGGTGTGAGAGGGACTGCTTGGAGGAGGGGAAAAAAAAGGAAAGAAAACTAGTAGTGGAAATTACTTTTGTTTTTTTTGCTTTTTGTTTTTTTGGCAGATGAAGAGGACAGTGTGAAGCACCAAAAAATGAAGAGGTGGATTTCGGCCTTAGGTAAAAAAAAAAAAAAAAAAAAAAAATCACCGCCTTAGGTGCTCCATTGATCCGATAACTGATGCCACAAAAAAAAAAAAAAAAAAGTTCATGATATTCAAGACACTACTGTGTCTATAGGGCTATCAACTTTGTTCATGATATTCAAGGCACTGCCTTGTCTATTGGGCTATCTACTTTGTCCATGATATTCAAGACACTGCTTTGTCTATTGGGCAATCTACTTTGTTCATGCTGCATTTAAAAGTGCATTAATTAACTAATCCAGTTTGCTGTGTCCAGTTTCTTCTTCCACCCCCCCCCCCCCCCCCACTGGTCCAGCTCATCAGGCGCGTTTCCATCACATGACAGCAACAACTTGTCCAACCCGTATGGTTGGCGATGTCTAGTTTCCCGTGACAACCTGGTGTATAGCTATAACAACTTGTCCAACCCGTATGGTTGGCGATGTCTAGTTTCCCGTGACAACCTGGTGTATAGCTATAACAACTTGTCCAACCCGTATGGTTGGCGATGTCTAGTTTCCCGTGACAACCTGGTGTATAGCTATAACAACTTGTCCAACCCGTATGGTTGGCGATGTCTAGTTTCCCGTGACAACTTGGTGTATAGCTATAACAACTTGTACAACCCGTATGGTTGGCGATGTCTGGTTTCCCATGACAACCTGGTGTATAACTATAACAACTTGTGCAACCCGTATGGTTGGCGATGTCTGGTTTCCCATGACAACCTGGTGTATAACTATAACAACTTGTACAACCCATTTGGTTTGCGATGTCTGGTTTCCCGTGCCAACCAGATGTATTGCTATAATAACAACGTAACATTTATAAGGCGCCTTGCCAAAGGTTCTAGGCGCTGACAATCCACACTCTTGTACACGCAACGAGCTGCCTACCTGGGTAGTGCCGACTGAAGAGCTGCATGCCAGCGCTTCATTTAGTCATTTCTCGTAGGACCCAGTCAACATGGTTCACTCCATTTCCGTACTTCCTTCATTCTTTCCATTCTCACGCAGGGTGCATGCTATGTGTCACGTGTCAGCCATACCAAACTGGCCTTCTCTTCCGAAAGTTGGTGATGGGATTTAACGTGTGTGTAAGATGTTACGCGTGAGTTCACACACGGAATCATGGTTTATTGTCTCGTTCGAAGGACTGTATGGAATATGGAGTCAGAACCAATGTCAACGCCGAAGGAAAAATCCCCTGTACCAAAAACTGCCCTGTGGAGATTCTAACCCGCGACGCCAGGATCACCAAAATTACGAGTCCGGTGCTCCACCAACTGAGCTATTGCGGCAACGACAGCTTGTACAATCCATACAGGTTGCGATGTCTAGTATCCTGTGACGACATGTGTATAGCTGGTGTATGGTTTCCTGTGACCACATGTGTAAAGCTGGTGTATGGTTTCCTGTGACCACATGTGTAAAGCTGGTATATGGTTTCCTGTGACCACATGTGTATAGCTGGTCTATGGTTTCCTGTGTCTATTTTCCTGTGACAATTACTTGCGTAATTCATCAGCTCTGTTCTCCTCACCACTTCCGCAAAGGATAGTGTTGGCTTGGTCTGGTCTTATGTGACTATGTACACATTGTACCATTCATAAAGGATAGTGTTTGCTTTGTCTGGTCTTATGTGACTATGTACACATTGTGCCATTCATAAAGGATAGTGTTTGCTTTGTCTGGTCTTCTGTGAATATGTACACATTGTGCCATTCATAAAGGATAGTGTTTGCTTTGTCTGGTCTTCTGTGACTATCTACACATTGTGCCATTCATCTGGTGTGCAATCTTTAGATTCCTCTGAGAATAACTCGTGTTACCACTGCTCTGGATTTTTGTCATCAATTTCCCCATGCTAAAACACGTAGAACGAGTTTCCTTTCAAACTGCTTTCTGAACGCTCACACTGTTTGATTTCATCACTTTCATGTGTTTGATTTCATCACGTTCATGTGCTAGCACCTCGCATAACTTTGTGCTAGCACCTTGCATAACTTTGTGCTAGCACCTTGCATAACTTTGTGCTAGCACCTTGCTTAACGTTGTGCAAGCACCTTGCATAACTTTGTGCTAGCACCTTGCATAACTTTGTGCTAGCACCTTGCATAACTTTGTGCTAGCACCTTGCATAACTTTGTGCGAGCACCTTGCTTAACGTTGTGCAAGCACCTTGCATAACTTTGTGCTAGCACCTTGCATAACTTTGTGCTAGCACCTTGCATAACTTTGTGCTAGCACCTTGCATAACTTTGAGCTAGCACCTTTGCATAACTTTGAGCTAGCACCTTGCATAACTTTGAGCTAGCACCTTGCATAACTTTGTGCTAGCACCTTGCATAACTTTGTGCTAGCACCTTGTATAACTTTCTCAGATACGCTCTTTTTTTCTCCGTGATAGCCACATGCATGAGTCATCTGGTTTGTTGTCTTTTACTCTCCGGTCAGTGTGAGAAGTTCGTATAGTATCTCACCTTGTTTGCATGTGTCTGTCCAGTATAACGTTTATGTTTCGCTGTCTGTAGCTTGGCTTGATGTGACAATGGCATGCACAAATGATTCGTTTTAGGTGTCTCAGTTTTCTTGTGGCAGTTTCGTGAAAAACTCTTCTAGTTAACTGACTGTTTAGATTTTTTGGTGACTGTTACTTAAATGAAACATATTCTTTTAGGGTGCGGGGACTTGCATAACGTGAGACGCAAATATTTTACAGCAGATTCTATGAAAACCTTGTTCAGAGATGTTCCACCTGATGCGATCTTTGAGTTCTTGAAGGTTAACATTTTGCATCGGATCTGAGATTCTGTAGTGGAGGAGGGTGTTAAGAAAATGTATTTTATAGAGTGGTATGAATGAATGACATGTGAGTTGACTTCAACGTGGTGACAGCCCTGATATGGCCCTTTGCGGTCGGCTGGGCCATAAGCAACATTACCTCACCGTACTTAAATGATTCAGCGAGATCTGTGTTTAGATTTCTGTCACTCTTGTTTCGATGAGGGATCAGATGACATGAGTCTAATGTCTAGTGACTAGAATCTGTAAGCCGATGACTTGGTCCGATTCCCAGGGTTTTCCTTGAGACCACGATTCCCAGGGTTTTCCTTGAGACCAACCTGTAGAACTTGTCTTGTCTTGTTGGCCCTACGTAGTTTCCCGAACTAATGACTGTTATTACTTACCTGACATGTTGTATTTGGTGTCCTGTGACAATCCCAAGAGAGCTCTGCTGTAAGACCAAATCGCTGGCTTCCTTGATGACTTTGTGTAATGCCCTCACAATGACATCCAATGCATGTCACAGGGTTTGCTCTCTCGTGGCTAGCCCCTCCCTTTCTCTCTCGCTAAGTCTCTACAGCGAAATGAACGGACTGTAGTTTGAGTTAATTGCAGGGAGCAGGTGAATGTCCAGCTGACGTCATCGGCTCCAGATCACCTATATTTTAAGTGCTCTGCTGTCTGCACTGTGTGTCTCTCCTTCCCTCCCTTCTTTCCTTCCCTCCCTCCTTCCTTCCTCCCCTTCCTCCTTCCTTCCTTCCTTCCCTCCCTTTTTTCCTTCCTTCCCTCCTCCTTCCTTCCTTCTCTCCCTCCTTCTTTCCTTTCCTCCCTCCTTCCTTCCTTCCCTCCCTTCTTTCCTTCCTCGCCTCCCTCCTTCCTTCTTCCCCTTCCTCCCTCCTTCTTTCCTTCCCTCCCTTCTTTCCTTCCTTCCCTCCCTCCTTCCTTCCTTCTCTCCCTCCTTCTTTCCTTCCCTCCCTCCTTCCTTCCTTCCCTCCCTCCCTCCTTCCTTCCTTCCTTCCTTCCTTCCTTTCTTTTCTCTTCGTTCCACAGAAAATCATTTGCGAAGGTTTTCACGTCCATGAACTGAAAAGTGAGAGGGCCAGGAGTTGTGTTTCGTTAACGTGCACAACTGATGTGAGTTACATAGAAAACGGTGTCTGCTACAACTGATGTGAGTTACATAGAAAACGGTGTCTGCTACAACTGTACTGATGTGAGTTACATAGAAAACGGTGTCTGCTTCAACTGATGTGACTTACATAGAAAACGGTGTCTGCTACAACTGATGTGACTTACATAGAAAACGGTGTCTGCTACAACTGATGTGACTTACATAGAAAACGGTGTCTGCTACAACTGATGTGACTTACATAGAAAACGGTGTCTGCTACAACTGATGTGACTTACATAGAAAACGGTGTCTGCTACAACTGATGTGACTTACATAGAAAACGGTGTCTGCTTCAACTGATGTGACTTACATAGAAAACGGTGTCTGCTACAACTGATGTGACTTACATAGAAAACGGTGTCTGCTACAACTGGTGTGACTTACATAGAAAACTGTCTCCTACAGCGCCTGTGCGCCTCTGTCTCTCTCTCTCTCTCTCTCTCTCTCTCTCTCTCTCTCTCTCTCTCTCTCTCTCTCTCTCTCTCTCTCTCTCCCCCTCTCTCACTCTCCCTTCTTCCCTCCCCCCTCTTTCTCTGTCTCAATCTCTCTCTCTCCTCCTCTCTCTCTCTCTCCTCCCTCCTCTCTCCTCTCCCCCCTCCTCACTATCCTTCTCCCCCCACCCCCTCTTACTCTCTCTCAGTCTCAATCTCTCTCTCTCTCCTCTCTTCTCCTCCGTCTCTCTCTACCCCTCTCTCACTCTCCCTTCTTCCCTCTTACTCTCTCTCAGTCTCAATCTCTCTCTGTCCGCTTGGAACCACCCAGCTTGTGCCTTGATGGTCGTATCAAAGAAAATGAGGAGAATCCACTTTCAGACACAATAAAAAAAATTCAACAGATCAATTGCGCCAGTCTAGGAATTCTCGACTCCTCAAGCAAAGCCTCGGCGCATTTATGTTTAGTATGCAGCCTGTGTTCTTTCCTTAGCACCACATTCCCCCAGCTATCATTACTTGCGACTTTCCTCCATAGCACCACATTCCCCAGCTATCATTACGGGCCACTTTCCTTAGCACTACATTCTTCCAGCTATCATTACGGGCCACTTTCCTTAGCACTACATTCCCCCAGCTATCATTACGGGCCACTTTCCTCCTTAGCACCACATTCCCCAGCTATCATTACGGGCCACTTTCCTTAGCACTACATTCCCCCAGCTATCATTACGGGCCACTTTCCTTAGCACCACATTCCCCCAGCTATCATTACGGGCCACTTTCCTCCTTAGCACCACATTCCCCCAGCTATCATTACGGGCCACTTTCCTCCTTAGCACTACATTCCCTCAGCTATCATTACGGGCCACTTTCCTTAGCACCACATTCCCCCAGCTCTCATTACGGGCCATTTTCCTCCTTAGCACCACATTCCCCCAGCTATCATTACGGGCCACTTTCCTTAGCACTACATTCCCCCAGCTATCATTACGGGCCACTTTCCTCCTTAGCACTACATTCCCCCAGCTATCATTACGGGCCACTTTCCTTATCACCACATTCCCCCAGCTATCATTACGGGCCACTTTCCTCCATAGCACCACATTCCCCCAGCTATCATTACGGGCCACTTTCCTTAGCACCACATTCCCCCAGCTATCATTACGGGCCACTTTCCTTAGCACTACAATCCCCCAGCTATCATTACGGGCCACTTTCCTCCTTAGCACCACATTCCCCCAGCTATCATTACGGGCCACTTTCCTTAGCACTACAATCCCCCAGCTATCATTACGGGCCACTTTCCTCCTTAGCACCACATTCCCCCAGCTATCATTACGGGCCACTTTCCTTAGCACCACATTCCCCCAGCTATCATTACGGGCCACTTTCCTCCTTAGCACCACATTCCCCCAGCTATCATTACGGGCCACTTTCCTCCTTAGCACTACATTCCCCCAGCTATCATTACGGGCCACTTTCCTCCTTAGCACCACATTCCCCCAGCTATCATTACCGGCCACTTTCCTCCTTAGCACTACATTCCCCCAGCTATCATTACGGGCCACTTTCCTCCTTAGCACTACACCCCCCCAGCTATCATTACGGGCCACTTTCCTTAGCACCACATTCCCCCAGCTATCATTTCGGGCCACTTTCCTTAGCACCACATTCCCCCAGCTATCATTACGGGCCACTTTCCTCCTTAGCACCACATTCCCCCAGCTATCATTACGGGCCACTTTCCTCCTTAGCACTACATTCCCCCAGCTATCATTACGGGCCACTTTCCTCCTTAGCACCACATTCCCCCAGCTATCATTACCGGCCACTTTCCTCCTTAGCACTACATTCCCCCAGCTATCATTACGGGCCACTTTCCTCCTTAGCACTACACTCCCCCAGCTATCATTACGGGCCACTTTCCTTAGCACCACATTCCCCCAGCTATCATTTCGGGCCACTTTCCTTAGCACCACATTTCCCCAGCTATCATTACGGGCCACTTTCCTTAGCACCAGATTCCCCCAGCTATCATTACGTGCCACTTTCCTTAGCACCACATTCCCCCAGCTCTGATTACGGGCCACTTGCCTTAGCACCACATTCCCCCAGCTATCATTACGGTCCACTTTCCTTAGCACCACATTCCCCCAGCTATCATTACGGGCCACTTTCCTTAGCACCACATTCCCCAGCTATCATGACGGTCCACTTTCCTTAGCACTACATTTCCCCAACAATCATTACGCGCCACTTTCCTTAGCACCACATTCCCCCAGCTATCATGACGGTCCACTTTCCTTAGCACTACATTTCCCCAACTATCATTACGCGCCACTTTCCTTAGCACTACATTCCCCCAGTTATCATTACGGGCCACTTTCCTCCTTAGCACCACATTCCCCCAGCTATCATTACGGGCCACTTTCCTCCTTAGCACCACATTCCCCCAGCTATTATTACGGGCCACTTTCCTCCTTAGCAATGCAATCCCCCAGCTATCATTACGGGCCACTTTCCTTAGCACCACATCCCAAGCTATCATTACGGGCCACTTTCCGTAGCACCACATTCCCCCAGCTATCATTACGGGCCACTTTCCTCCTCAGCACTACATTCCCCCAGCTATCATTACGGGCCACGTTCCTCCTTAGCCCCAGATTCCACCAGCTATTATTACGGGACACATTCCTCAGCACTACATTCCCCCAGCTATCATTACGTGCCACTTTCCTCCTTAGCACCACATTCCTCCAGCTATCATTACGGGCCACTTTCCTCCTTAGCACCACATTCCCCCAGCTATCATTACCGGCCACCTTCCTCCTTAGCACTACATTCCTCCAGCTATCATTACGGGCCACTTTCATCCTTAGCACCACATTCCCCCAGCTATCATTACGGGCCACTTTCCTCCTTAGCACCACATTCCCCAGCTCTCATTACGGGCCACTTTCCTCCTTAGCACTACATTCCCCCAGCTATCATTACGGGCCACTTTCCTCCTTAGCACCACATTCCCCAGCTCTCATTACGGGCCACTTTCCTCCTTAGCACTACATTCCCCAGCTATCATTACGGGCGTTCGTCTACAGCAGTTTGAAGAGGAAGAATCACCAGCCTTTGGTGAACACTTTCCCTAGAAGCTTCAAACAGGAATCAGGCCGCCGCCAGAACACACTAACAGAGGCGTTGCGGAAAAGTTGTTATAGTAGCTGCAGCTCCTGGCCATGGTGATGTGTGACAAGTGAACACTTTCTGTATTCTGCATCATGCCTCAGTCTAGAACCTGTTAGTGAAGAAAGGAATGTTTAACGACCTAACACTACTTCAAGCTTCACATCATTACTGTTGTGCCAATCAGGAAACTTGGGAAATGTGGCGACACAACTGGCATGTCTACCAGCATATCTGTCTTCAGAATGGGAGGTGTGGTGTCTTGCATGTCTACCAGTATGTCTGTCTTCAGGATGGGAGGTGTGGTGTCTTGCATGTCTACCAGTGTGTCTGTGTTCAGAGTGGGAGGTGTGGTGTCTTGCATGTCTACCAGTATGTCTGTCTTCAGGATGGGAGGTGTGGTGTCTTGCATGTCCACCAGTGTGTCTGTGTTCAGGATGGGAGGTGTGGTGTCTGACATGTCTACCAGTGTGTCTGTGTTCAGAATGGGAGACGTGGTGACACAACTGACATATATGCCAGGGCACCTGTCTTCAATACGTGGCGTGCGGTGACACAGTTAACACGTATGCCAGGGTTCTTGTCTTGTGTATGTAAGGCTTTGTGAAACGGTTGAAACGTATGGCAGGGTCCTTGCATGACAATGCTATATAAACTGTAAGACAACGTGGGAGAAATGAGACCTCTGCCATCATCAAATTGATTTTTGTATTCGCCCTACTTCAGGCTTTGTGTAAAATTAAAAAAAAGTCTGTCTGCCCGCAGCAAATGCGTCATTAGCCATGACAGAAGATTTTAAATATCATCTGGCCAAGTGTCGTGCAGTAAAAAAAAAAACTTGAAACAAATGTCTAATCCACGATCGGTTGTTTAATCCAGATACGTTCAGCGGATCAGTCCCCAAATTTAAAAGTTTGTCCCTGCATACAGAAAAGAAACAAACAAACGAACGTACACTTGCAAAACAGAACGAAGGGTTGATAGGTTTAATGACCACAGCCGTCTATAGTTAGTTACCGAACACCCACACTTACATGAATGCACACAACAGACAAAAGCAAAACAGAACTTTCTCGATGAACCGGCAGCTGATAGGTTTAATAATTACAGTCGTTTATAGTTATGCACACACACACTCACACACTCACACACACACACACACACACACACACACACACACACACACACACACACACACACACACACACACACTCGCGCGTTCACACACGCGAACACCACACATACGCGCGCACGCACACACACGGACACACACACTCTCTCTCTCTCACACACACACACACACACACACCACACACAACACACACCACACACACACACACACACACACGAATACACACGCTCGCGCGCTCACACACGCAAGCGCCGCGCGCACGCACACACACACACACACACACACACACACACACACACACACACACACACACACACACACACACACACACACACACACACGTATACAAAGACAGACAGACAGACAAACAGACAGACACACAACACACACACACACACACACACACACACACACACACACACACACATACAGAGACAGACAGACAAACAGAGAGAGAGAGAGAGAGAGAGAGAGAGAGAGAGAGAGAGAGAGAGAGAGAGAGAGAGAGAGAGAGGTTTGAATTAATTAAGTAGCTGACATAGTAAAAAGCTGCTGTTTTGTTCGTTTCATGCGGTGGTGCACTTACTAATGCTATCCCCGTTATGTTCAAATTATTATCATTATCATCGTGACTATGGTGTATTATCCTCGTTGTTATAGCCGAAATAGCTCAGTTGGTAGAGCGCCGGACTCGTAATCTTAGTGATCCTGGGGTTGCGGGTTCGAACCTCCGCCGGGGCATTTTCGGTACAGGGGGGTTTTCCCTCGGAGTTAACATTGGTTCTGACTCCATTCCCCATACAGTCCTTCGAATGAGACTATAAACCGAGGTTCCGTGTGTGAACGCACGCATAACATCTTGCACACACGTAAAATCCCATCACCAACTTTCGGAAGAGTAGGCCAGTTTGGCCGTTGGTATGGATGACACGTTACACATAGCATGCACCCTGCGTGAGAAATGGAAAGAATGAAGGAAGTAAGGAAAATGAGTGTTCGATATTGAACGATACTGACTGGATGACACGGGAAACGACTGAATGAAGCGCCAGCTGGCAGCTCTTCAGTCGGCACTACCCAGGTAGGCAGCCCGTTGTGTAAACGAGTGTTGATTGTAAAGCGCTTAGAGCTTGGCCTCTAGCCGAGAATAGGCGCTATATAAGTATTCATTATTATTATTATTATTATTATTATTATTATAGTTGCTGCAGCTCCAAGTCATGGTTATGTGTGACACGTGAACACTTTCTTTATTCTGCATCATGCCTCAGTCTAGAACCTGTTAGTGAAGAAAGAAATGTTTAACGACCTAACACTACTTCAAACTTCACATCATCTCATTACTGTTGTGCAAACAAGAAACTGTTTAATTTTTCCCATCAAAAATGTCAAACGCATTCTGTCCGCAGCGGCTCCAAAGAAACCATGGCCCAGGGGAGAGAATCCACACCTGAATTCCCCGTCGAGCAGCAGACGACAAGTGAAGAAAGCGACGCCTACATCACAGGCAGCGCCGAAGACTCGGCTGATTCAGAAGAGAGTGTGGCTGACTTGTCGGGGAGCCAGGAACATGCAGGGGAGGGTGCTGACACGCAGGAAGTACCAGGAGACGACGCGGACAACGTGTTAGACGAGTTCCGAGGACAAATCGAGGTGTTTTTTTCCAGGGGGGAGGATGCCATTTCCAGGTACGGCTTTGACGTGGAGTTCGCCAAAGACTGGGTGCTGCGTGTGCGTGACGTGGCGGACCGGTACCTGCGGAGGGGCTGTGAGGAGTCCAGGCTGGAAGACATGGTGCTGACCAGAGCTCTGACAACGGTGGAGGCCATTGTGGACACGGTGCAAACGGTACGTGCCAAACCAACTGCCATTTTTGATTCATTCAGTCGAAACTAGTTTAAATGCCCCGAATTTTGTTTCTCCCATTCTGGCTCTCATTGCTCATTCAAAGTTAAAATCAGGTGGAGAGTATTTTGTTTGAAAACATTTTCTTTTAATTGTGATTATCTTTCTCAACAGTTTTTGGTTTCTCTCTCTCTCTCCTCTCTCCCCCCCCCCCCCCCCCCCTCCCCGGAGCAGCATGGCATTTCTGTATGGGACCGCTGTCGTGGAACAGCAGCTGTCTGGCTCTGTTGACGTTTGAGATATCCCGGCTACAACCTTTTCTCTGCCCGCTGAACATTTACATCGAATGACGGGCAAGAAAATATCAGAGCCAGTTGGTAGCTGTTTCTATTCGCTGTGGGATATGGGCCACGAAAAGCATATCGACTGGCTGACACAGGCCCACATGAGATGAATGTGTTTGAGGGACAAGTTAGTAAAGAGAAATAAAGTGCTCATCGTTGCACATAAAAAGCATGTCAACTAGCTGACATAGGCCTGCGTGAGATGAATGTGTTTGAGGGACAAGTCAGCCCGTGAAGAGGAATAAAGTGCTCAACTTTGGGCACATAAAAAGCATGTCAACTACTGACATAGGCCTGCGTGAGATGAATGTGTTTGAGGGACAGTCAGTCAGTGAAGAGGAATAAAGTGCTATCGTTGCACATACAGGAGCTGCTATACCCTTCAGTGCTCAGTGAAAAGTGGACGAACCGTGGGACATTGCCATAAAAGCAGCCCACGCGCATCGTCACTCACCCCTCTCACCATACATTAACCCGTTTCTTCATGACCCCAAACCCCAATAAACAAAAAGCAACCAAACACACGTACGCCCGAAAAGGAAAGACGTTAGTCGGGTTAGAATGTCGTGAATTCTTGTTGGTGTTTGGATGAAAATGCAATTATCTGCCCCACCCTCTTTCCGCCCTCTCAGGGCCTATTAAGACCAGGCTTTTTTTAAAAAATAAAAACAAAAGCAAAGAAAAAAAGGGAAAAGAAATATGAAAACCGCCGGTGTTCACGCATCACTGAGACCCGATGACGTGTTTTAATTTTTTTTTAAATTTTTATCATTAGTCGTGTTGACAAAGACAGTCGGCAATGGGGACTTTCCTCTCCATGGAGATCAGATCAGTTAGGACAAGGACCGACTGCGACCGGGTGTCCGAGAGCGAGAGGGTTGAACTGCCCTTTGGCCTACCACCCTGTATAGCCATACACATGTACACAAGTAGGGAAAGCCGTAGACAAGTAGGGCAAGTAGGGAAAGCCGTAGACAAGTAGGGAAATAGGGAGAGCCGTAGACAAGTAGGAAAGTAGGGAAAGCCCTAGACAAGTAGGGAAAGCCGTAAACAAGTGGGGAAGCCGTAGACAAGTAGGCAAGTGAGCATAGTGCCCGAACAGATCCCCGGGGAAGGGCATTCCAGGCGAGGGAAGTCACGTCAGGGCATGTTTCAGTCCGGGGTGGTAATGAACACCACCCATGATGGCCTGGGGTAATGAACACCACCGATGATGGCCCGGGGTAATGAACACCACGATGATGGCCTGGGGTAAAAGAACACCACGATGATGGCCTGGGGTAATGAACACCACTGATGAGGGCCTGGGGGTAATGAACACCACCGATGATGGCCTGGGGTAATGAACACCATTGATGATGGCCTGGGGGAATGAACACCCCTGATGATCGCCTGGGGTAATGAACACCCCTGATGAGGGCCTGGGGTAATGAACACCACTGATGAAGGCCTGGGGTAATGAACACCACTGATGAGGGCCTGGGGTAATGAACACCACTGATGATGGCCAGGGGTAATGAACACCATGATGATGGCCAGGGGTAATGAACACCTCTGATGATGGCCTGGGGTAATGAACACCACTGATGGGGGCCTGGGGAAAATGAACACCACTGATGAGGGCCTGGGGTAATGAACACCACTGATGAGGGCCTGGGGTAATGAACACCACTGATGAGGGCCTGGGGTAATGAACACCACTGATGAGGGCCTGGGGTAATGAACACCACTGTGATGGCCTGGGGTAATGAACACCACTGATGATGGCCAGGGGTAATGAACACCATTTGATGATGGCCTGGGGTAATGAACACCACTGATGATGGCCTGGGGTAATGAACACCACTGATGAGGCTGGGGTAATGAACACTACTGATGAGGGCCTGGGGGTAATGATCACCTCTGATGATGGCCTGGGTAATGAACACCACTGATGATGGCCTGGGGTAATGAACCCCACTGATGATGGCCTGGGGTAATAAACACCACTGATGAGGGCCTGGGGTAATGAACACCACTGATGATTGCCTGGGGTAATGAACACCATTGATGATGGCCTGGGGTAATGAACACCATGATGATGGCCTGGGGTAATGAACACCATTGATGATGGCCTGGGGTAATGAACACCACTGATGATTGCCTGGGGTAATGAACACCATTGATGATGGCCTGGGGTAATGAACACCACTGATGATGGCCTGGGGCAATGAACACCACTGATGAGGGCTGGGGTAATGAACACCATTGATGATGGCCTGGGTAATGAACACGTCTGATGAGGGCCTGGGGTAATGAACACCACTGATGATGGCCTGTGTCATGGTAGGACGTTTGTGAGGTAACTTTACCCTGGACCGTTCAGCCTTTTTAATTCTCCAAAACACACAATGCGCGATCTTTACATTAAAATTTTTAGCTCATTGGTTGTATGTGTGTGTGTGTGTGTGTGTGTGTGTGTGTGTGTGTGTGTGTGTGTGTGTGCGGGGCGTTGCGTGCGTGCGTACGTGCGTGCGTGCGTGCGTGCGTGCGTGCGTGCGTGCGTGGTGTGTGTGTAGGAAAACCGGTAAACCTTGGGAGCGAATGTTAATTAGATTTGGGAAGACGTTTTGCAAGGTCCATGTTGCCAACTGAATGGACGTGGGGATTTCTTGGCGATGGTTCCTGACATCTTTTACACTACACTGGACATAGAAAAAAAATATTTGCAAAGAAGAAACGTCTGAAAGGGAAGCGCATGTCACGCACAGGCAATGGCACGCTTGGACAACATCATTGCCATATTCATTTTAAACTCTAATGGGTACTGTCTTTCCAAAGATACCACACATGTCTGCGAGAGGCTTAATTCTGCAGTAAGCGAGTTCCAGCAATGTGTAGCCTGCCACCCGACCAATCTTCAGGTCGCACTCTCCCATCAAGAACCTGCCATGTGTTGTTTTTCCTGTCGTGGAGCAGTTGCAGCGACGACAAGGACATAGTTCCCTTCAGAAAATGCTCAGGAAAGTCCTCTAGATCGTCCACTCTTGGACACACGAGGAACGTGGTCATTATGTGCAAAGAGCGCGTCCTAGTGAGGCCACGTTGGACGTGTAGCACGTGCTCACCCGACGACTGTCCATGGGCCACAACCTTTCACATTGATTGTGTTTCAAAAAGACGTACATCTTTCAATAGGTGTCATTCTCTATCTAAAATGTTGGTAAGTCTTCTTGCGCCCGGACAGTCTTCAAGACTCCGGATAGGTCAGGTGATCTGAAATGAAGAGTTGAAAGAAGAGGCATATCATTTAAGACCCCCCCCCCCCCCCCCCCCCAATCTCCACCTGTCCCCCCGTCTAATGTTCTCTATTTCTAAGCGCGCGCGCACACACACACACACACACACACACACACACACAAAGACGCCACGTACGCACGCATACACGCACCCCCTCCCCCCCACACACACACTCTCGTACACACCTCACAACCTTTTGTTTTTTCAGACCCAAGAAGAGCTGTTTGATCCACGGCAAACGATGGTGTACGTGTACTGTGGTGAGCGTTCTTTTCTCTGATATTGACATTACATCCCATTCTGTTGTTCCTGTGGCTTTGTTTATAAATTTAGCGATATTGTTCTCAAAAAAGCCACTCGACTTCTTTTCATGTTGGACTGGCAGGCTGGAATTTGGAACATGCTTTACAAAGCATTGGGGGACCACAATAGCTCTGTATAGAACTGGGCTCGTAATCTTGGTGATTCTGGGTTGCGAGTTCGAATCTCCGCCGGGCCGTTTCGGTACTGCAGGATTTTTCCATCGGAGTTAACATTGGCTCTTTTTCCCAAACAGTCCTTCGAATGAGACTTACAAATCGTGGTTCCATGTGTGAGCGTAACATCATGTACACACGTAAAATCTCATCAGCAACTTTCAGAAGTGAAGGCCGGTTTGGCTGTTGGTATGGATGACACGTTACACATGGTATCTACCCTGCTTGGGAAATGGAAATAAAGAAGAAAGGAAGGAAGTGGAGTGAACAATATTGAGGGGATGACACGGGAAACGACTGAATGATGCGCCGGCAGGTAGCTCTTCAGTTGGCACTACTCAGGTGACAAGGGAGTTGCCCTTGGAGTGACAGACAGAGACACAAGAGAGAAGATGCAATTGTCGTTAAAAAAAAAATTCCCAGACTCCAACTTTTACTCGCGGCCTTACACGATCTCCCGCATTCAACCTTTTTTTCTTATTAAGAGGCAGTTTCGTTTTGGAGTTCCTGTGTGTTTTAACCTCGTTTTTGTGTGTGCAAAAAACATTCATAATAAAGTTTCAATAATTTTTTTTAGAAATTTCGTTCACCACTCTGTCTTTCTCACAACAACACTTCATGAAAGATTAGCACACATTTATCAACATAACAAGCCCCACAGGCGTCAACCTTGGGCAGCAAGACTTTCTAATGACATTATCAGATCAGGTCAACAAGGCCACGTAACATATCCTTCAAGTTGGCCACCAGACCACAACATCACCAAATAACGTACATTACCCTTTAAGGCCACCAGTAAGTGGTTACAGTCTTCCCCTCTTATATCATCCTAGCATAACCGAGACCTCAGTCAGTCGATATTCGTTTCAGTCATTTCTTCCAGCCTTAGGCTTTCACTCATTGACACTGATTTATTATTTTTTATTTTATCACATAGGGGACTCAGGGGGCAACTACTTTTACGGAGAAAAATCCCTGCAACCGAAAGAAACAAGGCTTTTGTTAATAATGATTTTCGGCTTCCAAAAAATGTTCTTTCTACTCACGTTTTTCTACTCACGTTTTCTACTCGCGTTTTTTTTTTTTCGTGCTCTCAAAATCGCCAGGAAACCTATGAAATTTTGTATGCTTACCTTTTCCATTCCACGTTTAGGCCTATACTGGCATAGTATACAGCATATAACCACAAGCACAAGCAAAATGTAATTGTGAGAACATTGTGAAAACTTATTGTGCATCTCATGACATAATGCAGACATGTTACACTTATCATGTATGTCACCCGTCATACGTGTCACACCTTGTCATGTGCGTAACATTTTGTGCGTATGTGATTAAGTGCGGGTTAATGTTTTGTTTGTCCTGCTTGTTACAATCTCATGCGCGTTGTACTTGGCAATGCATGTTTCGACGTTTTCACATCTGTCACACTTACAGTAGATGTCGCAGCTTGTCATGCACGTGACGTTGATCGGGCATATAATAATTTGTCATGTATGTGACGGTTGTCAGTTATATCATGATTCGTCATGTGTATGACACTGATCAGTCATTTTGTAATCTGTCATGTATGTGACACTGATCAGTCATATTGTAATCTGCCATGTATGTGACACTGATCAGTCATATTGTAATCTGCCAGGTATGTGACACTGATCAGTCATATTGTAATCTGCCATGTATGTGACACCGATCAGTCATATTGTAATCTGCCAGGTATGTGACACTGATCAGTCATATTGTAATCTGCCATGTATGTGACACTGATCAGTCATATTGTAATCTGCCATATATGTGACACTGAGCAGTCGTATCATAATTTGTAAGGTATGCGACACTGATCAGTCATAATTATTATAATTTGTCAAATATGTAACACTGATCAGTCTTATGATAATTTGTCATGTATGTTACACGTGTCAGTCATGTGATAATTTTTCATGTATGTGACACTTTCCACATGTGTATATAATGATTTGTCATGTATGTAAAACTGGTCAGCCATATTGTAATTTGTCATGAATGTGACACTTCTCAGTCATATGATAATTTGTCATGTATGTGACACTTGTCAGTTATATGATAATTTGTCATGTAAGTGACACTTATTGTAATTTGTCATGTATATGACAGTTGTCAGTCATATGATCATTTGTCATGTAAGTGACACTTGTCAGTCATATGTTAATTTGTCATGTATATGACAGTTGTCAGTCATATGATAATTTGTCATGTAAGTGACACTTGTCAGTCATATTGTAATGTGTCATGTATATGACAGTTGTCAGTCATATGATAATTTGTCATGTAAGTGACACTTGTCACATGTGTATATAATGATTTGTGATGTATGTGACACTTGTCAGTCATATTTTTTATTTGTCATGAATATGACACTTGACAGTCATATGATCATTCGTCATGTGTGTAACACTTGTCAGTCATATTGTAATTTGTCATGTATATGACACTTGTCAGTTATATCGTAATTTGTCATGCATGTGACACTTATCGGTTATATTGTAATTTGTTATGCATGTGACACTTGTCAGCAATTCTGTACTTTGTCACGTATAGAACTTTTGAATCACACTATAACTTGTCATGCATGTGCCGCTTGTCATATTCTAATTTCTCACGTATGTAACACTTGTCAGTCATATTATGATTTGTCATGTATGTGACACTTGTCAGTTATATTGTAATTTGTCATGTATGTGACACTTGTCAGTCATACTATACTTTGTCATGTATGTGACACTTGTCAGTCATACTATACTTTGTCATGTATGTGACGCTTGTCAGTCATATTGTGATTTGTCTCATATGTGACATTTGTCAGTTATATTGTAATTTGTCATGTATGTGACAGATGTTAGTCATACTATACTTTGTTATGTATGTGACACTAGTGAATTATACTATAATCTGTCTTGTATGTCACTCTAGTCAACCATACTATACTTTGTCATGTATGTGGCACTTGTCAGTCAAAATATAATTTGTCACTCATACAAAAATTTGTCATTTATGTGACACTTGTCACTCATACTATGGTTTGTCATGTATGTGACACTTGTCAGTCATACTGTGATTTGTCATATTCTTACCGGTATCAATGTTTTGCTATTCCTTCGTGTTATCTGTCCAGCCATGGCTGTGTTACCGTCATCCGTTCAGCTGGGAGAGAATAACCGGACTGTGGTCTACCACTTTTCCCGTGCCGGGTCCGCCTGTCTGCCCCAGTTAGACACGTTGGCCCGATACTGTGATTTGAAGACTCGCTGCGAAGCCTCGCAGGGCTGGCATGTAAGTTAGTGCTGCATCCAGAGAAGCACCTGCATGTTTCCACGTAAGGACTGCGAGTGTGCTTGCATGTGCACTGGACACACACACACACACACACACACACACACACACACACACACACACACACACACACACACACAGAGAGAGAGAGAGAGAGAGAGAGAGAGAGAGAGAGAGAGAACTCTGGTCTGTGAAATTTTAATTGTAAGGCCACCGACCTGTATACAATGGGTACACGTTTGCTTAGAATGACATGAAAATGGGTACGGGTCATCAGCAAAAGGAAGTAATTTCTTTCCAGAAATACATAAACAAACAGTTACAAGGGGAAATAATTCAAGGAAACAAACCAAGATAAACAAAAATATTTTCACTTGCATTTTAAACCAATCACAACACATACTCATATATGGAGTTTCCGTTCATTAGTTCATGTATAGTTTTCAGTGCATAAAATATATACATTGACACATTTCCAAGGATCATCATGTTTTCAGATTGCATCAAATAAGCTAACAATCGCCATTTGGATAGGAATAGAATCTTGATAAATATTTTTCTCGCAAATGTGAGTACTTCAGACATTCAAACAAGAAATGAAATTTGTTTTCAATTTTATTACAAAATTGACAGTTTTTTTGGTTGTTCGTCATATCTGTTATCAATTTTTAAATCGCATAATCCCAAACGAAATCTCGAGAGAGCATACCGAAATTTACTAATTGTGATAACTGACACATATTTTTCTGAGTGGAATGTAGATTTGAATGATCTGTATGTTGAAAACGGTCACTCTGAGAAATTTTTGCATTCCAATCTTGCATATAGCAATCCAACATTGGAAAGAGAGAGAGATGAAATGAAATGAAATATTTATTGTTCTTTAGGCCATGGGCACATGAACATTGGGTAATGGGGGTGTGGAGGACACACACAAAAACAAACAGAATTTTAACATTATTACGTCATTTCTTAACACATAGATAGAATAAACATAAAGCAATTTTACTGGCGGAAAATACAGTTCGAAGATGAAAGTTAAGATAGCTTTTTACTCCTGTAGCAATAAAGTTATTTACCCTTCCAAAAATTGTTGCCTCTGTCTCATGGCTTGAAATATAAACTTGGAAACTAGAAGGGA
The DNA here is from genome assembly GCA_018398815.1 of Conus ventricosus. Taxonomy (NCBI): domain Eukaryota; kingdom Metazoa; phylum Mollusca; class Gastropoda; order Neogastropoda; family Conidae; genus Conus; species Conus ventricosus. The sequence goes on along the minus strand of CM031614.1, from coordinate 20,235,536 downwards.
CAGTGTTTTAGATTCTCCATACAATAATCGTTCCAGTGGCATTTTTGATTCCATTAGCAAAATACCTACTTCTCTGTATTGTATACAAAGGGCAATGATACAAAAAGTGCCGTTCATCCTCTATACATTTTTTACAATATGGACAGTATGACTGTGTAACATCTTCCCCATATCTATTCATATTTTTGTTAATTGGTAGCACTCCACATCTAATTTGAGTTAGAGGTACGCGGAAGCAGAAGATATCTATCTTGTTTAAATAACAACACAGAGTTAGATTAGCTTTAATCGAATTATACAGGCTGTATCTTTCCTTATCTCTAATTGTGCTGGACCATTCTTGAAAAAACATGTCAATCAAACGTTGCTTAAATTCACTTAAGAATACATTAATGCTCCCAACGCCTTGGTTCAACCAGACTTCATAAAATCCTGCGTTTGAAAGCATTTCTCTAATTTCTGTTGCCCAGCATCTTTTACCGTTGTTATCCATTGACAACATCATTAAGTACGCCTGCTTAGGTAATCTATCATCATCCATATTCAACAGTCTAAACCAGTACTTAATGCATCTTATACGTGAATTAACAAACAACGGATATCGTCCTAATTCTCCATATATCATTTTGTTTGGAGTCTTTAATGGTACTCCTAGATATCTTTTGTATGCTAATAAATGTACTTTCTCAAGACTTTCTAATCTCTTAAAACCCCAAATTTCTGAAGAATACAACAAGACAGACTGAACCTTAGCATCAAAAATTCTAAAAAATATTTTAGGTGACATTTCTTTGCATTTTCTGAAAGCTTGACAAAGCCAGTAAAACACCTTTTTTCCCTTTGCAACTAAATGATTTGTACCAAGTTTTAGACTCATCATCGTAGTGAAAATAAACCCTAAATAGCAATAGCTATTAACAATTTCTAGCGCTTTGCCCTCGTAAAACCATTTTTCGCATTGCCCTAAATAGCCTCCCTTCCTAAACACCATTATTTTAGTCTTGTCTTTGTTAACTGTCAACTTTAAATTATCACAACATATCTTTAGTGAGTTTAGCTGAGATTGTAAACCCCGTGGAGTAGTTGATATCAAGACCACGTCGTCTGCAAACAACAAAATGAATAGTTCGAGAAAAGTGGGTAACATTTGCACACCATGGACACCTGTATTATTAATATGGTTTGCTAACTGGTTAATAAACAAGGAAAACAAAGTAGGACTCGGGGTACAGCCTTGTCGTACACCTGTTGGGCAATCAAAGAAATCAGAAAATTCATTGTTTACACGGACACAAGAAACCAACGATGCATACATACTTTTTAAAGCACTATAGAATTTTCCTCTTATACCTTCATTATATATTATCTGTAACAACTTCTCATGATTAACCGAATCAAATGCCTTTTTAAAATCTATGAAACAAACATACAGTTTCTGTCTTCTTTTGTTAAGGCATTTCTGGACTAAAGCATAAAGACTGAATATTTGATCGACAGTTGAATAATTTTTTCGGAATCCTGCCTGATTTTCAACTATTTTACTATCATTTTCCATCCATGCGCTTAATCTGTTATTCAAGATAGACGTATAGCACTTACACGAGACATTAATGAGTGATATTCCTCTGTAATTATCTGGTTGGTCATGGTCTCCCTTTTTAAAGATTGGTATCACAATTGCTTTTGACCATTCAAGTGGATAATGCCCAGAATCAAACACTTTGTTAAAAAGCCTAGTTAGAAATTTAACAACCTTATCACCTCCTGCTTTTAACATCTCCGGTACAAGTCCATCTAAACCTCCTGATTTTCCGTTGTTCAATTTCTTTATTGCTTCTATAACTTCTTTTTCTGTGATCTCTTTGTTTAAAATGTGATCACTAGCTTCATTTATATCACTATCAATAATACTCTCGTTATCGTTAAAATCGTGTCCCTTTTGGAAGCCACCCTGAAAATACTTAAACCAGTCATCTAAGCTTATCTTTTCACTAGCCTTCGTTTTTTGTTTTCCATTACCAAGCTTTTTTATTTCTCTCCAAAACTCTGATGGTTTGTTTACATTTGCAGCTAAGGATTCTGCTGTGTTTCTGCGAAATTCTCGTTTCTTTCTATTTAGCAATTCTCTGTATGCTTTTTTCTGCTGAGTATATTTTTGTCGATCTTCAATTTCACTTTTCTTGTTATGTTTTTTGCTTCTCCTAAAAACCCTTAATAACCTTCTACATTTAGCCCTTGTATCTCTAGATTCTTGGTCAAACCATGTACCTTTAATATTCTCCAAAGATGCATAGCATTTTTTAACCATACAGTCTGCAGCACTTCGCAAGCACTCGTTAAAAACTTCTAACCCATGATCTATATCAACATCTAATTTTTGTATAGCAGCTTCTAACCCACTAACAATGTCTTCACTATCAATCTTAGTTACATATTCATGTTCTTTTCCTTTGTCCCAAACAACCTTAGTAATAGGATTTGCCTTGTCAGGTTTTTGGTCAGGTGTCTGGTTGACATCAGACTGTACGAAAATTGATAATGTGTGATCGTTAAATGATCAGAATCTACCATATCTGAGACAGACACGTAGTTCCAACAAAATCTGTATAAGAGATCGGTAGAGGCGATGAAATAATCAACAAGACTGGAGCCTGCACCCGAAATGAAGGTACAACTGTCATCAAAACCAAAAAGGTCCAGACCATTAAGAATAAGGCAATCAAAAATATTACAAAAGTCAATGAGTTGTTCGCCAAAGAAATTAATTTCAGGGTCTTGTGAGTGTCTTTTAACTGTTTTACTTATTTCACCCAAGTCTCTTCCTTCATCCGACAAGCTGAAAACAATATTCCTGTCAGCAGTCCTGGAATTGAAATCTCCACATATCAAAACATAAAAGTCATCATAAGAATCGTGAAGATCTAGCATGCATTTCTCTAATAAGTCTAAACCAAATCCGTTGGCTTCAGATTTCCACGATGGCGAGTCATATGGCGGAATGTATGAGGCAATAAAGAAAACGTCTTTATCTGTGTTCACAAATCCTCTGGACAGTTTCAAAATGACAGTATTACTAACATCACTGAACACTCTTTCAACGAAAGGCAAAAAACATTTTTTAACTAACACCACTACACCCCTGAAGGTCTACCGTGTCTTGACAATTTTTTTGCTTTTGACGAGAATATGCTAAAGTCTGCAAATACATTTTCATCTATTTCAACATCCATAAAGGTTTCAGTTAGACACACGAGGTCATGCTTTTGAATAAATTTGATAAAATCACTATCACCTAATTTCGACTGCAAGCCACATACATTATAATTGAGAAAAGCGATGGGTGTCTGATGCATTGGCATTGAATTATGCGCAAACTGGTCGATATTTAGGGCGCGTCCATCGCGTCCATGTGCCCGGCCATTTCCCTATTCGTTACTTTCGTTTCCTGATGGTTCTGCTGATGACGAAGGTTTTCTTGGGTTGTCTTTATCCGTTTTATGGTCATTGTCTGTTCTAGCAGACCTAAAGACTTCTAAAATGCTTGTCTGGTTCGGGGATCGCTGCGGTGTTGTCCGGGAGCGTTGAGCACGGCTGTCATCCCGGTCTTTGCTGGACCGGTTGAGTTTTGCAGCTTGTCTGGTTCTGGGGCGTGATTGACGTGGGGAAGTCTTTGGGTCAGAGTCTGCATTCGCCTTCTCCTCCTCATCTTCTGGACCAGACAGTTCGCGTTGATCGTCACTCGGTTCGTTCAGTTCTTCCTCATGAAGTTCGACAGACTCAGGTAGAGTGGATTGGTCATGGCTCAGTGGTTGTTGACGATGTACTGGTTGTCTGTGAAGAACTCGTTGATCTGTTTGAAAAATTTGTTTTTCTCGAGGTATCTGCCTCTGTTCCGCATCTGTTATTGATTCTTGTTGCACCCCAGTCTTTTCTTGATCCTGCTTTTCATCAAACTTTTCATCATCTTCCCTTGTCAAATGTTTCCCTTGTTGCCCTTGGTTCTTCATTGCTGACGTTCTCTTTGAGGTCTAGGTTGTTCTTGCTGGTTTTGCCAAGATTGTTGTTTGTGTCTTTGAGAGGCTTTTTCATTGGTTTGCCGACACTGTTCATTTTGCTTTGGTTGATTTACATGTTGCTTTTCATTCTGCTTGTTTTGAGATGCCTTCTGAGTTCTGGTACTTTGCTGATTTCCACTCTGGTGAGTAGGTGACCGACGTGGGGTGGGCAAGGCACTGAATTCTTGGGATGTTTCCAGGAGACTTGTGGGCGAGTTGTCAGACCTTACGGCCATGTTCTTTCTGTTCATGAGTGGTGGCCATTGCTCAGGATTTAACAATGGGGATTGATCTTCAACTCGTTGCCTCTGGACTGATGGGTTAACAAGGAAGGGACTCTTTTCTAGTTGTTGTTGAGAGGGGACAAAAGGAAAGGGTTGTCTTGTTTGAAAGAGGAATGGAGGTGCACACGCAAACTGGTTTTCCACATGTTCAGACTGAGGAGGGCCATACGGAAATCGTTCTTTCTCTTGAACAGAAAGATAGGACATTTCATATGACCGTTTTGTGACTTGAATAGATCCCGGAGGAACACGGGGAGTCTGTTCCACCACTTGCTGTTGATGCCTAGAGAGGTTTTGTCTCCTGTGTGTGGGGAGTAAATCATCATCACATGAGCGCTGAACTTCATGGATATTAGAATTGAGAGTGGGGGAGTAAGGGAAGCCCTCGACGTAGATTTTTCCGTTCCTGAATACTGGCACTCTACCTTCCCTTCAATGTCACTCACCTTTTCTCTGTTTCCCCATGGATTCCATTCACGAACACCAAAAAACTTCAGATTCTTCTCTCGTTTTGCTTCTTCGATTTGTTCAAGTTTCTCTTCAATTTCACAAAGTTTTTCTTGCAAGAAAACGCTGTTTTGCTGTAACTCGCTGATGTCGCTTCTGTTGTCTTTTATATCTTTCCTGGATTCCTGTATGTCGCATTCGAGTTTCTGCAGAGAATATTGAAGTTTGTTAAAATTTTCAGCAGTCTGTTGACCGAGGAAAGCCCCTTGAATATGTAGGTTGTGAATGATTTCGGCACACCTCACTTCAAATCTTTGTTGAGACACGGGTAAAAAATCACCATGCGAAACGCTGTTGTCGGTCATTGTGCGGTAAAAAGAGCTCACACTGTCCAACCTTCCCTTTCGACGGCCAAACGCAGAATGGAAAGAGAGAGAGAGAGAGAGAGAGAGAGAGAGAGAGAGAGAGAGAGTCTGTTTCAGCTGAAAGTCTAAGCCTCATGCGGAAGGAAAATGAACACATCAGTGAATATGAAAAAGAAGAAAATATACCTATGGGATGTTCCTATGGAAAGTGAGCCTAATGCCCTTTATCATGCTATAAACTGAAGTGGTGATCCTACGTCTGACGTCACACTACGCGAGTCCCTAAAGTGTCTGATGTATAAATACACATTGCTGAATGTGATTAGAATGACTCATTACTTTGTAGACCTGAACAAACTTTGTTGAAATAATGTTTAAAAAGTGTTTGAAATAACCCTGCCAGTTAAAAAGGACAAACAAATCACAAGACAAAACACGACGCGTTTCGACCCCTAGGGTCTTCTTCAAGCAGATAAACATCACTCAGCAAAACGAGCAATCACTTCTCTTGGCTGACGTTCCAAAAGAACATGCCATTTGTATTTTTTCTTGTTGTGTTCACTGATGTATTCATTTTCCTTCCGTTTGAGGCTGAGGCTTTCAACACCCATCTTGCGCCGAATTTGACAAGAGAAGTGATTGCTCGTTCTTCATTTTCGTTGTCCTGAGTGTTGTTTACCTGGCCTGAAGAAGACCCAAGAGGTCGAAACGCGTCGTGTTTTGTCTTGTGATTCGTTTGTCCAAGTTGTTTGGCGGAGTTACTTCAAACGCTTCTAAAGATCTGAACAAACTAAGTTGAAACTTTCATGGATGTTTGTAAGATCTTGGGCCTACTTTCACACTACGAGCACTCTATCAGGACATAAAGAATACAACACTCTTGAAAGTGTGTCTGCTATAGGCTTCTTACACTGAAGGCAGGTGTTGCAAAACTGTTATATGTAACTATGTTTGATGGTTTAGGTATGCATGCTCGTTTCATACTAACCACACACGGTGAAGGCAATGGCAAAGGTAGCCGAGAAGAGTTTCAGCTGGATCTGGTGGAGGAAGAACAGAAGCGGACTGTATAAGGCTTACATTTCCCAACTTAGAACAGGTGTCCCGTTAGCAGTGGGGTAAGACATCCGTCTAAAAAAAGGCACGCACCCACCACCCACCCCTCATCCAACAGTTGCGGCTTCGAATCCCGGTAACGCCAAGAAACATACAACCAACAAACAAAAAGCTGGCAGTAGAAGGGCATCTGGGAGTCCATGTCGTGCCCTGGATGTGTCCTGGCCGCCCTTTGAGTGTAAGAAGTTCAGTGCCTAAACACTTGTCTGAGGGGAGCTTCTTCTCTGAAAACTTTCTACTGTCAAGCCTTCTGTAGAGTTTCTTCCTGCAATTGCAAACAACATCTGATAGCAACATGAATGAAAATTTCATATACAGCGTATTTGATTTTTGAGCTGCTTTAGGCTTCCACTCTGTTCCTTTTTCATCTGACTGAAATGAGCACTGGTACTGTTTTGTTTTAACACCCAGAACCTGGGTGCCCATCAACGCCTTCTGCTCGACCTGGCGTCCTGGCTGGAAGTGCAGGGAGACAGAGCCCCCGTCACCTTCCTCATCACCACCAGAGCCGCCCCCCTCCTCTCTGCCCTGCTGGGGCAGAGTGCCCACTTGCCTCCCTCGCCGAAGATGCAGCAGATCCGGGCCAGGCTGCAGAGACTGTGGGACCAGGGCGTGGTGTTGGAGGCCTCCGTCCTCGTGCGCAAAGACTTGGTCCTATACATCAAGAACTACCACAGGCTGCTCTTGAAAGGTGGGAGAGACCACAGCGTGGGCCACTGAGCGGGGGATGGTGACTGTGGGTCTGTGTCATGGGGACAGTGAACACACTTACTATGACGACGACGACGACGACGACGACGACGGCGGCGACGACGACGACGACGACGACGACGATGATGATGGTGATGATGATGATGCTGGTGATGATAATGACGATGACGATGATGATATTGCTTGGGATGATGATGATCATGATGATGATGATGATTATGATGATAATGACGACGACGACGACGACGACGCCGATGAGGATGATGATGATGGTGATGATGACGATGATGATGATGATTAAGATGATGATGGTGGTGGTGATGAGGATGATGATCACGTTGATGGTTATGGTAATGATGATGACGATGATGAAGATGATGATTACGATGACGATGATGATGATGACGATGATGATAATGACAATGATGATGATGACGATGATGATGACGATGATGATGATGATGATGATGATGATGATCTCATCATCATCATCATGGTAATCATCATATTTTTCGTCATGATCTAAGTACGGCTTATAAAGCACGAGGGCAACCACTGAATTGTTTCTTGATGAGACACAATGGAATGGTATGCGAAGAACGTGAGACGCTGGGTGACCTGGTGGAATAGATATGAATGAGCAAATCGGCAGTGGGGAGAAAACTTCAGAAAAAAAATCAGTGTCTCTGTCACTTCAAAAGCCCAAAGATTGAACACATTAAAAACAAACAGTAGGTGTGTGGTGGAATGAAGAAGTAAACATCACGTTGTAAATGCTAACCCCCATCTGTCAGAACATGTGGAGCCGGCGACTTCTGTCTTGTGAACTGAAACACCATAAGCGTGCTCCTAGGGTGGCCTTTCGTCTGCTGTGGTAGACTGATCGGTAGTACCCGCTCAGAGTTGTCTGGGTTTACTCATGGTACCTACCACGGAACACACCCATTATTCTGTGCTGCTCTCACCACTGTGATGAGAACATTACAATCGAACGGCTCCAACACAGGGCTGAAAAAGATCGGGAAGCAAGTGCAATGGAGAAGTAGGTCTCAAAGATCAATAAGAATAATCAGGATAAAAATCCATGAGCCAATAGGCTATGGTCGTAGATCCGAAAAGTATGCAAGAAAGGTGAAAATGCGCCGACAGTCTGACTGGTCGGATCTCCTGTGTTATAAACAACTCCTGCTGAAGTCGGAATATCTGGAACAAAAGAATTGTGGGGAAAGACGTGTGGAGGCAAACACTTCCTCAACCACTATGAACAGAGCTCTGTTAAAGAAGAAAGAGGAAAGGAGAGATAACCGGTAGGAGAATCAGGATGAGGATGTTGAAATATCATTGAATCCGTCATAGTCCGCACACGAGAGCCGCCCAAGTTTGCCTGATGAACAGAGCCATTGGCCTTACTGGTTCAAGGTCCGTTTTTGTCTGCTTTGGAGACTTAGCCGAGGATCGAACTCGGCCTGATTATGTCAACCCCAAGGTGTGTCATTTCAGACACCGCCTATGATTGTGTTACCACCCAAGGTCTATCATTTCAGACACCGCCTATGATTGTATTAAACACCCAAGGTCTATCATTTCAGACACCGCCTATGATTGTGTTAACCACCCAAGGTCTGTCATTTCAAGTACCGCCTATAATTGTGTTCAACCGGCCAAGGTCTATCATTTCAAACACCGCCTATGATTGTGTTAACCACCCAAGGTCTATCATTTCCGACACCGCCTATGATTGTGTTAACCACCCAAGGTCTATCATTTCAAACACTGCCTATGATTGTGTTAACCACCCAAGGTCTATCATTTCAAATACCGCCTATAATTGTGTCCAACCATCCAAGGTCTATCATTTCAAACACAGCCTATGATTGTGTTAACCCACCCAAGGTCTATCATTTCGAACACTGCCTATAATTGTGTTAACCCACCCAAGGTCTATCATTTCAAACACCACCAACAATTGTGTTCAGCCACCCAAGGTCTATCACTTCAAACACTGCCTATAATTGTGTTCAACCACCCAAGATAATTTCAACACTGCCTTTAATTGTGTTAACCCACCCAAGGTCTATCATTTCTGACACCGCCTATAATTGTGTTACCATTTCCAATTTCTATCATTTCAAACACCGCCTAAAATTGTGTTAACCCACCCAAGGTCTATCATTTCAAACACTGCCTATAATTGTGTTAACCCTCCCAAGGTCTATTATTTCAAACACCACCAGTAATTGTGTTCAGCCACCCAAGGTCTATTACTTCAAACACTACCTATAATTGTGTTCAACCACCCAAGGTCTGTCATTTCAAACACTGCGTATAATTGTGTTAACCCACCCAAGGTCTATCATTTCAAACACTGCCTATAATGTTGTTCAACCACCCAAGGTCTATCATTTCAAACACTGCCTATAATTGTGTTAACCCACCCAAAGTCTATCATTTCAAACACTGCCTATAATTGTGTTCACCCACCCAAGGTCTATCATTTTAAACACTGCCTATAATTGTGTTCAACCACCCAAGGTCTGTCATTTCAAACACTGCCTATAATTGTTGTTCAACCAGCCAAGGTCTATCATTTCAAACACTGCTATAATTGTTGTTCAACCACCCAAGGTCTATCATTTCAAACACTGCCTATAATTGTGTTCAACCACCCAAGGTCTGTCATTTCAAACACTGCCTATAATTGTTGTTCAACCAGCCAAGGTCTATCATTTCAAACACTGCCTATAATTGTTGTTCAACCACCCAAGGTCTATCATTTCAAACACTGCCTATAATTGTGTTAACCCACCCAAGGTCTATCATTTGAAACACTGCCTATAATTGTTGTTCAGCCACCCAAGGTCTTCATTTCAAACACTGCCTATAATTGTTGTTCAACCACCCAAAGTCTGTCATTTCGAACACCGCTTATCATTCTGTTCACGCTCTGTGTGCTCTATGTACTCTCTGTGTGCTCTATGTACTCTCTGTGTGCTCTATGTACTGTCAGCGCCGATCTCTGTGTGCACTATGTACTCTCAGCGCCGCTTAGGGGGAAAAATTTCCTAATCGCATTCTTACCCCTTCATCCTGTCCTAACCCGACCAACTCCTCCCCCATCCAACCCACTCCCAAGGTACCCAGAGAAGGGCAGAATAGAGAAGAAGGGAAAAGAAAAGCAAATGATGATAATTTTACTTTAATCGTTCAGCCTACGCATTACTATCTATGAAGGATGCAAGGGAGGTCAACATGGGCCAACGATCTGAGTGTCCAGCTCTACTTTCGCTGCAGCGTCCAGGTGTAACGAATATTAATAATTATTATCATTATCACAAGTACTTACATAGCGCCTATCCTCGCTAGAGGCCAAGCTCTGGGTGCTTTGCAGTCCGCACTCTTTTTTTTTTTTATACAACAGGCTGCCTACCTGGGTAGAGCCCACTGATGAGCTGTCTGCCAGTGCTTCATTCAGTCGTTTCCCGTGTCATCCAGTCAACATTGTTCACTCCATTTCCTTACTTCCATTCTTTCCATTTCTCACGCAGGGTGCATGCCATGTGTCACGTGTAAATCTATACAACGGCCAAACTGGCCTTCTCTTCCGAAAGCTGGTGAGGGGATTTGATGTTGTACAAGATGTTACGGACCCTTGGTTTGTATTAAAGGACTTTTCGGGGAAATGGAGTCAGAACCAGTGTCAACTCTGAGGGAAAATTCCCTCTGTATCCAAACAACCCGGTGGAGATTCGAACCGACAACCCCAGGATCATCAAAATCACACGAGTCCGGCGCTCAACCAACAGAGCTCTTGCGGCCCATTTGTGAGAAAGCACATCGTTGAATCTGCTGCAAACTTTCTCTTGGCCACAGCTTCCCTTAGTGGTTGTGTTGTGTTTTTGCAGTGGACACTGAGGGACTGGCACCGACCCTGGCCACTCGCTATCCTACATCTATGCCCGCCTGCTGCAAAGCAGTAACGAGTTCGCCAAGGCCTTGGATCACGCCAGTGATGCTTTGGAAAGAGTGACGGTGAGTTGTATGGACCACGTCAGTGATGTGAGGACAGTGAGGGTGAGTTGTGTGGACCACGCCAGTGATGTGGCGACAGTGAGGGTGAGTTGTGTGGACCACGTCAGTGATGTGGCGACAGTGAGGGTGAGTTGTGTGGACCACGTCAGTGATGTGAGGACAGTGAGGCTGAGTTGTGTGGACCACGTCAGTGATTGTGAGGACAGTGAGGGTGAGTTGTGTGGACCACGTCAGTGATGTGAGGACAGTGAGGGTGAGTTGTGTGGACCACGTCAGTGATGTGAGGACAGTGAGGGTGAGTTGTGTGGACCACGTCAGTGATGTGAGGACAGCGAGGTAGAGTTGTGTAGGCCACGTCATTGATGCTATGAAGACAGTGAGGTTGAGTTGTGGAACCACGTCAGTGATGTGACGACAGTGAGGGTGAGTTGTATGGATCACGTCAGTGATGTGGGGACAGTGAGGGTGAGTTGTGTGGACCACGTCAGTGATGTGAGGATAGTGACAGTGAGTTTGACACTGACTTGAGTCCTAGAACACACTGTCTATCCCTCACACTGTACTGTGACCCAAAACACCCTGTCTATCCCTCACACTGACCTGAGACCCAAAACACACTGTCTATCCCTTACACTGCCCTGAGACCCAAAACACACTCTCTATCCCTCACACTGATCTAAAGCCCCAAACACCGACTTATGTCAAAGTCCTCTGGCAAGAGGAATGGAACTCGCAGTTGAGCAGATTGTCTATCCCTCACACTGACCTGAAACCCCAAACCCAGGCTTGTGTCAAAGTCCTCTGGCAAGAGGAATGGAACTCGCAGACAGACAACAAACCATTTAAAATCCGTCCAAACCTGAAGGAAGTTTTTCCCATGTTTCCGAGGTGGCCGTGAAGAAGAAAGTTTTGTGCCGTCTGCATGCAGGTCATCCTTTCACACCCATTCATATCTTTTAAGAATTGAAGAAACTCCGAGGTGCAATCTATGTCATGTAATGAGGATGGTCAGTCTGATGGCCTATGAGCTGAATGGTCAGTGTCCTTTGCGGAATCCAGGACCCAGGAGAGAGGCGAGACATCGAGGACCTGATCCACGAACTCAACGACGCCATGAAGAACAGTGCTGGACACAGAGACCTCAGTGGACCTCCTGACCGCGCGTGGCTTGAGGGCACCAACGCTGTGCCCAGTCAGGTGTGTGTGTGTGTGTGTGTGTGTGTGTGTGTGTGTGTGTGTGTGTTGTACTCTATGGTTTAAAATATGGAGTTTACGGAAGTTTGAATGTTATTTTGAAATTATCAGACAAGTATCTTGAGCTGTTTCGTTTAAACTGCACAGTAAATTACTCTTATGCAATGCGGGCAAACTTATTGATTGCCTGTTAGTTGATAGCAGCATGACATGCTTCTGCTGTACACTGATCTCAGATGATCCTAGATATTTTTCTAAAACATTTTCAGACGAGCTCTATGGCCTATACATTAATAAAATGAATAATTCACCAAGGATTGATCACATCCTAATGTTTTATTAACTCTGGTTATCACTGCATCTGGAAATCAGAACGATTTCATAAATAAATGCATATGGTCGAAATGTTACGTTAGCTCTTCAAGATATTTATAAGCGTGTGTAGAAAACTGTGTGTGAGCACACTATAATTGTCTTTTGGATCGAAATTTAAAAAAAAATGTTATGGGCAAGAAAAGTACACCACGCATTTTCCAGATAACGTTTCTTTTTTTCTTTTTAATGTGGTTTCGATGTAGTTGTCATAAACTTGAAACTGACTGAATGAAACTCCACGTAAGAAACAGTATTTGTAAAGATTGCAACATGGGCCCTTTTGGAGACGAATTTCACTTTTTCCTCGAAATGTCCGGAATAAACGGGTCTTGATTAATCAATTTAAAGAAATATGTACATAAGAAGCGGTCCACAGCAAATCAATGTTTGATATTTACAGTTTCTTGCCAGCAAAACTTTCTCAATTTCAGTAAAATTACATCACATTTTCTAGTCTTCTGTTAGCTGATCTATTTTTTTGATTGCCATGTCATTGCATTTTTTGTTTTGTTGTGTTGTGTTTTGTTGTTATTGTTGCTGTTGTTGTTGTTGTTGTTGTTGTTTTTTGCATGTATTTGTTTTCCCCCCCCCCCCCCCCCCCTCCCCCCCCCTGGCGAATTCGTGTGAATATATGAGCCGTCCCCTTTCTTTTTGGTTCGTGTTATTTTGGATAAGTGTTATGTTGGTTAAGTGTTATACTAGATAGTGTTATACTGGTTAAGTGTTGTACTCGTTAAGTGTTATATTGGTTAAATGTTGTGATGGTTAAGTGTTATATTGGTTAAGTGTTGTATTGGTTAAGTGTTAAGTGTTATACTGGTTGAGTGTTATATTGGTTTAGTGTTATACTGGCTAAGATACATTGGTTAAGTGTTACCTTGGTTAAGTGTTATATCGGTTAAGTGTTATACTGGTTATAGTGTTATACTGGTTAAGCGTAATGCTGATTAAATGTTATACTGGCTTAGTGTTATGTTGGTTAAGTGTTGTATTGATACTGGTTAAGTGTTATACTGGTTAAGTGTTATACTCGTTAAGTGTTATACTGGTTAAATGTTATACTGGTTAAGTGTTATATTCGTTAAGCGTTATGTTGGTTAAGTGTTATTTTGGTTAAGTGTTACATTGGTTAAGTGTTGCATTGGTTAAGTGTTATATATTGGTTAAGTGTTGTACTGGTTAAGTGTTGTATTGGTTAAGTGTTATATATTGGTTAAGTGTTGTATTGGTTAAGTGTTATATATTGGTTAAGTGTTGTACTGGTTAAGTGTTGTACTGGTTAAGTGTTGTACTGGTTAAGTGTTGTATTGGTTAAGTGTTATATATTGGTTAAGTGTTGTATGGTTAAGTGTTGTATTGGTTAAGTGTTGTATGGTTAAGTGTTGTACTGGTTAAGTGTTGTACTGGTTAAGTGTTGTATTGGTTAAGTGTTGTGCTGGTGCGTGTATATATATATATATATATATATATATTATATATATATATATGTGTGTGTGTGTGTGTGTGTGTGTGTGTGTGTGTGTGTGTGTGTGTGTGTGTATGTGTGTGCTTGCGTATGTGTGTGTGCGCGCGCGCTCGATGAAGGCACGAAGTTTGTGTGTTAGTTGTTTGACATAGAGATGAGTTCTAAATACAGAGACAGACAGACAGACGATTGTGTCGTTTTGCTTACTTTTGATGAGTTTGCTGATCGATGATCAGATCAGTCTCTGATGTACTCTTCGTTTCTTCCGGTCTGACTATATTGTTTATTCAACGGTTTCATTGTCTGTCTTGTTTCAATACAGTCTCGAACAGAAGCTCAGGAGGCAATTCATCAGAACCATCAGTCCAGGAAACAAGCAAAATTTGTCAGAAGTAGACGTAAGTTTCCAAGGGATGTGGTTGAGTTTTGAGAGAGAGAGAGAGAGAGAGAGGAGAGAGAGAGAGAGAGAGAGAGAGAGAGAGAGAGAGACAGAGACAGAGAGAAAGAGACAGAGAAAGAGGGAGGAGGAGTGAGGGAGACAGAAGAGAAAGAGAGAGAGAGAGGGAGAGGGAGAGGAGACAGCAGCCAGCCAGCCAGCCAGAAACAGAACGAACGAATTTTAACGCTAATAAGCTGTTAAGCCCATTTAGCATGTCGGCGCGATGTACAATGACAAAACGTGACTCGATTTCGTTGACATGGTAACCACAGCAGTGTCCTTTTCTTTCACTTTATATGACAAAAACGTGTTCGAGAAAATGTCCCTGGTATGCATTCACTGTCAGTTCAGTAGATGATTGTCACCTCAGGTAGAACTGGATTAATCCGTGGAGAGCGTGCAGCCGCCGTAGAGCACGTGCTTGGGTCTCTGCCTGTTCTGTGTTGCGGGTGCGTCTTCCTTTCCGAAGGTTGGCCAGTTTGACACATTCCTCTGATGAGATGTTTCTTTCTTCCTGCTTCACGAACCAGAACATGCAATCGTCCTCCGAGTGTGGATCGCAGGAATATTCCACAACAATATCATCAGACTCATACAGCAGCACACCCTTACTATCCGTTCGATGAAGCACAGCCTTCCGGAACTCTGTATTTCTGTGCGGATCACGTAACCGTCTCTGCACTTGTCGGTCAGTCAGAGTAGCAACATAATGCTTTACCACTCCAGAGTCAAAGCCGGCGACTGTTTTGTCTATGGATTGTTCAACACTTACGTCGACGTCCGACTGCTGGATTTCTGGATCACTGTACACTCCGACTGATGAGAACACAAAGCCTCCTGAAGATGCGGCGTGTCATCATCATCGCATGTAGTTATGTTGTTTTCTTCCGTAATGCCCTGTGTACTGTGCTGTGTACTGTGTTCGTTTGAATCGAAGTTAAGTGCGGCCAGTTCATTCACATCTCTGGTGTTTCCGAGACCAGCACCAACCTGTTCAGGTCGTCTGTTCTGCTGCTTCGCTCTCTGTCGATCTTGTCGCACTTGGCTGGTGGGTTTTTTTTCCTGTAGTACTGAACTTGCGTGCTCCTGTTCAGCACAGGATCCGCCATTGTTGTTGTTGACACTGGGCTGACTGGCTTCAGTCGAAGAACGACCACCGTGTTGCTGCCTTCACCTGAAATTTTCCATCTGACAACACAAGGGCTGTCTCCGCGGTTGCTGGAAGTCCAGTAACTGGCATTGTCCAGACAGAAGCAGAGAGAGAGAGAGAGAGAGAGAGAGAGAGAGAGGAGAGAGAGAGAGGAGAAGATGTGTGTATGCATGTGTGTGTTTATGTATGTATGTGTCTATCTAGCTAGCTATCAATGTGTCTGTCTGTCTATGTATCTAATATACTTATCTGTCTATCCTTCTACATGTCTCTCTCTCATTTTCTTTCTCTGTACATGTGTGGTGTGTGCGTGCGCGTGTGTGTGTGAGAGAGAGAGAGAGGGGTGGGGTGGAAGGGGACTATAACACAATACGTTGGTTACCTTTTCATTCCAATTCCAGGCAGAAGGGCGTCCCTTTCCGCGCGGAGTGAGACCCCATCCCCAGTGGCCTTGGGCTCTAGGCACAGGGCAAGCAGCAGCGCCACACCAGGCCGCTCCAGCCTCTCTGCTGGACAGCACGCGCCAGGAGGACCTGCTGTGTGTTCATCGAGAGAGAACCTTCTCCGTTGCCCTGAATGGCACGACACTGACGATGATGATGAAGAAGACGACGAAGGCGAGGAAGTGGATGCCACCGACCGAGAGATCCGCTTCCTGTATTCCTCAGACAACAAGGACGAGCACCAGGCATCCTACATGAGAGGAGATGAGGAGGGGGACTCCGAGGCTGGTTTGAGAAGAGTGAACAGGCCCTGGCGCTAGGGGAGAGCGTGGAGGAGGAAGAAGCCGTGGTTCTCTCAGACAGACAAGCCAGTGACTTTGAACGAGGCGGTGAGGGAAGAGCGTTTTATCCGGACTTTACTGAAGACGCCGAGGAGCTGTGGAAAAGGGACCCTGCCAGGTACAAACGATGTCAGCTGAAAATTGAAGGGGCGCACAAGGCGACAGCTAAAGTGCTGGACAAAGGCAGCGACTACTCTACCATCGTTATTGAGGGTCGTTCTAAGGCCGGTCGCACGTACATGGATGATGAGGTCGTGGTGGAGGTCTTGGCGGAGCCGGAAGGAAGAAAGGGCTCGGAGGCAGAGGTCTCCCAGGACAAGCTGGTGTACGGAAAAGTCGTTGGACTTTTGAAGAGAGTCAATTTCGCCAACGTCGAACACCCTGTGTTGTTCTGTACTCTCGACGAAATAGAGGGCCATCTGATGCGGCCGCTGTGCAAGACTGTTCCCAAGATCCACGTCATGAATGACACGGTCAAAAGCAAGTACCCGATGCTGGTGAAAAACAGGATCGAAACGAAGACAGTGTCTGCTGACGGTAATGTTCACCATAAAGGATTCTGTGACGTGCAGCCTGAGAAGAGGGAGCAGTACGTCTTCAGGGTCGTCCTTCTGGGATGGAGGCAGCGCAACATCTACCCACTGGGGGCCGTTCTGGACGCTCACATCGGTGGCAAGGATTACTCCGGAGGACTGCAGGTGCTGTCCATGCAGCAGCGTGTGCCCAAGTTTTACTCACGATCAGCCGTAGAAGACACAAAGAAGATGGTCCAGGACACGCGTGTGTCCAAGGCAGCACGTGACAATCTGACAGATGAACGGCTGTTCACCATTGACCCCCCTGGCTCTAAAGATCTGGACGACGCCATCAGCCTCAGGACAAAGGGTGACCACCAGGTCATTGGAGTGCACATTGCTGACGTGGCCGCAGTGGTGAAGAAAGACAGTGGTGTGGACCAGGAAGCCAGGAGGAGGGCCGTGACCTTCTATCCCCTGAACAGACCACCTCGCTGCATGCTGCCAGAGCCTCTGAGTCACGGCAAGTGCAGCCTGCTGCCAGGGGAAGAACGCCTGGCTCTGTCTGTCTTCTTCACCTTCGACCACAATGCACAACAAGTGGCGGAGCCTGAAATCAGAAGAACGGTCATCAAGTCCAGGCAACAGCTGACTTACGAACAAGCCCAAAAAGTCATTGAAGGGCAGGTCGAGGTGGACGTGGACCCCGTCATTCAAGAAGATATTCGCCAGATAACACAGATCACTTCCAAGCTGCGAGCAGCTCGACAGAGAGAGGCCATGCTTTTTGTTCCTTTTGAGGACCCACGGCTGCCAGAGCTGGAGACCATCAACGACTGTGTGGCCGCTCATGCGCTGATCGAAGAGCTGATGATCCTGACCAACTCGCACGTTGCAGGCTACCTGATCAAACGACCCAGGTATCGTGACGGCCTGATAGTGCGCTGTCACATGGCTCCCACCTTTGAAGAGCTTGGTCAGTGGCAGGAGAAAGAAGGTCACGTGACCAACTTGGTGATGCAGCTGCAGGGCAAACGGATGACGCCGGGGAGTCAGCTGTGCCTGAAAAATACCCCCAGATCAAACGGTTATCCCCCCTGCCGTCTGTTGTGGTCCAGCGTCAGGTGTGGCAGAAACTGTGTGGTCACCTGGAAGACGGGGAGATAGAAGAGGCCAGGGGGACTGGCCTTCATGGACGCTATGCACCCTCTGCAGTGCCTGGCCACCAACAGCTGGATGGACCTGATGGCCACGGCAGAGTACAGATGTGCCTACGGCCTCAACGGTCCTGACCTTCGTCACTTCGGCTTGGACCTGGCTGTCTACACTCACTTCACCTCCCCAATCCGCAGGTATGCCGACCTGCACGTCCAGCGTCTCCTGCACGCAGCCCTGGACGGCACACCCTCCGTCTGCGGTCCGGATGACGTCACTGAGCTGTGTCAGCACATCAACGGCGCCACGCGCAGACAGAAGGCGTTTGGCAAAGGCTGCCTGGCGCTGAAGGTAGCAGAGCAGCTCCAGCATCAGCCTCTGGTGTTCAGGTCCTTCATCGACACAGTGGACGACGACCAGCTGACGGTGTTCGTGCCTTCACTGCACAAACTGCAGGACCGCAAGCAGGAGGTGCCTTTCAGTGTTCTGGGCGTCAGCAGTCAGCCAGAGGTGGTCACAGACACGGCGCTAAAGACAGACAGCGTCACCGTCCGGTGGAAGAGGCGGTTCTATGATGAAAGAGGCATGTGTCCTGGAAGTCTCCTCCCGGTGTGGAATCACTTAGAAAGACCCCAGAACAATTTTCCCGGCTCTCCTGTCACCATGACTATCTCCCCTGACCAACTGAGCGTGTCCGTGAAACTAGGAGACTGGGCCAAGATTGTGAAAAGTCTGGCGTCCAACCGTCAGCAGTCCTGGGACACGGTGCCGCAGACACAGAGCAGAAACCAGCTGGAGGTGGAGTATGTGTCCTCTGAGAGAGGCAAAGGCACAGCCTCTCCACGCCCTGTTCAGTTTTGTCGAACGTACAGTCGGGGTCAGATCGTCCAATTGCAGATGTCAGCAGAACCACGCAAAGGGCTTTTGAAGCCACGCACAGACATCGTGCACCTGGCACGCAATGCCTGCATGTGCACGCTGCACGTTTCCGAACCTGTCCTGACCCTGACCCGCCACGCCACGCGCACCACGAGGGACCAGCAGTTCACAGGCCTTCAGGAGTACATGAAGTCCTGGATGCCCTTGCTGGAGATGGAGGCGGCAGCGGGGGCCGGTGAGGGTGAAAGTGCTGTCGTCATCGACAACGTCCACGTCACCATGAAAGCTCAGAAGTCCTCCGACCTGCCCTTCCGGGGCTCCTTCAGACTGAAGGCAGCGTTCTGCTACACTCGCTGCATCGAGTTTGGAGGGAAGTCTGCAGCGAGTACCAATGAAGATGAAGGCAACGACATGGCTTTCCCTCTGGACTACCTGTGTCTGCGCTACCGGACGGAGTGTCGCAGCTCCGCGGTGTCCCGGGTGAGGGCGAGCTCGGTGGCGGAGGCCGTGGACACGCAGTACACCTGGCTGGCTCATGCTAGTGTGGTGCAGGTGGTCCACAAAGGGAAGAAACGAGAGGATGGGGGAGACCTGATGGTGACCTTCGTCCTGTCCTCCTCCAGTCCACCCCCTCCACCACCGCTGTTGAAGAAGGAGGGGGACAGAGTCACCATAGAGCTGCTGCCCAAGGCCGATGTGGACAGGTGAGGCAGTGTTTATGCATATCTTCACACACACACACACACACACACACACACACACACACACACACACACACACACACACGCACGTACATGTCAATGCCCAGATATCTAAATATCACCACACGATGCTTAAGGATAATGTGGCTTTTATTGTCGGTGCTGTTTTTTTTTGTTTTTTTTTTTGTTGTAGATTCTGTCGATAACAAACCATTGAAAATGACGGTACAAATCATAATGGCACTTTGACTCCTTGGTTCTGGTCATACGTGTTGAGGTAAACGAATGCTCACGTTTCTTTGCCTGACAGGAGAGCCCAGGAGCTTCTCTTTCAACTCCAAGACTCCGAACTGAAGCTTGCCCGTGCCATTGCGTTTGGTAGCAAGTTTCCCCAGCTGGGTGAGTCCATGTGGATACAATTTTAAAAGACACAACTCAAGACAGAAAGATGCGATGAGGCGGAGTTTGAAGGTGCAGAGTATGGTCCACTTAAAAAAAACAACAACTGATATTTTGGAGAAGATTGGTTTTCTGTGTTTTGCATGGGCCATATGATTTGAAGGTATCAATTTTCCCTCCTCTACCCCCAAAGAGTTAATTGCTTTTTTTATGTTCCAGCGGCATTGTCTGCCTCCTCCACTATTTCACACACACACACACACACACACACACACACACACACACACACACACACACACATACACACGAACACACACACACACAGACACACACACACACACACACACACACACACACACACACACGCACACTTAGATATATAAGCAGCCTAATTGGCAGGGCAATAAGTAGCCCGACTTGGTTAAGATATACATAGTGTATGTAGGTACATAGTTAAACGAGAGCAGATAAACAATGTCTTTCTCATCATCCAGGCTACTTTGTTAATACAGTGCAGTCCAAAATCGCACCAGTAATACATGGAGCCCACTGTATTATCTCTTTGACAGTCACTTTCTGAGTCATTCTTCAGATAGAGTTCTTTAAACAGGCTGTCAGTAGCTCTGACAATTAAAGTGAACATTGAACACACAGTGTTTAGTACATGCACCGAATATAAATTGCATTTTTCTCTCCAATAAGGGAAACGTCACAGTCTCCATTAAGCTTTCTGTCAGGTTGGTGGATCAAAAAAGGAGGAAAGGATGATGACAACATGTTGCCCCATGTTGCCCCCAGAACAACGGTGAGCATAGTTTCAATGTGACGACTTAATCTGTTCTGCAATAGAGATCACCACAAGCAACATGTTGTCCCTAAACAATGGTGAGCGGGGTTTCATTGAGACGATTTGATCTGTTCTGCAGTAGAGATCACCACAAGCAACATGTTGTCCCAAAACAACGGTGAGCGTGGTTTCATTGCGACGATTTGATTTGTTCCGCAGATAAAGATCACCAGAAGCTGGGTCTGAAGGATGAAAACCACGAGGTCATCATCCCCAACTCCTGGAAGCTGCCCAAGAACAACATGGCTCAGCTGCAGGCCATCCAAAAAGCGCTGACCAACAGTGTGGCCATGATCCAGGGGCCGCCAGGTCAGTCGCCTCTCTCAAGACTCTTTAGGAGGTGTTCAATGCGTGTCTATGCAAAGTCTTAACAGGTGTTGAATGTGTGTCTATTCAAAAGTCTTACGTTTACCTTAACAGGTGTTGAATGTGTGTCTATTCAAAGGTCTTACTTTTACTTAAGATGTGTTGAATATGTGTCTATTCAAATGTCTCACATTTACTTTAAGAGTGTTGAATGTGTGTCTATGTAAAGGTCTCGCTTTTATTTTAAGAGGTGTTGAATGTGTGTCTGTTCAAAGGTCTTACTTTTACTGTAGGAGTGTTGCATGTGTGTCTATTCAAAGGTCTCAATTTTGCTTTAAGAGGTGTTGAATGTGTGTCTATTCAAAGGTCTTTACTTTTACTTTAAGAAATGTTGAATGTGTGTCTGTACCAAGATCTTACTTTTAATTGAAGACGTGCTGAATGTGTGTCTGTTTTCAGGTCTTGTTTTTATTTTAAGAGGTGTTGAAAGAATTCTGAACATACAGCTGACGCAGCTAACAGCATTAGCTTGATGACCACACTGGGTGAAGACAATGACTATGATTACAGGGTCCGGCAAGACGAACACAGGCATCAAGCTGGTGTACCTGTTCTGCAAAATCAACCGACAGCTGGAAGCTGAGGGCAAGGGTCGGAAAACGGTTCTCTACTGTGGCCCTTCCAACAAGTCGGTGGACCTGGTGGCACGTATGTGATCGCTCCTGCTATGTAGTTTGTACGTCAATGTACTCGTCTATATGTTTGTGTAGCGTCATGCAAACGTCAGGTAAGGTAAGGTAATGTTGCTTACAGCCCAGCCGACCGCAAAGGGCCATATCAGGGCTGTCGCCGCCTTGAAGGCAGCTCACAAATCATTATTAAAAAAAAAAAGCTCATTCACTCAAGACTTTAAAATACACCTTCTAAAAACACACCGGAACCTTCGTTAAACATCTTTTCTCTATCAAAATCTTAGATCAGATGAAAGACATTGATCTCTTTCAGAAATTCAAAGATCACATCAGGTGGAACATCTCTGAACAAGGTTTTCATTGAGTCTGCTGTAAAGTGTTTATGTCTCACATCATGCAAGTCCAAGCACTCTAAAATAAATATGATTCACTGTGAGTGGTACATGACATGGAATGCACCACGGAGCCTCTTCACCTTCTCAAAGATAAGAATAGGTGGTAAAAGGAGTAGTATGTATGTAACGGCACAAAAAGTGTTTCTTCTTTACGGCCGCCTCGGGAACATGGTAAAAACTCTTTCAGGTCTGGACGGATTTCAAACCATCAACATATTTTCTAAACGGAATAAATTCTTAGTACCTAAAGTTAGAAGCTGAAAAAAGGGTATAGCGAGTCAGTCTTCCATATCTTTATGATAGGGGTAGTACTGTCACAGGTGTCATTTTCCCCTGCTTTTCAGTTATCACTCTACCTGCACTACTGTTTCCCTGTTCTTTACTTCATGCCACAATTTCTTGATGCACGTCTACTTCAAAAATGAAACGAAAGTTCGGTTTTCATTTTGCTGGCATTGTAACACTGAACAATTTCGAGTCAACGATTTTGCTCAGCTACAGATGTGAATGAAGGCAGCTTTGGATATGCTGTAACCTTGGGCAAAAATAAGAACCATTAATAATCTCTTCTCTTGACAATCACGTTGCGCCTTACTTTGAATTCAACTCTTTGCAGGCGAACTGAAGAGCAAGCTGGGTCCAGACTACTGCCCGAAGATTGTGAGAGTATACGGGTCAGCCATTGAAGCCAAGGACTACCCCGTCCCCAGGGGAGACATCAAACCCACACGAGGACTACGTGACCTTTGCTGTGACCCCGACCTGCAGGTGACCTTGAACTCTCTCCACTAGCATGTTCTGATCTCAGGGATGCCTGCACTTCAGGAACACTTTGGTAGAGCGCCGGACTCGTAATCTTGGTGATCCTGGGGATGAGGGATTGAATCTCCGCCGGACCATTTTGGTACGAGGATTTTTTTTTCCCTCGGAGTTAACATTGGTTTTGATGCCATTTCCCTAAGGGGCCTTCGAATGAGACCATAAACCGAGAAACCGCGTGTGAACGTATGCATATCATCTTGCACAAACGTCAAATCCCATCAGCAACTTTCAGAAGAGAAGGCCAGTTTGGCCCGCCCTTGGTGTGGATGACGCATTACACATAGCATGCACCCTGCGTGAGAAATGGAAATAATGAAGGAACTAAAGAAACTGAGAAAATGGTGTGGGCTGGATGACATGGGAAACGACTGAATGAAGCGCCAGCTGGCAGCTCTTCAGTCAGCACTACCTATTATTATTATTTCATCATCATTATTATTATTGTTATTATTATCATCATTATATTATTATTATTATTGTTATCGTTACAGAATGTAAGTAGCTCTGGTGTAATACTGACTAGTAGATATTGTATCTTTGCTTTAATAGCGTGCCCTGGGTCTGGAATAAGAACTGCCTCCCTTAAAGACACACACACACACACACACACACACACACACACACACACACACGCACGCACGCACGCACGCACGCACACGCATGCGCGTGCGCACACTCACACACACACACACACACAAACACACACACACACACACACACTTTCGTGATATATCCCGGCGTCAGTCAGGCCCGAGAGATACAGACATCTGCAGTTTTGGTCAGAAAATTTGAATAACGCTCTCAGTGATCAAGTGGATGAAACTCGACTTTGTGTCACAGTCTTCCCAACTGAGTTTATAGCAAACGCAGATCAGGGTAGGAGCTGGTTGGGACAGACAAATCCCACGTGGCTCTGATTTGAATCGAACCCACGACCTCCCAGCCAGGAGTCCGCGATGCCAACTACCGACAAAGCCCCCCCCCCCCCCCCCCTCCCTTCTCTCCCCCTCACTTGACGACAAGAATAGCATAGTTGCGGAGCCGGCCAAGAGTGAGTGACCACTCCCTCTCTGGAGGGTGCCACACCACGTCCGTCGAACGACATTATCATTGGGTTTTGTGTGTGTGTGTGTGTGTGTGTGTGTGTGTGTTTCGTAGGACGTTGCTCTGCATCACCTCATCCGACAGGACGACAAACCTCACGCCGCTGACATCGCGGAGTTTGAGAAGTTCTTCGACAAGTGCCGCAAGGAGCCCGGCAAGTACAGCGTGACGGTGAAGCAGGCGAAGCAGTACTCCAAGCTGCTGTACCAAGCCAGCGTGGAGGAGATGGCACACTACGACGTGGTGCTGGCCACCTGCGCCGTGGGAGGAAGCAGCAAAGTGGTCAAGGGCATTCAGGAAACTGTCTTTCAGGTAACCCCTCCACTGCTCTTGGAGAGTTGGGGAGTGGCATGTCTCACTCTCTCTCTCTCTGTAAAAGCGTTTTGTTGTATTTCTACAGAAACTGTCTAAACTGAAATGAAATCCTCTTAGTTTATAATCTAAAGCTCTGTCTCTCTGTCTCTCTCTGTAAAAGTGTTTTGTTGTATGTTCTACAGAAACTGTCTAAACTGAAATGAAATCCTCTTAGTTTATAATCTAAAGCTGTGTTTTGTGTGTGTGTGTGTGTGTTGTGTGTTTTGTTTGTTGTGTTCTACAGAAACTGTCTAAACTGAAATGTAATCCTCTTAGTTTATAATCTAAAGCTATTTAACACACCAGTACAACCAATGGTTCAGTTCGGGGCTGAGTTAGGGGTTATTGCTTAGCATTCTGAACAATGCGTTAGTTTGCCCTTAAAAACGCTTTTAGGCGTTGAAATGAAAACACCAAATGATCTAAGGGGAAACTAATCCCTGTTCGATTTTGGTTAACACTAACTCGAATGGATGAGTTAAGACTACCACGCAAAGCCTCAATATAGGATGCTGCTTGACTTAGATTTACGTGATAAAAGATGTTGGGCCTCAAGTATCCGTTATAAGCTGTAAGTGTTTGTATATGGCTTTGTTTCCACAAGTCAGGGTGTAGAAGAAATAAATGCGTTCTCATTTGATTCAAGGATAGATTGATTTTATGCGGGTAGCAGAAATGGGGCTTTTCGTATTATGAATAGTGATAGATTTTAGTGTACACAGAACGTACGGTTCCTGGTATGAAAACACATCTATTACTAAATTTAGATAGGCATTTAAAAATTACATTGAGTAGGTTCAGAAATCGCTTGGCATTACTATCAATTTTATATTGACACTGATTTAATCTGCCCACTGTGTGAAAACAGTAAAGAGGATGAGGGCCCGCACGAAGTAGCTTTTAAACAAACAATACATTCCTGCAAAATTTCCAAATGTGTTTCGATTAAGTTTACGTTTTGAATGTAAACATGAAACAACAATCAGAAATCTATCACCTTTCTTGTACAAAGCATTTCACCTGCGTTAAGTCGTTATCTCTTAAAAAAAAGTGTCTTTAACCTTACATTATGAGTGCTATGATTGTTCAGTTACGCCCCCCCTCTAGGGGCAATGGTCTATACATCAATAAAACTCGAGCGCGCGCACATGGGTGTGTATATTTACACACACACACACATATAATATATATATATATAAACAGTCATGTAGTGGGGGAAGACAATTCTTCCATCGTTATGGTAATGATTTGGCAAAGATTTGAAGTTTAGAAAAAAAAGTGACATGAAGAAAGTGTAAATATATGTATTATACATATAAAAACCCTTCTCTAGCTGCATGAGGGAACCACTGTCATCCCTGTTGAAGGCAGATCTATATGTATTGCCTACTCCCAGACTTTTCGTCTGCTGGATCGGATTCATCAGGGAGACACGGCTGATTACCTGTGTGCTTTTGGCGTCAAATAGAGACACACCACAGTCCGTAATTATGTGGTGTTCTCACCACCAAGGATTCAAAAAGGAATCCAACAGCACCCCAAAGCAGCCAGCGAAAGGTTGTAAATAAAACAAAACGAAAATGTGAAGAGGAAAAAAGTTGCTGAAAAACTAAAAACATTATGCAAACAGTATAAGATGTTGGGGACAATCTTTGAGCCAGTGCTTGAGGATCCATTTAAGGATGCAAGGGAGATCAAAAGATATGGAACAGTCTGAGTGGTCAGCTTGCTGTTCAATAACCCAAGCATTGTCAACGGCTAAGAATTGTGCAGAACAACCTTTACTTGGATCTCCTAAGAGATGCAGTCGCCCACTGATTGACCAAACAATGTAATGCTGAACAATTAAGTAGTGGGGGAAAACAAGTGCAGGTTAACAATTCTTCCATCATTATAGTAATGATATATATATATATATATACATTAAATATACATTTTAAAATCCTATTTAAATGTATGTCGCTCCTACATGTTGAGCACTTTTGCGTCCTGAGCGCTTTTAACCTATTATATATATATATATATATATATATATATTTTATATATATATATATTTTGTGTGTGTGTGTGTGTGTGTGTGCTGTGTGCGCGTGCGGTGTCCATAGGTGTGTGTGTGTGTTTACACACCCATGCGTAGTATGTGTGAATATGCACTGTGCATGGAAATGCAAGTACATGCAAATGTATCTTTGCCAGAAGAAATAATGACAGAGTTTAAAAAATCATGTTAATAGAAATTGTTTCTGAAAAGAAAAAAAACAATATTCTTTCAATGAGCGTGTGCACGCACACACACACGCACTTGCATGCACACACACAATAGAGAGAGAGAGAGAGAAAGATAGATTTATATATATATATATATATATATATATATATAGAGAGAGAGAGAGAGAGAGAGAGAGAGCATAACTGAAGTTGATACGTCATTCTAACCTCTGTGACGAGATGGACGAGTGGTAGGTGGGTCCTCTAGGGGAAGGACTTGGGATAATTTCTCAATGAGAATTATCTTAACATTTCACCTACACCCTCTCTCTTACTAATGGTGGAAGGACCAACTTTCCGGTACTAGTCATCAAAGAAATTTTTATTTTGCTCCAGGACTTGGTAAAATACTGAACAGTGGCTCTGAGATAATTTTCCTTAGGCCTGTACTCTTACAAGTACTTATAGCTTCGAGAGACAGAATTGAAGAGAGAAATTCAAACATTCAACATTTGATTGAACAACAGAGAACTGACACAAGTTAAGTGCAATTTCACACATCAACTTTTATTGCTTACACATAGGTAAGTATTGGCATGTCATGCCCCTAGGCTGGGTGTTAGTTCTCATTGGACTACCACAATGAGGGGCCCTTCCTCACTTCTACTTTACATGCATACACTCAGTGCTGCTGCTTAAGTTGGAATACAGTGGGCCTGTGTAAGTTACATTGAATGCATCTGAGTGAGATACATCCACTTCGCTTGCATACACCCAGTGCTGTAGCCAAAGTGGTACTCATAGACAGTTTCTCACGGTTTCATCATAAAGTGAGGGTAACGGTCTGATGGGTTTGAGTCCAGGTGGTTAGCTAACTTAGCTTTGCTTCGGAGAGGGTAGTTGATCTCTCCTGTGGCTGGTGACTGCCCCACTGGTGTAGACTGGTTGTCTGGTGTCGCCCCAGTTTCTCGCGAAGCCCAAGCATCTGGTTCAGTCGCATTGTGTAGCGTGACCAGGATCCCAGTTCTGCGATAAAGAGAACTTGTTCTGTAGGTGAGAATCTGATGGCTGGTTTGTTGAGTGCACACTTTACCCTTGTTTTCTTTCAGCACAGGTGTGAGACTCAGCCAGCAAAGTTTTCACTATGGTAGAGTTTCTGCTATAACTATTAATCTCCACTTTTGTTAAAAGGCCAGGTTAAGCTTACAAAAGGATAGGAGACAGTAATACAATGTTACATAGTTTCAGTCAAACAACTCTTCCATGTTTCTTATGAATTAACTCACACTGACTTGGGCTACACTTAGTCCAAGTACACATGTGGTGTAGACTTGTAAGTCATACACTACAAATCAGTCCAACAATCACCAGTATTTATAAATTAGAGTAGCAGTTTTTAACCTAGCGCAGGCATAGTTTTCCTGTTCAAAATTAATCATTGAATTATTATCTTAACAGACAGAATTGCCTACTGCAAAAGTCAGGGTGAACACAAAGCATAGTGGTCAGATTGTTAACAAAGAATCATAACCACTGGGAGAGAGCTTTTGCCATATGATGGCAAGCAAACTCCTACACAGAATAATCATTCATCAGTTTGATAAATGTTGGTAAGCATTTGTACAAAGTTACAATGTTACAATGCATAAAACCAATACATAGATTTGAAAATGTCAGAGTTCCAACACTTTTCCTGGGAATGAACAGTGAATGAGACTGGAGATCAAGGAGTACCAGGAGTTTACCAGGCCTTCTCTAATCGTACCTTTGTCTTCCACTGATCTCATCCACAGGCAGTCTTGAGGGTCAGTGAAGTTGCAACCTGTGCGCCTAGTATATGAATTCTCGATTGCCAAATCCGATTTAGACAACCTCTCATTCACACATCAGGGGTGAGAGGGTGAGGGATCTAGTCGTATCACCATTCGCCTCGGAAATTGTTTGAACCTAATCGGCACCGGTTAACTTATGCGTCCGTATAGGCGAAAAGATTCAGAAGAGAGCAGCACGGTTCGTAACAGGGAACCACATCAGGGAAAAGGGGAATACTAGGAAGAACATGAGGAAATTAGAATGGAAACCCTTAGAAGAGAGAAGAGCTTTTATTAAACTTAATACCTTTTACAAAGGCAGAGCTAAAGTAATTGATATTCCAATGGAACAACTAGTATTGAATAAAAGTAGCACCAGGAGTGGCGGTCAATGTTATACCATACCTGCATCAAATATTGACAGCCACTTACATTCTTTTTATCCCAGTTCTGTACGGCTGTGGAACTCACTGCCGGGTGCCATCAAGATTGCCACAAATGCAATCTCATTCAAAAAACAAATTGATTCGACAGTTTTGAGATCTGCATATTGACGATTTTCTATTTTTACTTCCCCTGATATTTTACTATTACCTGGGCCTGAATTTGGCCATTGCTTTTATCTTCTTGAATATCGAGTGCGACCCCTTGTTGCTAAATTTGCTCCAGGGGCCAACAGTCTGAGTCGCACTGTTTTATGTTATTTTATTTTACTTTTTAACATGCGCGCTGGTGACCTACTCGTTTTTGAGTGAACCAGTATTTTAGGAAGAAGAAGAAGAAGAAGAATGTTACTTCAGACCGTCGCGGGGAACACACAATGACATAATTTACCAGATGTCCACGAGCGCACGGACTGTAGATATGAGGGGGGGGGGGGGTGGAGGGGGGGAGAAGGAGGGAGGTTTGACGATTGCCTTTGTGTCAACTACGGCTGCACGTGGCTCAGGTGGAGGGGGGGGGGGGGGGGGGGGGGTGGAGAGCACGGCAGCAGCGTCGTGCCTTTGTTTCACGGGATAGAGGGGTGGTGGTGGTGGAGGGTGGTGTGAAGATGGCGCCGGGAAGGGGGAGGGAGGGGGGAGACGGGCAATTGTCACAATGCAATTGAAATTTTCCTGCCTCCTAGCTACTCCCCGTGTGGGGTAAGAGGGTTGCGAGGGGAAAGGGGGGGGGGGGGGGGTAGGCAAATAAGAACGAAGGGCGTCATGCGTTTACCGTGACGCAAGTTTTTCGTTTGTCATAAATAGTGTCAGCCCGGCCGTTCGCACCGTCCTAAGCGAGAGAAGGGGGGTGGAGGGGGGTGGGGGTGGGGGGTGGGGGGTTTGAGAGGGGAGAGTGGGCAGATATTGGAAATCTATTCTTTGGTTTGGGGTTTTAGTGGGACCAGATGGTTTTGTCAAGCGTTTCGTCACACCTTGGCAAATCCAGTGTATTGACCACCTCAGTGTATTGACCACCTTAATGTATTGACCACCTCAATGTATTGACCACCTCAATGTATTGACCACCTCAACGGTTTTTTTTTTTGGCTTCCTCTGGCAGCTGATCATTGACGAGTGTGCCATGAGCCCTGAACCCCAGAGCATGGTCCCCATCATGGCCACTGGGCCCAAACAGGTGGTGCTGATTGGCGACCACAAGCAGCTGAGGCCCATCATCAAGTGCCAGGCGGCAGCAGACCTGGGCCTGGATCAGTCGCTCTTTGAAAGGCTCTTCCAGAGGTTCCCGCACAACACCACCTTCCTCAACACCCAGTACAGAATGGTGAGAACGATCCCAGTGACAGCCTGTACAGTTCTGCTATGTCTGCACTATTCACAGTGATGATGACTGTATTACTGTGTGCATTTCACTGTTCGGGAGACTGTTGTCTGCACTATTCACAGTGATGATGACTGTATTACTGTGTGCATTTCACTGTTAGGGAGACTGTTGTCTGCACTATTCACAGTGATGATGACTGTATTAGTGTGTGCATTGTGCATTTCACTGTTAGGGAGACTGTTGTCTGCACTATTCACAGTGATGATGACTGTATTACTGTTTGCATTTCACTGTTCGGGAGACTGTTGTCTGCACTATTCACAGTCACTGTTCGGGAGACTGTTGTCTGCACTATTCACAGTGATGATGACTGTATTACTGTGTGCATTTCACTGTTAGGGAGACTGTTGTCTGCACTATTCACAGTGATGATGACTGTATTAGTGTGTGCATTGTGCATTTCACTGTTAGGAGACTGTTGTCTGCACTATTCACAGTGATGATGACTGTATTAGTGTGTGCATTGTGCATTTCACTGTTAGGGAGACTGTTGTCTGCACTATTCACAGTAATGATGACTGTATTACTGTGTGCATTTCACTGTTAGGGAGACTGTTGTCTGCACTATTCACAGTGATGATGACTGTATTACTGTTTGCATTTCACTGTTCGGGAGACTGTTGTCTGCACTATTCACAGTGATGATGACTGTATTACTGTGTGCATTGTGCATTTCACTGTTAGGGAGACTGTTGTCTGAACTATTCACAGTGATGATGACTGTATTACCATGCGTATTTCACTGTTCGGGAGACTGTTATCTGCACTATTCACAATGATGATGACTGTATTACTGTGTGCATTTCACTGTTCGGGAGACTGTTGTCTGCACTATTCACAGTGATGATGACTGTATTACCATGCGCATTTCACTGTTCGGGAGACTGTTGTCTGCACTATTCACAGTGATGATGACTGTATTACTGAGTACATTTCACTGTTCGGGAGACTGTTGTCTGCACTATTCACAGTGATGATGACTGTATTACTGTGCGCATTTCACTGTTAGGGAGACTGTTGTCCGCACTATTCACAGTGATGATGACTGTATTACTGTGTGCATTTTACTGTTCGGGAGACTGTTGTCTGCACTATTCACAGTGATGATGACTGTATTACTGTGTGCATTGTGCATTTCACTGTTAGGGAGACTGTTTTCTACACTATTCACAGTGATGAAGACTGTATTACTGTGTGCATTTCACAGTTCGGGAGACTGTTGTCTGCACTATTCACAGTGATGATGACTGTATTACTGTGTGCATTGTGCATTTCACTGTTAGGGAGACTGTTTTCTACACTATTCACAGTGATGATGACTGTATTACCGTGTGCATTTCACTGTTCGGGAGACTGTTGTCTACACTATTCACAGTGATGATGACTGTATTACTGTGTGCATTTCACTGTTCGGGAGACTGTTATCTGCACTATTCACAGTGATGATGACTGTATTACTGTGTGCATTTCACTGTTCGGGAGACTGTTGTCTGCACTATTCACAGTGATGATGACTGTATTACTGTGTGCATTGTGCATTTCACTGTTAGGGAGACTGTTGTCTGCACTATTCTATTCACAGTGATGATGACTGTATTACCATGTGCATTTCACTGTTAGGGCGACTGTTGTCTGCACTATTCACAGTGATGATGACTGTATTTCTGTGTACATTTCACTGTTCGGGAGACTGTTGTCTACACTATTCACAGTGATGATGACTGTATTACCGTGTACATTTCACTGTAAGGGAGACTGTTGTCTGCACTATTCACAGTGATGATGACTGTATTACCGTGCACATTTCACTTTTCGGGAGACTGTTGTCTACACTATTCACAGTGATGATGACTGTATTACCATGCGCATTTCACTGTTCGGGAGACTGTTGTCTACACTATTCACAGTGATGATGACTGTATTAGTGTGTGCATTGCGCATTTCACTGTTTGGGAGACTGTTGTCTGCACTATTCACAGTGATGATGACTGTATTACCGTGTACATTTCACTGTTCGGGAGACTGTTGTCTACACTATTCACAGTGATGATGACTGTATTACTGTGTACATTTCACTGTTCGGGAGACTGTGTAAGACGTTCTGTGACACCACCTAACTCAGCATCCACAGTGATGATGGCTGTATTACCGTGTACATATCACTGTTCGGGAGACTGTGTAAGACGCTCTGTGACACCACCACCTAACTCAGCACCCAGCACAGGATGCTGAAGAAGATCAATGGAAGAGGAATACAGTCACTGGGATTGCTGCTACTACTACTGCTACTACTACTACTGCTACTGCTACTGCTACTACTACTACTACTACTACTGCTACTGCTGCTGCTGCGGTTGCTGCCACTACTTTTAGAACTCTGCCATGTCTCGTCCTCCTCTTCTTCCTTCTCCTTCTTCTATTCCTATTCCGTCTCCTCCGTCTTGGTCTACTACTACCACTACTACTATTACTACCACTACCACTACTTCTACCGTTATTTCTACCATGACTACTGCTGCTAATATTACTACTGCTGCTGCTACTACTACCGCTATCTCTACCATTACCACCACTACAACTACCACCACAACTACCACTGCTACTACCACTACTACCACTCCAACTACTACTACTATTGCTACTACAACTACTGCTACTATTGTTACTACTGCTACCACTACTACTGCTACTACTACTGCTGCTACTACTATTACTACTGCTGCTGCTATTACTACTACTAATACCTTTACTACTACTACTACTACTACTTCTACCACTACCATTACTACAACAACTACTACTGCTGCTGCTGCTGCTAGAAATTCTTAACTTCACTCTTTAAGAAAATTTCCCAGATGTTCTCTCACAATATATTTGCCTCTACCATAGTACCAGCTACCTCTTCATTAAGAACAGTGTGGTGAGAGTGTAACGGGAAAGGTAAGACTACTGCCACTGTCTTGTTACTGCTAAAAGAAATGAAAGACGCCGAAAACTGTGAGCCTCTTCTAGAGTTTTCTGGACCCAATGATACGCATTAAATGTCAACATCCGTGTCACCTTAGCACACCCACAAACAGGGACGTAAACGTGTGCGTGCGCGCACGCACGCACGCACGCACGCACGCACGCACGCACGCACGCACGCACGCACGCACGCACACCACACACACACACACACACACACACACACACACACACACACACACACACACATACATACATACATACATACACACCCCACAGAGCGTTCAGCCGTCTAAGCACATCCCCTTGAGATCGTCCAAGCCAACCACCTCATCGTTTTCCACAGCACCCGGCCATCTGCGCCTTCCCCTCCAAAGAGTTCTACGATGGCGGTCTGAAGACAGGGTACTCTTCGCTGTGGGGAGGTGATCTGCTTCCGATGTGGTCCGGTAACCCTCTGAAGCCGGACAAGCAGCTGCCTCATCTGCTGGTGGACGTCCGAGGCAGGAGGAGATGCTGACCGTCAGCACAGATCAGGGCAACGAACGCTCCAAGTCCAACAACCTGGAGGCTGACAAAGTGGTGAGCGACCATGGGCACACCCACCCTGCCTGTTGTCATGGGCACACCCACCCTGCCTGTTGTCATGGGCACACCCACCCTACCTGTTGTCATGGGCACACCCACCCTGCCTGTTGCCATGAGCACAGCCTGTTCTGATAATAGTGTAGGACGTACTCTGTGGCTGCCATCGTATGAAGGTGGAAAAGCCCAAATCAGTGGCTCTCCAGTTCTAGAAAACTTGGAAACAAAGCCGCTTTCTGTTGATATTTCACTGATTAAACTAAAGAAAATCTGTATGTCATTCAATTCGTAACAGTTTTAATGAATAATCTTTGCTCTTTAAAGTTGATTTGAAATAATGGAAAATAATACTGCCTCGTGGTAGTGCAATGCCTTTTTAAAAAAAAAAAATTGTTGACGACGTGCATTCATGTTTTACTTCCTGGGTAGATTGAGGGAAAGACAGCTGGCTAAATAAAGAGCATGGCTTCAGAAAAAAATAGAGGGCTACAAAGTGCTTAGATAGAACGGTGGTGTTTTAGATGTTTTGAAGAATCATTTTCTTAAGATATAAAAGGATGATACTAATTCAAATCATCAGTCTTGTGCAACAGACCGTGGGTGTATTGACCGGTCCATTGCAGTCAGAGTCGGCCAATGATTATCTGTACTATGTCCACAGATTGAAATCGTCACCTTCTTGAAACGAGAGTTCAAAGTTGACCTTCTGAAGGTCAAGCTGTTGACCCAGTACAATGCCCAGCGCCATCTGTTGGAAGTGAAGCTGAAGAAAGCAATTGAAGAAAACAGAGACGTGTTCGAACACTACGACAAGTTCAAGGTCAAAGTCAGCACGGTTGTGTCCAGCCAAGGTAAACAGAGAGCTAAATGTAACCTTGTGTGTGTGTGTGTGTGTGTGTGTGTGTGTGTGTGTGTGTGTGGTGTGTGCGCGTGCGCGCGCGCGCGCGCGCGCGTGTGTGTTTGTGTGTGTGTGTGTGTGAATGAATGATTTTAGTTTACATTTCCCTTTTCACAGAATATAGCGGTAGGTGTATCAAACACAAACTGACCGATATATGGCTGATTTCTGTTAATGGTCCCATTAAAAACAAAAACAGAAGTGTTTCCCATTCGACTCTATTCACCTGAACGGAAAAAGGTAGGACTTTGAGAGAGTGTGTGCACTGAAAAAGGTAGGACTTTGAGAGAGTGTGTGCACTGAAAAAGGTAGGACGTAGAGAGAGTGTGTGCACTGAAAAAGGTCGGACTTAGAGAGAGTGTGTGCACTGAAAAAGGTAGGACGTAGAGAGAGTGTGTGCACTGAAAAAGGTCGGACTTAGAGTGTGTGCACTGAAGAAGGTAGGACGTTGAGAGAGTGTGTGCCCTGCAAAAAGGTAGGACATAGAGAGAGAGTGTGCACTGTAAAAGGTCGGACATAGAGAGAGTGTATGCACTGAAAAAGGTAGGACTATGAGGGAGTGTGTGCACTGCAAAAGGTAGGATCACACCCAAAACTCCCCACACTGCATAGCATCAGGCCCCAAACTCCTCACACGGGACAGGATCAGGACTTAAACTCACCACACTTCACAGGATCAGGCCCCAAACTCACCACACTTCACAGGATCAGGCCCCAAACTCCTCACACTGCACAGGATCAGGCCCCAAACTCCTCACACAGCACAGGATCAGGCCCCAAACTCCTCACACAGCACAGGATCAGGCCCCAAACTCCTCACACAGCACAGATCAGGCCCCAAACTCCTCACACTGCACAGATCAGGCCCCAAACTCCTCACACTGCACAGGATCAGGCCCCAAACTCCTCACACTGCACAGGATCAGGCCCCAAACTCACCACACTTCACAGGATCAGGCCCCAAACTCACCACACTTCACAGGATCAGGCCCCAAACTCACCACACTTCACAGGATCAGGCCCCAAACTCCTCACATTTCACAGGATCAGGCCCCAAACTCCTCACACTGCACAGGATCAGGCCCCAAACTCACCACACTTCACAGGATCAGGCCCCAAACTCCTCACACAGCACAGGATCAGGCCCCAAACTCCCCACACTTCACAGGATCAGGCCCCAATCTCCATACACAGCACAGGATCAGGCCCCAAACTTCCGTTTTACCATGTTATCAGATTGTCCCCTTTTAACATGTTTTCAGATTGTCCCCGTTTTATCATGTTGTCAGATTGTCCCCATTATACCATGTTGTTAGATTGTCCCCGTTTTACTAGGTTGTCATGTCCCTGCTTTACCATGTCATCAGATTGTCCCCGTATTACCATTTTGTCAGAGTGTCCCCGTTTTACCATGTTATCAGATTGTCCCCGTTTTACCATGTTGTTAGATTGTCCCCCTTTTACCAGGCTGTCAGATTGTCCTCGTTTCAGCATGTTGTCAGATTGTCCCCGTTTTACCATGCTGTTAGATTGTCAGATTGCCGACGTTTTACCATGTTATCAGATTGTCCCCGTTTTACCAGGTTGTCAGATTGTCCCTGTTTTACCAGGTTGTCAGAATGTCCCGTTTTATCAGGTTGTCAGATTGTCCCCGTTTTATCAGGTTGTCAGAATGTCCCGTTTTACCAGGTCGTCAGATTGTCCCCGTTTTATCAGGTTGTCAGATTGTCCCGTTTTACCAGGCTGTCAGATTGTCCCTGCTTTACCATGTTGTCAGAGCATCCCCGTTTTACCATGTTATCAGATTGTCCCCGTTTTACCATGTTGTCAGATTGTCCCCGTTTTACCATGTTGTCAGATTGTCCCCGTTTTACCATGTTGTCAGATTGTCGACGTTTTACCATGTTGTCAGAGGGCAGGAAGAACTTTGTAGATCTGAGGGTAAGGCTACACCATGATAGAGCGCTTTTGTTATGAGATTTGTTTTTTTTATGTTCATAATTGATAGGAGAAAGTTTTTGATTATTCATTGTTATGATGGTGGTAAAGGTAATGGTAATAATAATGGTAGTGATATTAGTTTTAATTATTGTTCTTACTATTATTAGTGTTGTTGTTGTGATTGCTGTGGTTTTTTTTAATTATTGTCTCTTTCCCTCTCCACGTCTCACACTTTTCTTTCCACCATTCACACCCTCCCTCCACCCTCCTACTCTTGCCTTTTGTGCATGCTTCCTACAATCTCCCCTCCATCCCCCATCCCTCAGTGAACTTTTTCCACTGAACTCTTTTCAGTTTCACAACCACTAAATTCTATGCTGCTTTACTTGTCAGTTGGGGCCAGTGCTTGAGAAAGGTTTTCTAATAAACCAAAATATTGCGAGTGTATTCGTGGGTTCACCTTTTGATCTTCCTGATAAGAAAAAAATGAGCAATAAAGTTAACATAGGACACACCCACCCACACCCACACCCACACACACGTACGTGCACACGCACGCGCACACACACACACATCCATCTATCTATCGTTTGTATGTCTATCTATCTGTTTGTCTGTCTATCTATCGCTATCTATCTCGTATCTACGAGCCTATGTATGTATCTATCGTCTATCTATCTATCTGTTTGTCTATCTGACTGTCTGTCTCTCTGTCTATCTATCTTTCGCTGATAGATATAGATAGATAAAATGAATACATAGGTAGATTTACGCAAATGTGCGCACAAGCATGCACAACCAAACCATTATGATAACAGACACATTTGACTATACACTTGATTTGAATAAATGGAGAGGGTTACAAGAGAATGTTGCAACTATGCACATTTGCTGCGTACATGTGAGCCTTGTCAGTGCCACCTCTGTAGACATCAAAATTCAGTCCTTTCCCAGTCCTGAATACACAGACAGACTGGTGAATCTTTTGTAACAGCACTAATGTACGTCGGCATTGTATCGTCCTCACTAGCACAGCGGTAAAGGGTACTAAACAGCTTCAGAATTGGAGCTCTTTGCTTAGGAATCATCTCCCTTGAACTACCTGTGTTTTTTTGTGTCGTTTTGTTTGCTTATGTTTTTCTTCTTTTTTCTTTTTCTGTTTGTCCTCCAACCTCCCTTTTTCCACATTAAAAGAAATTCTTTCAACATTTTTCCCTTCGTTTTTTTTCTTACTCTTCTTTCTTCTTTTTGTTTTGTTCTGTTGTGTTTTTAAGGTGGGGCCTCTATCCTCCTGTTCTTTCCCGCCTTTCTTGTCCCTAACAATTAAGCACTACTAGCGCACCATACAAGTCCGAATGTACATTACAAATCGACGTTCTCAGGTGGACTTTTAGTGTTTGGGATTTTTTTTTTAAGCGTCGGGGTTTATTTATGTTCCTTTGCTTGGTAAAGTAACACCTTCACTCTGAGTTTGCGAAAAAAAGAGAAGGGAAGGAAGAAGGGAAGAATAGAGAGAAAGACGGAAAGCGAGGAAGAAAGAGGATGAACGACGGTCAGCAAGATAGAGAGAAAAGGGGGAAAGAAAGAAAGAAGGAAAAGAGACAGAAAGAAAGTAGGAAAAAAAATACACGTGGAAGCAAATGTACAATAGGCATTTCGTAAGAGCACATTAATCAGCCAACCAGAGCAGCTAAATGGAACTGAATTTGTATGAATTCATGAGATGGACTGACATTACTGCTCTTTAAATAACAGCAAGCACTGGTGGTTGTTCCAACAGGTGGGGAGTGGGACTACGTGATTCTGAGCACAGTCAGATCACTGCCCAGCCACAAGATTGAACCCAACCCTACCCACGGCTGGTGCCGTCAGAACCTGGGCTTCATCACCGACCGTAACCAGGTCAACGTGGCTCTCACCAGGGCACGGCGAGGACTCTTCATTGTGGGTCAGTATCGTGTAGTGCGTGCGTGTGTGTGTGTGTGTGTGTGTGTGTGTGTGTGTGTGTGTGTGTGTGTGTGTGTGTGTGTGTGTGTTGTGTGTGACCACTGCATAGTTGTGCAGTCGGCATTAATGACGAATTCTTCAACCAGGCACCATCACTCCATCCATCCCTACCCACCCCCACGGATTGGCCAATACTGACTCGTGAACTCAGTTCGGGCTTGGACGTGTAGAGGATTTTAGAACTGAGAGAAAGTCATCGGGCACAGAGGAGTACGGAGTTTTTTTTTTTTTCTGAATAATTATCGGTGAATATGAACATGATGGAAGTTAAACCCATCGCCCATGATTGCTTTCTTCATTGACTGCAAATCTCTGCTGCAGGGACTTCAGGGCAACAGATGCGAACAACACGAAAAGAAAAAAAAAACTTTTATGATCTTTCAAGACAATTCACCATTGTACTCCAGTGGATTTCATCCCACTGTGGGATCACTGGGAATGAGAAGTCTGACGCTCTGTCCAAGGTAGGCAGCAGTTCAGCCACCCTGTGACTTACAGAGAGGCCACAACTATCATCCACAACCAATACCAAAAGCAGTGGGAGAGAAGGCTGAGTGCAGACAGTGGAGTTGATCTAGTCCACGAGTTCCAGAGATACTAGCAAACAATCCTCTTCAGACTGAGAATTGGCCACTGTCGACTGCTGAGCCACTTCAGCCGAATTAGTATTCCCGTACACAGATGAATGTCCATGTGGCACTGGATCTCAGACCCCCAGAACACATCGTCCAACTCTGTCCAGCTCACGATGTTCCACGGTGTCAAACCTGGCCAGAGGGCACAGAACAGCAGACGCGGCTTTGGACCAGCCGTCAAAACCTCGAGAAGACTGTGGAATTCATTGTGGCGACAGGATTGAGGATCTGACGCAGCCAATTAAAATGGACCGTAGAAGAAGAAGAAGAAGAAGAAGAAGAGAAGAGCATGATGAAGATGCTACTTTTGAATTGCATTATGGTCTGAGACTACATGACAGGGCTGTACTCTGGGCCTTCTTTCATAACATTCTGAACCATCCTCCTGACCAGTACATCAAAAGCACCGGCAATGTTGGTCAGGAAATTCCTCTACGCTCTCAGAGACACGTCTGAATGTGAGTCCATGACACAGTGAATTCTGGGTAGGAGCTGACAAGAGATGAAACGAACTCACTAATACACATTCGCACTGAGACTCCATTAGATGAAACGATCTCACAAATACATATTTGCACCGAGACTTCCATGAGGTGAAACGACCTCACAAATACATATTTGCACTGAGACTCCATGAGATGAAACCATCTCATTAATACATATTCGCACAGAGACTCCAAGCCGCCTACCCCCACCCTGTAGGCCGAGGTACTGTCTGAAGTGCTATAGCGTCTGGTAATTCTGTTTCTGGAAACGAGGAACTGTCAGAAGTCGTGACCGCATACACAGCCCTATATATGGCACATTGACTGACTGATATTGAGGTCAACACTGTATGGATTGTTGCATACCTCCAGGCAATGCTCAATAGTATTGCGGTCAACACTGTATGGATTGTTGTATACCTCCAGACAATACTGAGTGTATTGAGGTCAACACTGTGTGGAAGTCAGTACAGATTGCGCAATATTGAGGTTAGCACTAAATGGATTTATGTATACCTCCAGGCAATACTGAGTAGTATTGAGGTCAACACTGTGTGGAATGTCAGTACAGATGCGCAATATGAGGTCAGCATTAAATGGATTATGTATAACCTCCAGGCAATACTGATAGTATTAGGTCAACACTATGATTGTCGTATACCTCCAGGCAATACTGATAGTGTTGAGGTCAACACTTTGGATTGTTCATATACCTCCAGCAATGCTCAATAGTATTGAGGTTAACACTGTATGGATTTATGTATACCTCCAGGCAATACTGAGTAGTGTTGAGGTCAACACTGTATGGATTGTTGTATACCTCCAGCAATACTGAGTAGTGTTGAGGTCAACACTGTATGGATTGTTGTATACCTCCAGGCAATAATGAGTAATATTGAGATTAACACTGTATGGATTGTTGTATACTCAGGCAGTACTGAGTAGCATTGAGGTCAACACTATTGGATTGTTGTATACCTCCAGGCAATACTGAGTAGTATTGAGGTCAACACTGTATGGAATTTTCAGTACAGATTGGCAAATTGAGGTCAGCACTAAATGGATTTTGATACATCTAGGCAATACCGAGTAGTATTGAGGCCAACACTGTACGATTGTTGTATATCTCCAAGCAATACTGAGTAGTATTGAGGTCAACAGTGTATGGATTGTTGTATATCTCCAAGCAATACTGAGTAGTATTGAGGTCAACAGTGTATGGATTGTCAGTAACAGACTGAATAGCACGAAGGTCAACACTGTATGACGTGTCAATACAGATTGAGCATTATTGAGGTCAGCACTGTTTGGATTGTTGTTTACCACCAGGCAATACTGATTGAGTCGTATTGAGGTCAACACTACATGACTTGTCAGTACATATTGAGCAGAATTGAGGTCAACACTGTATGGATTGTCAGTACATATTGAGCAGTTTTGAGGTCAGCATTGTATGGATTGTCAGTACAGATTGAGCAGTATTGAGATCAACACTGTATGGATTGTCAGTACATATTGAGCAGTATTGAGGTCAACATTGTATGGATTGTCAGTACAGATTGAGCAGTATTGAGGTCAGCACTGTATGGATTGTCAGTAAGGATTGAGCAGTATTGAGGTCACCACTGTATGGATTGTCAGTACAGATTGAGCAGTATTGAGGTCACCACTGTATGGATTGTCAGTACAGATCGAGCAGTATTGAGGTCAAGACTGTATGGATTGTCAGTGCAGATTGAGCAGCATTGAGGCCAGCACTGTATGGATTGTCAGTACAGATTGAGCAGTATTGAG
Organism: Conus ventricosus; assembly: GCA_018398815.1. NCBI lineage: Eukaryota > Metazoa > Mollusca > Gastropoda > Neogastropoda > Conidae > Conus > Conus ventricosus. The sequence goes on along the minus strand of CM031614.1, from coordinate 20,193,798 downwards.
GTCAAGACTGTATGGATTGTCAGTGCAGATTGAGCAGTATTGAGGCCAGCACTGTATGGATTGTCAGTACATATTGAGCAGTATTGAGGACAACACTGTATGGATTGTCAGTACAGATTGAGCAGTATTGAGGTCAACACTGTATGGATTGTCAGTACATATTGAGCAGTATTGAGGTCAACATTGTATGGATTGTCGGTACAGATTTAACAGAGTTGAGGTCGACACTGTATGGATTGTCAGTACAGATTGAGCAGTATTGAAATCAACACGTGGTTTCTTCTCAAGTGCAGATTGAGCAGTATTGAGGTCACACTGTATGGACTGTCATACAGACTGAGCAGTATTGAAATCACACTGTATTTCTTGTAGTACAAATGAGCAGCGTATTGAGTCAACACTGTATGATGCGCTTACCTCCAGGCAATGTGGAGCTGCTGAGGTGCGATGACGTGTGGCGACACTGGTGGAGCGATACCAGGCCTGGGATGTTACGTGGAGATCCTCCACCTTCCCCCTCCTCCACCCCGCCGCCCACGCTACCACGCGCGTCATGTTCAGCACAGGCCACCACGACTGCAGCAGTGTGAGAGCAGTTCCTGCCAGCTTCTTCCAGCCGGCCGCAGGGGAGGTGCTTCAGAGTCCGTCAGCTTGCATGAGGACCCAGCTGGCAACCGCTACTACACAGCACTGACCGCTGCTGCCTTGGATGGACAGGCCCAGCCTCCACTGTTGTCCAATTGACGGCGTACCCATGAAATGGCAATCATTGTGAGCCTGGCTTGTTGTAAATTACATGCTTTCTGCAATGTTCAGATTACGAATGTAAATAGATGGAAGACGGGTTCTGTTCGTTCTGCACCGTGATTTCTATAATGTGGCGATGCAGAAATCTGACTTAGCGTGGTGCTTCTAGTTTTTCAGAAAATTCTGCAATGTAAATGATGGCGAATGTAAATAGAACATGTTATTTACACTGTACCGTGATTTCTATAATGTGGCGATGTAGAAATCTGACAAGAGTGGTGCTTCTAGATTTTCAGAAAATTCTGCAATGTAAATGATGGCGAATGTAAATAGAACTGTTATGTTAAAAACTGTACTGTGATTTCTGCGATGTGATAATGTGGATATCTGACAGGAGTGGTGCTTCTAGTTTTTCAGAAAATTGACAATGTAAATGATGGCGAATGTAAATAGAACATGTTATGTTATAGCACTGTACTGTGATTTCTGCGATGTGATAATGTGGATATCTGACAGGAGTGGTCCTAGCGTTTCCAGAAGAAGTCTGTTGTTCTTGATGGATTTAGTTGTTCTGCTTTCTGGTTTAATGGTTACAGTTTATAGACCATGTTTTACCCCCAGTTGCACATAAGATAATGTTGCTTATAGCCCAGCCGACCGCAAAGGGCCACATCAGGGCTGCAGTTGCACATACACGTGTTGATTGTAAGGCAGATCTGTGGTGTAGTAAATGCACATAACAGTCAGTTGTTTCAGCGCGTATAAAACATGGCACACATAAATACGTTGATATCCTGTCGCTGCATGCATAAACACACTAGAACATGCACGCACACACACGCACGCATGCATGCGCACACACACACACACACACTCACACACACTCGCATATTATTCCCTACTCGACTTGTTCTGGTCATTTGACCGCAAGTGTTGGTGTTGACTATGTAAAGCCGGTTTACGGTGTGACTTTACCATTAGTGTAAATATTTTACTCATGTAAAATCTGTTAACAGTGTCGCCTGCTTACTTTCATTACCATGTAAAATCTGTTAACAGTGTCCCTTGATTACTGTCATTATCACCATGTAAAATCTGTTAACAGTGTCCCCTGATTACTGTCATTACTCACCATGTAAAATCTGTTAACAGTGTCCCCTGATTACTGTCATACTCACATGTAAATTGTTAACAGTGTCCTTTGATTACTGTCATTATACCGATGTAAAGTCTGTTAACAGTACCTTTGATTACTGTCATTACCACCATGTAAAGTCTGTTAACAGTGTCGCCTGATACTGTCATTACTCACCATGTAAAATCTGTTAACAGTGTCCTTTGATTACTGTCATTACTCACCATGTAAAATTGTTAACAGTGTCCTTTGATTACTGTCATTACTCACCATGTAAAATCTGTTAACAGGTTGTCCCTGATTTAACTGTCTATCTTTACTCACCATGTAAAATCTGTTAACAGTGTCCCTTCATTACTGTCATTACTCACCATGTAAAATATGTTAACAGTGTCCCTTGATTACTGTCATTACTCACCATGTAAAATCTGTTAACAGTGTCCCCTGATCACTGTCATTACTCACCATGTAAAGTCTGTTAACAGTGTCCCTTCATTACTGTTATTACCCACCATGTAAAATCTGTTAACAGAGTCCCTTCGTTACTGTCATTACCCATCATGTAAAATCTGTTAACAGTGTAACCCGATATCTTCATTACTCACCATGTAAATCTGTTAACAGTGTCCTTTGATTACTGTCATTAATCACCATGTAAAATCTGTTAACAGTGGCCCTTCATTACTGTCATTACTCACCATGTAAAATCTGTTAACAGTGTAGCCCGATATCTTCATTACTCACCATGTAAAATCTGTAGCAGTGTCACTCGACCCGTTGCGTCACTACCCATCATGCAAAGTTGTTTGCCTCGTCACTTTACAGTGTTAGTGTTGATCATATGGAACATATTAACAGTGTCACTGTATGGTTAATTTTACCATTAATAAGTGTATCTCGTCACTTTACAATGTTAGTGCTCAGGAAAATTTACAGTGTACGATGGTAATACCATTATAGTGTATCCGTCACTTACAGTGTTAGTGTTGATCATGGAACTTGTACATGTCACTGTTGGTTAATTTTACCATTAATAAGGTGTATCTCGTCACTTACATGTTAGTGTGATCATGGAACAATGTACAGTGTCACTGTATGGTTAATTTACATTAATAAGTGTATCTCGTCACTTTACAGTGTAGTGTTGATCATTGACATATGTACAGTGTATGTAGGTTAATTTTACCATTAATAAGGTGTATCTCGTCACTTTACAATGTTAGTGTTGATCATATGGAACATACGTACAGTGTCACTGTATGGTTAATTTTACCATTAATAAGGTGTATCTCGTCACTTTACAATGTTAGTGTTGATCATATGGAACATACGTACAGTGTCACTGTATGGTTAATTTTACCATTAATAAGGTGTATCTCGTCACTTTACAATGTTAGTGCTGATCATGGAAAATATGTACAGTGTCACTGTATGGTTAATTTTACCATTAATAAGGTGTATATGGTCATTTACAATGTTAGCGTTGATCATATGGAACATATGTACAGTGTCATTGTATGGTTAATTTTACCATCAATAATGTTTATCTGTAATACAATGTGGGGCCATTTACTTTGGACCACACGTTTCCAGCCTTGCTTCCAGCGCGTTTTTACCTGTTGTCTCAACTGTCGGCGGCTGGAGGTACAGTGCAATGAAGTGAACAACGCAGAGAATCTCATGGTGTCTGCACGCCAGTGAGATTTGAACATTTCCTTTCCTCTAAATAGAGAACGAGAAGAGGAGTGGGAAAGGGAGGCGCAGAGTAGGGTGAAGAAGAAGAAGAAGAAGAGAAGAGAGAACGGGAGGGGAATGAGGATACAGTGGGCGGGAGGGGGGGGGGGGTGCAAAAGAAGCGAAAGAAAAGGAAACAGACGAAACATTTCGTAGTATTGAATTTTGAGCTGTTCATGATCTTCTCTGCTTGTTGTGATTTAGGGCAGATTTACATTTGTCTTTTATACTTTAATAAGATATTACCTATCCTGTCTATGATTGTTTAATGTACCTTTACAGTATAATTTCACAGTGAATGCTACAACTACGCAAACAGTATATTTGTCTACATTGTTTTGGCTTTGCTTCAGAGTTTTTAAATGGAAAATGGTTGTATAGAACGAAAAATCATATCTATTTTGACTTATACGTATAAAGAAGTGAGGTTGTGTAATCATAGAGATACAATTGCGTGTTTCAGTTGTGCGCGGCGCGCGTGTATGTGTGTGCATGTATGTGTGTGTGTAGGGCTTGGAGTGTGTGGTGGGGGGGGGGGGGGGGCACTGAAGAGAGAACTAAACTACAGGCCACACTCCACAATGAGGATGTCGCACTAAAACACTAAATAATCCATGTGAGCGTTTTGAGGCCTACCATAAATGCGAGTCAGCATTTCTTTAAACTGATAATTGATTAAAAAGAACAACTCCGCACCAATTGTTTCACTTGTTCGGGGGAATTTTCATTGATGACATTGCAAACAACTTCCAATTGGTGACCCCCTCAGTTGACAACACATTTCAGGCTTTTGCACGCGCTCGTGGCCCTATGTTTGCGCCAGGTGGTTTCCCCCAAATGATCCCCTCCTTTGAGTTTAATCTGTCTGCCTGGAACTACCCGGCTTGTACCTTCTTGGCTATACGAGCAAAAAATGAGGAGAATCCACTTTCAGACACAATAAACATTCTCAAAACAATCAAACTGCGCTAGGCTATAAATGCTCGACTCCTTAAACAAGGCTTGGTGCATTTATGTTTGGTGTGCAGCCACTGACGTCCAGAAGTAAGAACTTACCAAGTCGTCTGCCACCACTGGTGCTGACGTGACAAAACACCCACTGTGCTTATTGTTAGATGGTGTTGACATTGTATGTACATACCCACTCTTTCCCCCCACCTTCCCTGTGCGTTTCATCTGGCAGATCTAGGTATCTGTCATAATATGACATACTATGGAATCACAGACACAAGCCGCATCACGTTACTTTCGACTTGCCATCTGTGATAGCTCTGTGATTTGTACTTGATGTGCCATACTTAATTCATTGTTCGCCTTGTTGTGTTGTCAGACTGCGTGTCATTATCAGGCACTGCGTGTCATATCGCCTGATACAATACAGTCAGGACTTTTTGGTTTATTGTAGTTCAGATTGGTGTATTTGCATTTTCATCGCGTGTGGTGCGCACGCACATGTGTGTGTGTGTGTGTGTGTGTGTGTGTGTGTGTGTGTGTGTGTGTGTGTGTGTGTTTCTGTGTGTTTCTGTGTGTCTATCTGTGGTGTGTGTGTGTGTGTGTGTGTGTGTGTGTGGTGTGTGTGTGTGTGTGTTGTTTTGCTGAGTTGTAAACGTTCTGTTTTCTGCATCTTGGAGGAAGGGGGAGGGGGTGTAGAGATGTACTTGATATTTGGTGAATGTTGAACTTCTTTTTTTCATTCATAGAAGTGAGAACACATTCCTTACTGTGGCAGCGTGTATTTCTATGCATGTATTTAACCAAATGCTTTTTTTTGTTTTCAAACTATGATAACCAAACTTTTTAATTCATAATGTTATACATCTTCATCATGCTGCCCGTACTTCTGTTTGTTTGTTTCAATCTCCTAAAGGGAGAGAAATCACAATGTGCATATTGTATAGTGTGTCACTGATATTGAAAGATGGGTTGGCTTTTTTCCGTGTTTTTCCCCTGTTGTGTAAAAAAGAGAGCAAGTACCGTTAACATTTATCTGTGTCCATAGCACTTTATATATATATATATATATATATATATATATATAATATATATATATATATATATATATATAGAGGGATGAGAGAGAGAGAGAGAGAGAGAGAGAGAGTATGGTATCTTAACCACACTCAAGACTTAAAAGAGAACTATTCTTGATCCACAAACTAAAGACTTTATTTCCTTTGGGCTTCAATACTTTGAGGCATAATTGTTAGTTTTCTTTCCTCCCCCTTCCTTTCCCCTCCCCCTCACCCCCTCAGTTCTCATTTTATTTCATTCTATGTATCTATTTAATCATCACAATTTGTGTCTACTAAAACGTTTTTAAAAAAAAAATTCCTATGGCTCCACGTAATACAAATTTTCAATTCAGACTTAATCCCTTTTACTGAATAAAGTGAGTGAGAGAGTGTGTGTGAATGTGTGTGTGTGTGTGTGGTGTGTGTGTGTGTGTGTGTGTGTGTGTGTGTGTGTGTGTGTGTTGTTGTTGTTGTTGTTGGTTTGGGTGTTGTTGGTGCTGGTGTTGTTATTGCTGGTTTTATCCTCCATGTTCCAGAGGTGGTCGTAAAGAGGAAACAGTCCTGTGCCGCTTGCACACAGGCCACTCGTTTTATACCCATTTCTTATCTTTTAAAAAGTGAAGAGGCTCCGTGGTGTATTCCATGTCATGTTCCTTTCACAGTGAAACATATTCTTTTAGACTGTTGGACTTCCACGATGTGAGACATAAACACTTTACAGCAGAGTCCATGAAAAAACCTGTTCAGAGATGTCCCACCTGACGTGATCTTTGAGTTTCTGAAAGAGATTAACATTTTTCGTCCGATTTAAGATTTTACAGAAGAAAGATTTTTAAACGAAGTTTCTGGTTTCGTTTTTAGAAGATGTATTTTAAAGAGATGTGTGAAAGGTGTTTTTTTTCTTCTTTTTTATACTTGTGAGTTGATTTAATTTGGTGACAGCCCTGATAGGCCCTTTGCGGTCGGCTGGGTGGGGGTGGAGAGGATGAGTGGGGTGATTCATTTTCTATTTTATATGTTTATATTTTATATCTGTGTACAATTTTTATGCCATTCCGTCCTATGGGCACTCTTATTCGGTGTGGAAGGTATTATCAGACTTATTGTCTTGCAGTGCACTTCTTATCTCTTCTTGCTTTTTTACATTGCCTTATAGCCCCCCCCCCTTTTTTTTCCCCACCGTAACAACCTACCCCCCTCCCCCTTCTTCCTCACTTTTTCCCCCTCTCTCTCTCTTTGTCAAGTTGGCTGTCTGGATCTTAGTCTGTTAACCCCCTACTTCATTCTCTCTCTCTCTCTCTCTCTCTCTCTGAATCTCTTTTCTCTCTGGATCTCTCTCTCTGTCTCTCTCCCCCCTCTCTCTGTCTCTCTCTCTCTCTCCTTTTCTTTCCTCTCTCTTTTCACAATACCTATTCTCAACCCCACCCCCACCCCTGCCTCTCTCTTCCTCCCTCTTTGTCTGTCTGCCCACCTGGTTTTCCCTCCCCCCCCCCTCACTCTGTGCTCTCCCCTCTCTCTCTCTCTCTCTCTCTCTCTCTCTCTCTCTCTCTCTC
>CM031614.1:20151617-20181617 GCA_018398815.1 Conus ventricosus | reverse complement strand
ACTGCTATGACATCAGTAAGGCAGCATATGTTGTGACATCAACAGTAAGGCAGCATACTGCTATTGCATCAACTGTAAACTGCAGGGAGCGTTGTGCTACACGAGCGTGTATGAACATTCGTTACAAAACGAACACTAGGACGGAGACAAGGAGGGAAAGAATCCCGCATCGCTACCGTGAAGTTGCATTGTGTCCCGGAACAACAACAACAACAACAACAACGACAACAACAATGATAATAATGATAGTAGTCCGATTAATAGTAGCAGTAGCACCATTAGTAGTGATAACAATAATGCCCATTTACTAAAAGCTCACGTTCTAGGGACTTACCCACAGAGCTACAGTATGATAAACAAGCATTCAGCCAGGTAGATAGATAGATAGATAGACAGACAGATGCATGAATACATCCATCCATCCATATATACATACTGACTGACTGAAACCACTTACTGTCAGATTAACATAATGTTGTACTGACATTAAAAAAATTAACAAATGAATGAGAAACGAAAATAATACAAATAACATCTGAATGACATACAAATCATAAAGGAAGATTAACAGGGAAACATTTAACATTTATAAGTAAAACAATAGAAAACAGAAATTGTAACAATAAAACAAATTACATCTTAACTGTACTGAAAATCTAATCTCTCTCTCTCTCTCTCTCTCTCTCTCTCTCTCTCTCTCTCTCTCTCTCTCTCTCTCTCTCTTTAGAACACCATGAAAAAAGGCCCCCCAAACACACACACACACACAAAACACACACCACCAACACACAACACACACACACACACACACACACACACACACACACACACACACACACACACACACACACACACACACACACACACACACACACACACACACACACACACACACACACACACACACACACACACGCACAAAACCCACCCTTCCCCTTCCCCCTACTCACGTGTATGCGTGCACTCACATACATTCACTCACAGACAAATAAAACCGAAAATCTCTTCTCTTTTCTCTCTCTCTCGCATGCACACACACACACACACACACACACACACACACACACACACACACACACACACACACACACACACACACACACACACACACACCGTGTCTCCCCCTAAACACACACACACACACACACACACACACACACACACACACACACACACACACACACACACACACACACACACACACCATATCCAACAACATACACGCAAACATATTATATACACACACACATACATTAGAGAGAGATGTGTGTGTGTGTCTGTGTGTGTGCGTGCGTGCGTGCGTGCGTGCGTGCGTGCATGCGTGCATGCGTGTGTGTGTGTGTGTGTGTGTGTGTGTGTGTGTGTGTGTGTGTGTGTGTGTGTGTGTGTGTGTGTGTGAAGTCAAGTCAAAATTATCTTTATATTTGAGTGTTTTTGTCTTACTCATTTGTCCAGTTTCTCTTGGCGGTTCGCTAACATTTATTTAAGATTTGTTTAGATTTCCGCCTGCAGTCGTCTCACTTTGCAACTAGATTTATATCTGAGGGTTAAAGAATAACCTCTACAGCTTGTGTGTGTGTGTGTTGTGTGTGTGTGTGTGTGTGTGTGTGTGTGTGTGTGTGTGTGTGTGTGTGTGTGTGTGTGTGTGTGTGTGCGTAGACGACAAAATACTCTGAATCTTCTGAAAGGCTTCAGCACACCCAGGAGTCCAAGAAATGGATCTTTCAGCAGGACCTACATCTTTGATAAAGTCAGAGAGTGGAGTGCTCAAAGTGGAAAAACTGGGAACATATCTCCTGTAGAAGATAGGTAAACCTAACAAAGATCTGACTTGCTTTCTGGTAGTACGAGTGGATATTTTCAGGATCGTATCGATCTTTTTCTGCCCAGGGCGCGCATAGTACCACCTCCAACGATATGGCCGAGAAATTCCAGAGAATGGAAGTCTGCCCCGATCTTCGAGGGACGAGCTGTGAGGTTGAAAGACCTCAGACACGAAAGGATGCCCTTCACATGACAAAGATGTGCATCCCATGATACACTATGCACAAGAATGTCGTCAAAGAAACTGACAGCAGAGAACTGATCCAAAGTCGGCATGCGCATCATGCGTGCGAAAACTGCAGGTGCCGACACAAGACCAAAAGGCATCCTAACAAACTGAAAAAGACCCATATGCGTTGTAAAAGCCTTCTTTGGTCGATCCTCGGACTTAACAACTATCTGCCAATATCCCTTTGCAAGATCTGTCTTCGTAAAAAACTGAACGTCAGCTAACCTTGCAAACAGACTTTCCACGTCAGGAATGGGCTCAGCATCAAAGACAGTAATCTTATTCAAAGATCGAAAATCGATACAAAACGACATGTTCAATCTTTCTTCCTGACTTAACACAACTGGGGAGGCATAGGGACTATTTGAAGACCCAATGATACCGAGTTTCAACATGATGCCAACTTCTCTTTCAACTACATCTCTCGCAGAGATGTCGTAACACCTTTTTCCTAACTGGAACATCTGTTGTAAGTGGAATCTCGAGTAGTTAGAATATCCTGAAAATCCTCAAAGATTGTACGTAACTCCTTAGCATTGCTGTCAGACAAAGTGCAATCAAATTGTACTGCATGAATATCTTCATCTGGCATAGAAGATGCCATGGGGAAAGCTAAGGTAGGAATAGGTAGCGCTTCATCACAGTCTTGGACAACACCGACTGTGTATGCAACCTTCGGAACATGAGAATCTGGAGGTTCAATAAAGGAACAACTCCTGGAGAACATACTAAAGAAACCTCCTTTTGGCCAGAACTCAGAGGCGCTATGTCTAACCGTGGTACTGAATTTCCCTGTGAGGTGACTGTCGACATAACCTGAGAAGCCAACATAGCAGGACGGCGAAATTACGTTTTCAGCATATTGGCATGAAAAACCTTTTCTTTGCCTTTAATAAGGACTTTGTAGTCAGGGCGTAGGACCTTGGTAACTGGAAATGGTCCTGACCAACTGGCTAGTAACTGGGGTCAGTGGGAAGAAGAACAAGAACTTCGTCGTCAACCTGGAAACGAAGTTCCCTAGCCTTGCGATCAAAATACTTCTTACCCTTGGAAGCCGAATCGAGAGAATGGTCCATAGCTAACTTGCATGAGTCGGCAATGACATTCTTGAGTTGGAACAAGTAAGCATAAAGGGGTGTGGCCTCAGTATCTTGACTATCCGATTGGGTCCACGACTCCTATAATAGAGCATAGGGCCACGAATTTGGCGACCAAACAACAGCTGAAAGGGAGAGAAGCATGTGCTCTCTGAGGGCAACTTTCTGCATGCGAATAATAGTGCAGGTAGATATCGATGCCACGCTTTTGGGTAGGAACGGACAGTTTTCTTTAGCATCGACTTCAGAGTGCCATGAAATTGTTTAACATGTCCATTTGCCTGGGGATGATGTGGCGATGTCCGAATGCCTTTAGTACCACACAACACATGAAACTGTCTCATAAGGTCAGAGTTGAATTGAGTACCTTGACCTGAAAGAATCTGCTTTGGAAAACCTAAACAGGAGAAGATCCCCAATAGTGCTTCTGCCACAGCGACAGAAGAGATGTCCTTCAAGGGAACAGCCTCAGGGAAACGGGTGGCAATGTCAATCAAGGTCAATATATATCGATGATCTTGCTCCGAAGGAGGACACAGCGGACCAACAAGGTCAACAGCCACACAATTAAATAGAGTGCCGATGAATGGAACAGAAGAAAGGGGTACCGGACAAACTCTACCTTTAGGTACTGTCTTTCTGACAAACGTTACATGAAGCAACATACATGGCCACATCTACGGTTACTCCAGGCCAAAAGAACCTATTGAGGACTCTAGATAGAGTTCGGCGAGAACCACAATGACCTGACAGAATGAGATCATGTACTATAGACAGCACTGTAGGTCGGAGGTCAATAGGAACAAAACCTGATCAAAAGGAATGTCACGTTTGTGGAAATGCCTGTACAAGACACCGTTGACAAATAGTAATAGAAAGTGGTTGTACCTGACATCTTCACCTCACCAGAAGATGCCAACTGAAAACACGACTTTAAAGACTCATCATCCCTTTGTTTCTGAATCAGATCAGAACATGAAATGTTCAGATCATCAGGGATCTGACACAAAGGCTTCTTGTCCACGACATGTTTAGCTCTAGCCCTCGTAACGGCAGCCAAAGAGAAGGGTTCGTCAGTCACATTACTGGATTCACTGCTTTCACAAACACAAGGAACGTTACCCACAATGAGATCTGCGACAGGGCTTTCTAGTTCACAACAGGTTAGACTGCCCTCAAAGTAGGGACGACTGACAGAAACTGTAGCCAGTGGGAATTCATCCACACGGCCACCGAAAGACACACATTTCACTGTAGTACCTAGCATCTGGCTATCAGAAACCAGTCTCTTGCGAACACCATAGATGGTAGCACCAGTATCGCGTAGTACAGAACTTAAGAGTGCTATTGACAGAACCAGACTCCAAGTGCAATTTCCCTGTAAATTCTCCTGCAGCTAAACAAGCGAAAGGAGTACGAATAACCGAACAAGCAGCAGTAGAGTGTTCGTCAGCTGACTTGTCGACGACAGTCGAGTTGCCAACGACAAAGGGACACCTGTCCGGGTGGCTACGATTGCAAACTTTGCAAGGGATTCTACCCGACTTCCACGAACATTTAGAAGCCATATGTCCTGTCTTCTTACACAAAAAGCAGACAATATTGGTAGACTGATCCAACGCATTTCCTGAGGAACTTTTGTTGCCAGAATAGTGATGAGCACGGTGACGGTTACCACTGAAAAAATTGCCACGACTAGCTGAGGCACTAGGATTCTGGACAATAGTATGAGGAGCAGAATACCTACGACCTCTATCTGACTGACCACGGAATGGGGTTCTATCCGACTGTCCGGAAGTTCCATAGGCAACGGAAGCAAAAATATTTACATCAGCCTTCCTGGAAAGGAGCTTGGTGGGACGGGCATGCCTGTATGACTCAGCAAACTTAATCATACCGTTAAACGTCTTTTCATCTTTTTCACAAAGAAAAGTAGCTAAATCCTTTGAGACACACTCGAGAAACTGCTCTCTTAAAATATGATCCACAAGACCTTCAAAAGATTTCTCAATCTTAGACAACGAAATCCAACGATCAAATAGACGTCTAAGCTCAACTGAAAATGTTTCAAAGGGTTCATCTGCACTGGGTTTAGCCCCACGAAAACGTTTACGAAAGCCATCTGGAGTACATTGAAATGTCTTTAACAAACTCGCTTTCAGAAGCTCGTAAGAAACCACATTATTTTCTGCAAGTCTGTGATAAAGAGTTAGGGCCGAACCTTCAAGTAACGCAGACAGGTAAGTAACCCATAAATTTTCTGACCAGCCTAGAGAACGGGCATGGGTTTCAAAGCGGCAAAGATAGGTGTCAATATCATCTGTCCTTTCTTTAAATGGAGGTAATTTCTGAAAGGTAGGACGAGGGGCATTAGACCTGGGTACTCTGGCACCCTGATTTTCGCTGTCTTGACTTGAAATTACACTTTGGCGAGAAACTTGTAACGCTATTCTTTTAGTTTCTTCCATCTCGTGTGCTCTTTTAGTTTCCTCTATCTCTTTTATGTCTATTTCTTTTATTTTTAACTCATCTCTTTTAGCTTCCTCTTGCTTTCTCTCACTTTCATTCTCTCCTCTCTTTCCATAATATTATTTTGCGTAACACATTTATCAACATACAGTCTAATAAAACCTGTCCTTCAAGACCAAATGCCTTACCACGTTGTAAGTATTTAGTGAAAATTTTATCTTCGTCCACAGAGGTCATATTGAAAAACTAAGTCAGTAGACCAAATACAATTTAAAAAAAACAACAGTTTATACACTATGTCTACTGAAATATATATCAAAGATATCAATCATTATTATTTGCTTTTTTGTTTTCACACAAACATTTATATCTATCACACTTTTAAAAATATTGACTATTGTTCAAACCCAACGAAACGACAGTAATAACTAATAAACAGAAGTTGAGGGGTAAGGGAAACGCAATTAGCAATCAATGATAAGTAATAAAAATGCATCAATCAATAATAACAATAACGAATAGACATATGCAGAAATCAATCAACTTTAATGAACGTATGCATAAATCAATCAGTGACAGCAATAATCAATAAACATATGTATATATCAATCAATAATACAAATAATCAATAAACGTACGCATAAATCAGTCAATACAATATTATATTTTCTTTTCTCGTTTGGGATTATTTTTTTTAAAAAAGGGCCCAGGCAGCCAGTGATACACACATCGTTCAAGAGAAAGAATCCTAAGAACGCTATAGAAGCAACACAATCCTCAAGAAAAGGTAGAAACAGAAACAATAAGGAGAGGTAACAAAAGATAATCAAACTAAAGCCCACAGAGGAGGAAAAGAACTAGGCCCTCGTATCTCCAGAAACTATACAAAGGAGATATCCCGTTACGCTGGAGACGGGAAATCAATTAAATACCATCAGTCATACAACAACACAACACAACAGAATCTCTCAAAAGAAAAGTCTGTAAACGTGACCTATTCTTAATAACGGGGGCACGCTATAGGGGTACAAAAACATAATCCTAATCCTAAAACAATTTAGAGGGTAAAGGCCGAAAGTTTTCTACAAGGTCACCAGATGTTACAGATGCGTTGGTGCGTGTGTCTGTATGTCTGACTCTAAGAAATTCGGATGAGTGTACGTTTCTAAATTCACCACACACACAACACACACACACACACACACACACACCACACACACACACACACACACACACACACACACACACACACACACACACACACCCATTCGAAACATGGAAAGCCAGGCAAGAAGTCAACGTTTTTTTTTATGCTGCTCAAGCCATCAAAACACAAATAAACAAAAACACAGCATTGTAAAACAATATCAATGCAACAGAATAACGTACGCTGTAACCCTTGGCGTACAATTTATGATATATGTATTTAAGTTATTATTTTCTTTTGGCCACGTTTGGCTCAGCACGACAGTTCACAGACGTCGCAAGTCCCTCGTGAAGCACGCTGTAGAGGAAGTCCTCTCCTGGGACTCACACAGTCAGGAGGAGCAGCTCACAGAGTCCCCACAGAACCGAAGCAACGGCTCTGTCCACAACAGGAGCGACGGCTCTGTCTACAACAGGAGCGACGGCTCCAACACAACAAGAGCTGCGGCTCACACACAAACAGGATGTTGGTTCTGACACCACAAAAGCGGCGGCCCTGGTACAGCAGAAGCGACGGCTCTGGTACGACTGGCCCAACAGTTCGCTGGTTCAAACACCTCAAGAGCGGCTGCTCTGGCTCGGCAGCAGCGGGGCTCTGGCACAACTGGCACGTCGGGTCACTGTCGACTCCCACGTCGACCTCACCACACCCCAGCAGGGTGGAGACAGGGGTAGATCTCAGCTACGCCCCAGACCCTCTAGCAGTGGCAGGTCGGGTCACTGTCAACTCCCACGTCGACCTCTCCACATCCCCAGCAGGGTGGAGACAGGGGTAGACTCGGCTACGCCCCAGACCCTCTAGCAGCGGCAGCCAGTTTCCAGTCACACCAGGACAACGGCTTTACCTGGGGGAACTGATAACTACGTTGATTATCTAGCTATTAACATGGCTATTATTCATCATGGTTATTAATCATATTCATAAGCAACAGTTACTTTATATTACACCAGAACTTGAGGAAAAATACCCATAGCGAAATCCACAAAGTTCCCCTACAATATCACAATAGAAAATTCTCTTTACTGGAATCATGTCTACACATGGGGGGGGGGGGGGGGGGGGGGGGGATTTCCACATAGACCTTTTCGAAATCATGGTTTTTTAGCATTTCATGTCTCTTCCATCAAGACAAGAACGTTTTTATCATTTCACATAATCACTACATCTCAGAGAATTATTTCCGTTCATAAAATTATTCATTAGGAACAGTAACAGCCCTTATATACATATCAAGAAATGATTTTCGCACACTCTTGTTTATCAAAAAATAGATGTTCATTATTCAAATCAAAGGGTGGTTTAAATAAATATCGAAAGGGTTTAGGTTTAGCTCCCCCATATCAAAATTCAGAATAAATCTTCCAACCATTAATACATGATAGTTTCCATCGCCCACTATCATTTGTATCATTTGCGAAACAAACAAAACTGTTTTGCATCTGTCACATGCACGATCGGCGCATCGGCCACTTGTATAACGACGTAAGGGACTAGGATTACCTCCCTTATAGTTTGTTCGGTCAGCGAACTTTTTTTCAGTTTCGAACAGACGAGCCCGACCACTGCCGCTGTCAGACGCGCTGTCGCTCGCTGTCCAAAACATGATTCTTTTTTAATCCCCTCCTAGAAGGAATTATTTTATCACGGTGCTCTGATGTTAGACCTTGACCGGGACGAGAACCCACCCTGGTGAGCGCTGTGGGCTGTCTCTGAGCTGCCTCCCACTTCCCTTAGAGGTAGCAGCCGACATCCCCCCCCCCCCCCCCCGTCGCCTGACACAGTTTGGCGGTCCTTCTTCTTTCGAGAGCCATGTACCACAGGGCCATCTTACTTCACCTTCACTACGCTTCAGTGAGAAGATGTCGAACTACACCCCCACCCCCTCCCCTTGGTGCCTAGTCACAGGCGTGGGCTACTTGTAACTCAGTGCCCTATTTTCTCCTCTGTGCACAGCACATGAGATTGGACTTTGTGTCGTGGTGTGTTCTCTTCCGCGGTACGGACTACCGCCATGCTTCCTTCCCTCTTCACGGCAGGAATAAGGTCGGATTCTATATTTCTTTAAAGTACGTGTGCACCGGTTTTTCCCTGACAGCGCCTTTCCAGAACTTGTCAAAAATTGCTTCGCAAGTTGTTTTTGTGTCAGCAACTTATATTTGTCCTGTAAACTGTTTTATGTTTCAGGAAATCATTATTTTTCGGGATAAGTCTGGAGCTCGCTTGTACTGTACGATGACATGCTCTGGGAAAATTGATGTATTTCCGATTGTGTAAAGTATCAGGAATTTTTATGTGTTGTGTAAAAAGCCTGTAGGAGTTGTGAAATCTGACGATGTTCTCCCATTGAGAGAGGCGTATTAGTCTAATTAGTAATAACTATGTCACGGTCAAAAATAAACACAAGCAAAGTCGTGGTTAGTTGCCAGCCGGTTCGAATCGGCTTAAGCCCGACTCAGACGTCCCGACGCCTTCAAGCGTCGCATCCAGCCAATTTAGCACAGCGAGGAGACAGCAGACAGTCTGAGTGGCTGGACCGACAGGTCTCGATAGGTCTGGTCAGACGTCTCAGCGCCTACCCAGACTCATCTAGCCAATTTAGAGTGACCAGTGCCCACGAGTTAAGCCACACGGCGCCAGTTAAGTAGGGAAGGGGGGAAGGTAGTGCGTGGTGGGGGTGAAATCTAGCTAATCAATTAAATGACCAATTGACCACCACAGAGAGTAAGGCGTGTAGGCGTGACTGTCATGATTTGAATATCCAATGGAATTAGAGGGAGATAACTTCGGCTACGAGGCGGTAAAAATACTGACCAATGGTACTCGCCCTTTTTGACAGATCGGAAGGGGATAAGAAGGATGTGAGAGTGAGAGAACGGGAGAACGAGGGGAGAACGAACAGAGAGAGAGAGAGAGAGAGAGAGGTTCTGGGGTGTAGTCTCTGCAGGAGAAAGGCAGAGAGATGAGAGGAGTGAAGTTTAAGCATTAGCACCAGATAGTCTGCAGAGGAGGGACTAAAGAGAGATGTGGAAAGAGAGAGTTGCTAACTAATGAAGAGAAAAAGAAAGAAAAGAAAAGGAAAAGAAAAGCAACCATGTCCATTTAATAGAGCAGACTAGGAGAGAGAGAGAGAGTGCAATGCGTTAATGCAGGAAGAAGGAAAGGAGAACAGATCGATGTTGATAGTCACTGTTCCACCTTAACCGGGGTTCGACCTCATACCTGGCAGCGTCACTTCGTCAAGCAGTTCCACAGACCAACGCCGGTGCCAGCAGACCAATACCAGTGCCAGCAGTTGTGTCGTGTTGTGAAAGTGACAGTGAAAAGAAAAAAAAAAGGAAAAGAAAAGACAGTGATTCGTGAATAGTTAAGATCACCTGGCCAGGTAAAGTAGAAATCTATTTATACCCGGGTTAGTTAATGATGTTTTAGATAAATGATTTTGTGAAGTTCAGGAAAGAGAGAATGTTTTATTTTGTTTGATTCCATATGCATTGATGTTTCGTTCTATGATCATGTGTAGTAAAGTTATAGACTTTACTAGTGGTTTGATGTGACGAATGCATGATATATGAATGAGATTGTAAGCAAGCTGTGAGTGTGTTTGGGCTGTGCGCTAGTCCTTCCTCCATCGACATCACCCGAGGTTGACAATTTATTGGCGAGCCTGCCAGGATATTCTGGCCCATTTATTATAATTGTTCAACTTCTCAGAGAGGAAGCTGGGTGGGATTCAAGTGTTGTAATCCTAAGACAAGGGGTTGTCTTACTGTATGTTCCCAAGATAGTTAAATACTAGGCTTGGCATTGCTTCCAAGATAGTTAATACTAGGCTTGGCATTTCAGCCCCAGAGTACTTATTTCGCACAGATTGCCTATAATTCGCTCTCATAGTTGGGTCAGGCGCTGGCCGGGCGTCTTGTAAAAACTAACTACGTTGTCCCAAGCTAATATTATCATTCATAGGATTGTGCTATTACGTCACTCGTGTCGGTAACCACCAGTTTGGCTGTTGTAGTAATAAAATCTTGTTCAAAAAAAAAAAAAAGAGAGATATAATGGCAGAAGAAAAGAACACCCCTATTGAACAACTTGTGAGCGTCGCTCGTGATTTAGGTTATTCGGGAGAAGAGTTGCGAGCATTTGTTGAAAACCAGCAAAAGATGGAAAGGGATGAACGCGCGGAAAGACGACGTGTCGCGGGAGAAATAGCAGAGCAGGAAACAGAAAAATTAAGGATTCAGGCTAATGATAATCAGGCTAGGGAAACGCAGGAAACGGAAAGATTAAAGGTTCAATTAGAGTTAGAGAAAGTGAGAATGCAAAGGGAGACCACCGAGGATGGTAGTTCACTTTCCAGTGACTCTGTGCGCAGTTACGCCCCCCGACCAAAGTTGCCCAAATTCTCTGAAGGAACCGATTCGATTGATGCATACATCAGTCGTTTCGAAACGTTTGCGACCAGTCAGGGTTGGCCTTCAGAAGAGTGGGCAGTCATTTTGTCAGCGTTACTGACGGGTAAGGCATTACAGATTTTCACTGCATTACCAGCAGAACAACAGTCTGATTTCGGCGCTGTGAAGGAATCGTTGATGAAAGGATTTGACCTCACAGAGGAGGGGTTCAGGAAGAAATTTCGTTCAGCTAAATTACAAGCAGGTGAGACGTACACTCAGTTTGGTGCACGTTTAGATCACTATTTTGAGAAGTGGTTAGAGTTGAGTGGTACGAAAAAGGAGTTCGCTGAATTGAAAGAGCTAGTTATGAAAGAACAGATTTTGTCAGGTTGCGGCCCTGAGTTAACCATACATTTGAAAGAGAGACAGCCAGAGACAGCAGGAGAGTTGTTGAAGTTCGCAGAGGTGTATAGAGAGGCACGTTTGGGCACTAAGGTGCAGGAGAAACAGGTGCCAGGCACAGGGGAGAAGAGTGCAAGGAGACCAGGGGAGTTTTCTGCAAAGTCTGCAAACCCAGTGGTGGGGCAGAAGGAAGGGCAAAGGGACATTAGGTGTTTCATTTGTCACAAGAAGGGACATGTGGCGAGGGACTGTCGCATGAGGTTCCAGAAGGCAGCAGCCTTGCAAGAGGTGGATAAGGGTCGTCAAGGGAAACGACCTGCAGTGGAACCAAAAGGGATTCAGTCTGAAGAGGGTGGAGTGCAGCCTATGGCTAGCACTGGACAGCAGTCAGTGTCAGGGATGGAGGGCACTAGGCTGAGTGGTTCGTTACCAGTGGAGGAAGGGTGGATCGGCCAGCAGAGGGTGAAAGTGTTACGGGACACTGGCTGTTCATGCGGTGTGGTGAGAACAACGCTGGTCGAGAAAGGGGATTTGACAGGGCAAATCCAGACCTGTACTCTAATCGATGGCACTGTGAGGGAGTTTCCAGTTGCTAAGATAGAAGTACGTACCCCTTACTTCTCAGGCGAGTTGTCTGCGTTGGTGATGGAGAAACCCCTTCATGATTTGATCATTGGAAATATTCCAGGGGCAAGGGATCCAGGGGATCTGAGTTGTTGACTGCTACAGGGGCAGCAGTTCAAACACGGAGCAAGAAGGAGGAAAAGGTTGATAAACCGTTAGTCGTTCCAGCAAGGAAGTCGGGCATAGATGTGTCGCCTGATGAGTTTAGGGCAGCGCAGGAACAAGACCCTTCGCTCGTGAAGTCTTGGGAGTTGGCGAGAGGTGGAGAGAAACAGGTGGTTAGAGGAGGTGAGACAGAATTTCTTGTGAAAGGCGGGCTGTTGTACCGAGTGTTCACCAAGGGAAGACAGGTAAGGTGACCACTCAGTTAGAGGTACCAGCATGTTATCGTGACACTGTCATGTCAGTGGGTCACGAGTCGCTCATGGCGAGTCATCTCGGCACCGGTAAAACGGCTGACCGAGTCTTTGATGATTTTCATTGGCCAGGGGCAATGGCAGACATAAAGCGGTTCTGCATGTCATGTGATGTGTGTCAAAGGTCAGCCACAAGAGGGGTGAAGAGGAAGGCGCCTCTTAAACATCCCCCTTTAATTGACACACCATTCAGGAGAGTGGCCGTCGATCTGATTGGCCCAATCTCGCCCTGTTCCAAAGGTGGGCACAGGTATGAGACATGTAAGGTTGCAAAGGAAAGGTTGCAGAAGGCTAGGGTCGTTCAGAAGAAGCAATATGACAGGAAGGTAAGGAAGCAATCCCTCAAGGTGGGAGATCAAGTCCTGGTACTGCTTCCCACGGGTCACAACAAGCTGCTGATGCATTGGAAAGGACCATTCACCATCACTGAAAAGGTCGGTCGGGATTACCGAATTGATGTGAATGGGAAACCAAAACTTTTCCATGCGAATTTTCTCCGCAAATATATTCAGCGTGAGACTCAGCACATAGGCACAGCAGCAATCATTGATGAGGTGAAAGAGACCCAGCAGAAGAAGGGGAGATTTTGTTGCCTAAGTTTCCAGAAGAGTCATACAGGGATGTGTCACTGTATGAAGGGCTAGACAGTTGGAGTTCCTAGGTTTTGTTGTCGGAGGCAACACAAAGCAGCCAGAAAGGGGAAAGGTGGAGAAGATGATGAATTCAGAGAGACCAAAGACCAAAACAGAAGTCAGGAGTCTGCTAGGTTTTATTGGGTTCTATAGGGAGTTTGTTCCAAATTTCGCTGCAATCACGAGTCCTCTCAGTGATTTGGTCAAGGCAGGGAAACCGGCAGTGGTCGAGTGGTCAGACGCTGCAGAGCAGGCACTGCAGACAGTGTTGGAAAGACTAGGTTCCCGTCCCATCTTGAAGCTACCAGATATGTCCAAACCATTTTTGTTGCGGACAGATGCATCAGGTGGTGGGATAGGTGCAGTATTGTTGCAGGAGCACGAAGGGGTCGAGTTCCCTGTGAGGTATGCTAGCAGGAAGTTGACAAGTGTGAAGAAGGGTACGCAACTGTAGAGAAGGAGTGTTTAGCTGTCGTGTGGGCCGTGCAGAAGTTCCACAAATACTTGTATGGGAAAGAGTTCGTGATAGAGACAGATCATCAACCACTCAAATTCCTGCAGGAGGCACAGCTGAAAAACAGCAGGGTTCTGTGTTGGGCAATGGCACTGCAGCCCTACAGGTACCGAGTGCAGTACATTCCAGGTCGACAGAATGTCGGAGCTGACTATTTAAGCCGCGTAGTCTAGCAAGCTGCAACACAGAGGTCGTTATAAAATGGGTCGAAATAACGCAAGAGCGCACATCAATGATAACTCATTGGGGTGGTATTCACTAATGATATATCCTATAATTTATAAACCGTTTGTTGTAAAGTATTTTTCAAACTTTGCACGTGTAGCTGTGTGTCAGCAAATTCGGTTGTTGTCTTTTTTTTGTACCGTTGTTTTGAGACAATGCGGTGCATAGTCTTTTGCAAGGGGGAAATTGTCACGGTCAAAAATAAACACAAGCAAAGTCGTGGTTAGTTGCCAGCCGGTTCGAATCGGCTTAAGCCCGACTCAGACGTCCCGACGCCTTCAAGCGTCGCATCCAGCCAATTTAGCACAGCGAGGAGACAGCAGACAGTCTGAGTGGCTGGACCGACAGGTCTCGATAGGTCTGGTCAGACGTCTCAGCGCCTACCCAGACTCATCTAGCCAATTTAGAGTGACCAGTGCCCACGAGTTAAGCCACACGGCGCCAGTTAAGTAGGGAAGGGGGGAAGGTAGTGCGTGGTGGGGTGAAATCTAGCTAATCAATTAAATGACCAATTGACCACCACAGAGAGTAAGGCGTGTAGGCGTGACTGTCATGATTTGAACATCCAATGGAATTAGAGGGAGATAACTTCGGCTACGAGGCGGTAAAAATACTGACCAATGGTACTCGCCCTTTTTGACAGATCGGAACAGGATAAGAGGGATGTGAGAGTGAGAGAACGGGAGAACGAGGGGAGAACGAACAGAGAGAGAGAGAGAGAGAGAGAGAGGTTCTGGGGTGTAGTCTCTGCAGGAGAAAGGCAGAGAGATGAGAGGAGTGAAGTTTAAGCATTAGCACCAGATAGTCTGCAGAGGAGGGACTAAAGAGAGATGTGGAAAGAGAGAGTTGCTAACTAATGAAGAGAAAAAGAAAGAAAAGAAAAGGAAAAGAAAAGCAACCATGTCCATTTAATAGAGCAGACTAGGAGAGAGAGAGAGAGTGCAATGCGTTAATGCAGGAAGAAGGAAAGGAGAACAGATCGATGTTGATAGTCACTGTTCCACCTTAACCGGGGTTCGACCTCATACCTGGCAGCGTCACTTCGTCAAGCAGTTCCACAGACCAACGCCGGTGCCAGCAGACCAATACCAGTGCCAGCAGTTGTGTCGTGTTGTGAAAGTGACAGTGAAAAGAAAAAAAAAATAAAAGAAAAGACAGTGATTCGTGAATAGTTAAGATCACCTGGCCAGGTAAAGTAGAAATCTATTTATACCCGGGTTAGTTAATGATGTTTTAGATAAATGATTTTGTGAAGTTCAGGAAAGAGAGAATGTTTTATTTTGTTTGATTCCATATGCATTGATGTTTCGTTCTATGATCATGTGTAGTAAAGTTATAGACTTTACTAGTGGTTTGATGTGACGAATGCATGATATATGAATGAGATTGTAAGCAAGCTGTGAGTGTGTTTGGGCTGTGCGCTAGTCCTTCCTCCATCGACATCACCCGAGGTTGACAAACTAATATATCTGAAAGATTGACAATACACTTGTGTCTTTGACAGCAGGAATACATATTGAACTGTCTTCTACATTTTGTTTATGGGACAGTCTTCTGCTTAAAAGGAAGTGTTTTATGTATTCTTTTTGAACCAGCAGGCGAATGGAATCTGCCTAGTGCCACCTGAGGGAGATTGATTTATTTGTTCACCCATATTTGATGTGACATCCCTAGTATAGTAGTAACTGTTATAACATAGTATGATAAGGAAAGTCCTTTTCCCCCTCATCCTCATGGTGCACTAAATGTGTGAACTCCTCCATACCTGACTGGTCTGTTATCTCAAGGTGTGAGTGACAGGGAGTGAAGTTATTAGTTATACAAACAACATACACGCCTTCTGAACACACAAGGAGATGGACTACATATATTTCTACATACACCTCTCACTTTCCCTTCCGTGACAGCATCATAAAGCCATGAACTAGCTAAGCCACCTCCTTTTCCGATCACTCATCAACAACGTATTTTTTTTCCTTCTTTCTATTCATACTTTCTAAAAACAATTTCCTCCTATCACCCAATCAAGTGACAAGATATACAACAAAAAACAACAACAACAACAAATACTTTTTTCTTAACATTTACTAGACGCTGAGAAAATTACAGTCGCCTATAGAAGGGAAGAACTATTTCGGTTTGCAGCAACCTCATCTGGAGTCCCTCTTCGGCCAATGGGAAGTTGCACTGTCGGAACTGCTGTGGAGACTGCCTGATCGTTTCAGCTCACCTGGCTTATACAGAGCGCAGGTGAGCAGCAGTCGGATAAACTAACCAACCGGGTTTTGGGTGAACATGTTCCGGCAAACGAAGTTGCAAAAATTTGTGACCGGACAAAAAACGGCCCGTCACATGCATGCATTATGCAGTTTGGGTTTAACTGCTACTGTTTGAAATGAAAGGTCCTTATAAATATTCATGAGGTGTAAGGGTCTGATGGGATGGGCATCTCAAGGTTTGGCGCCAAGGGAAGCGTTGGTTATGGTTTGGGAACTAAGTGAGTTAGGCTGTCAGGCCCCAAATCTCAAAGAGAGAGGACTACACCTTATTTTCTCTGAGGTGTTGTGACGGTATTCTAAAGGCACCAGAACTGTAGGTGTATGCCTTTTTCATTTCTGTATTCTGGCAGTGCGTCTAAGTACTGTACATACTAGACATTTGGCCATGCTGCGTTGTTCTTATAAGATGAGAATTGATTGCTCCATACATTGTACTCTTCACCATATGGGTTTTCTATTGGTTTTAATTGAGCACTCAGATTTCTAATCATTTTAGAGGTCGAGTTCATATTTGGTTCTTCATAGATGTAAATACACGCTGGAAAGAACTTACTTTGTTGAGAAGCGGATTTCTTGGTCAAGAATCGAGCTGTTGTAATATATGGTTTTTATTTTTGAGCAAACAAGTAAAGTTGTAGTCTCCATGCTGTACATGGATGTGTGGACTAATGATTAATGGCTTTGTGCAGAATAGAATTTCAGTTAATATAGGGATAAATGTCGGGAAGTATAGCATATTCGGGAATTTATGACGCAGACGTGCAGAATATTTCACGCTTTGTTATATTGGGACAGCTTGCCTATTAAATTACGTTTGCGAATACATACTGGCATTTAGAATGCGTTGCTAAAAAAAATCTATTTTTTGAAAGGCATACGCATCACTTTAATGGAAAGTGCTATAAGTTTATATGATTGGATAACATATGAATGAAGAAAAGAAGTTAGATGATGTTCTAGAAAAAATACAAACGAAATAAAAACACAGAAATTATGGAGTCATAATGATAACTATGGTTATGATTGGTGGCTAAGTAATAAGTAAATAAGCAAACAGAACAGTGATGTAGTGGACAGATTGTAAGTAGTGTTTATGTGTAATTGAACCGTTGAGACAGGAGTAATAAAAAAATTATGGCATGTAATGTAATATTGTTGAGTAAACGGCGTTGCGTGTTATTGACTTGTTGACTTTTGCAATAGAGGATTTTGTATTGCTTTTTGACCTGAGCGATAAGCCATAGTGCTCTCTCTCTCTCTCTCTCTCTCTCTCTCTCTCTCTCTCTCTCTCTCTCTCTCTCTCTCTCTCTCTCTCTCTCTGTCTGTCTCTCCTGTCCGTCTGTCTGTCTGTCTGTCTGTCTGTCTGTCTGTCTGTCTGTCTGCCCATCTGTCTGTCTGTCTGTCTGTCTGTCTCTGTCTCTGTCTCTGTCTCTCTCTCTCTCTCTCCATTTCTCTCTCTCTCTCTTTCTCTCTCTGTGTCTCTCTCCCTGCTTAGCATTTTTCTGTCATAGAGAATATGATACCATACTGGCAATATGTATTAATTGTCTGCCTTATATGTATTAATTGTCTGCCTTGTATGTATTAATTGTCTGCCTTATATGTATTAATTGTCTGCCTTATATGCATGTTGAAGGATGTAGGCTTCTGGCCCAAAAAGGCTGTTTGCTTTTAGTTTTGACTGAAGCTGTAGGCTGTTTGCTTTTAGATTTGACTGACGCTATAGGCTGTTTGCTTTTAGTTTTGACTGACGTTTTAGGCTGTTTGCTTTTAGTTTTGACTGAAGCTCTAGGCTATTTGCTTTTAGTTTTGGCTGAAGCTCTAGGCTGTTTGCTTTTAGTTTTGACTGAATCTGTAGGCTGTTTGCTTTTAGTTTTGACTGAAGCTCCAGGCCGTTTGCTTTTAGTTTTGACTGAAGCTCTAGGCCGTTTGCTTTTAGTTTTGACTGAAGCTCTAGGCTGTTTGCTTTTAGTTTTGACTGACGCTCTAGGCTGTTTGCTTTTAGTTTTGACTGAAGCTCGCATACTTCTTTGTTGCTACTTCGTAATTTTCATTTCATGTATCAAAGTGTTTGCATTTGATTATGTTTATAGTCGATTCTTTTTATTCCTTTTACTTTGGGGATGCATTCTGTTATCCAATCTGCCTTAACTACAGAGACGAAGTGATGAGCATCCATGACGGAGCACATGGAATGAGATGGACTGATTGTGTTAGGGACATAAATCCCACATCATTGGAAGTTGTTGTTAGGGACAGAAATCCCACATCATTGGAAGTTGTTGTTTGAGACATAAATCCCACATCATTGAAAGTTGTTGTTTGGGACATGAATCCCACATCATTGGAAGTTGTTGTTTGGGACATAAATCCCACATCATTGGAAGTTGTTGTTTGGGACATAAATCCCACATCATTGGAAGTTGTTGTTTGGGACATAAATCCCACATCATTGGAAGTTGTTGTTTGGGACATAAATCCCACATCATTGGAAGTTGATGTTTGGGACATAAATCTCACGTCATTGGAAGTTGTTGTTTGGGACATAAATCCCACATCATTGGAAGTTGTCGTTAGGGACAGAAATCCCACATCATTGGAAGTTGTTGTTAGCGACATAAATCCCACATCATTGGAAGCTGTTGTTAGGGACAGAAATCCCACATCATTGGAAATTGTTGTTAGGGACAGAAATCCCACATCATTGGAAGTTGTCGTTAGGGACATAAATCCCACATCATTGGAAGTTGTTGTTAGGGACATAAATCCCACATCATTGGAAATTGTTGTTAGGGACAGAAATCCCACATCATTGGAAGTTGTCGTTAGGGACATAAATCCCACATCATTGGAAATTGTTGTTAGGGACAGAAATCCCACATCATTGGAAGTTGTCGTTAGGGACATAAATCCCACATCATTGGAAGTTGTTGTTAGGGACATAAATCCCACATCATTGGAAGTTGTTGTTCCGACTTCGGGCCACACATTGCTAAACCGCGTCCTGGAGGTTAGGTTTACCCTGGTCTGAGAGTGACCTTTCTTGTCTGGGTAGGTCATCATCGTTGATGACCTTCGCGCGCACCCAAATCAAAAGGCTAAGAGAGATATGATGGCTGAACCTATGGTTCCAAATACCATACCATAGCACACTCCTGATCATGTGTCTCCTGGATGACATGCTCTGGCTTGCAGTTAGAATGGATGATACCTCATCCCTGAGACTGCCGTAGTCTCGTATTGTTGCAAAATAATGTATTTTTTATAAGAGTTTGTGGATGAGAGCAATAACTATACATGTATATGAACTATGGAATGGTATAAGATGCACTTTATTTTACGTTCGTTCGTATTTTTATTTACAGGCCACGGTTGCTAGAGCCTTTTTGGTGTTTTTTCCCTCCTTCTTTTAGCTTCTGTTTTTCCTTTGTTATCGTTCCTTCCTTTGTCTGAGCTTTGTTTAAGTCTTTTGTTATCGTTCCCTTCCTTTGTCTTAGCTTTGGTTTAATCTTTTGTTATCGTTCCCCTCTTTTCCCTTCGTTTTAGCTCTTTTGTCACCTTGCGCTTCCATTTCCTTTTTCTTGGGCATTGTCACCAGCCCCTTCTTATGTGCAAAAAGCTGTAGATCAAATTAAAAGAAAGAAGATCATCACTGGGCTCGGCTCACGTGCCCTTTTTGGTTGAACCCTAGTCCGACTGTCCCAGAAACCCGATCTCCCCTTGTGCTTTTCTGGACAGTAGGACTAAGGGGAGGTTCACACACCTGCCGTCATTTCTTTACAGTAGGGGAGGGTCACACACCTGCCATCATTTCTTTACAGTAGGACCAAGGGGAGGTTCACACACCTGCCATCATTTCTTTACAGTAGGACCACGGGGAGGGTCACACACCTGCCATCATTTCTTTACAGTAGGACCACGGGAGGGTCACACACCTGCCATCATTTCTTTACAGTAGGACCACGGGGAGGTTCACACACCTGCCATCATTTCTTTACAGTAGGACCAAGGGTAGGTTCACACACCTGCTGTCATTTCTTTACAGTAGGACCAAGGGGAGGTTCACACACCTGCCATCATTTCTTTACAGTAGGACCACGGGGAGGGTCACACACCTGCCATCATTTCTTTACAGTAGGACCACGGGGAGGTTCACACACCTGCCATCATTTCTTTACAGTAGGACCAAGGGGAGGTTCACACACCTGCCATCATTTCTTTACAGTAGGACCACGGGGAGGGTCACACACCTGACATCATTTCTTTACAGTAGGACCATGGGGAGGTTCACACACCTGCCATCATTTCTTTACAGTAGGACCAAGGGGAGGTTCACACACCTGCCATCATTTCTTTACAGTAGGACCAAGGGGAGGTTCACACACCTGCCATCATTTCTTTACAGTAGGACCACGGGGAGGTTCACACACCTGCCATCATTTCTTTACAGTAGGACCAAGGGGAGGTTCACACACCTGACATCATTTCTTTACAGTAGGACCACGGGGAGGGTCACACACCTGCCATCATTTCTTTACAGTAGGACCAAGGGGAGGGTCACACACCTGCCATCATTTCTTTACAGTAGGACCACGGGGAGGTTCACACACCTGCCATCATTTATTGACAGTAGGATCACGGGAGGGTCACACACCTGCCATCATTTCTTGACAGTAGGACCAAGGGAAGGTTCACACACCTGACATCATTTCCTTACAGTAGGACCACGGGGAGGTTCACACACCTGCCATCATTTCTTTACAGTAGGACCACGGGGAGGTTCACACACCTGCCATCATTTCTTTACAGTAGGACCAAGGGGAGGTTCACACACCTGCCATTATTTCTTTACAGTAGGGGAGGGTCACACACCTGCCATCATATCTTTACAGTAGGGGAGGTTCACACACCTGCCATCATTTCTTTACAGTAGGGGAGGGTCACACCTGCCATCATTTCTTTACAGTAGGACTACGGGGAGGGTCACACACCTGCCATCATTTCTTTACAGCAGGACCAAGGGGAGGGTCACACACCTGCCATCATTTCTTTACAGTAGGACCACGGGGAGGGTCACACACCTGCCATTTCTTGACAGTAGGACCACGGGGAGGTTCACACACCTGCTGTCATTTCTTTACAGTAGGACCACGGGGAGGGTCACACACCTGCCATCATTTCTTTACAGTAGGACCACGGGGAGGGTCACACACCTGCCATCATTTCTTTACAGTAGGACCAAGGGAAGGGTCACACACCTGCCATCATTTCTTTACAGTAGGACCAAGGGGAGGGTCACACACCTGACATCATTTCTTTACAGTAGGACCAAGGGAAGGGTCACACACCTGCCATCATTTCTTTACAGTAGGACCACGGGGAGGTTCACACACCTGCCATTATTTCTTTACAGTAGGGGAGGGTCACACACCTGACATCATTTCTTTACAGTAGGGGAGGGTCACACACCTGCCATCATTTCTTTACAGTAGGACCATGGGGAGGCTCACACACCACCCATCATATCTTTACAGTAGGACCAAGGGGAGGGTCACACACCTGCCATCATTTCTTTACAGTAGGACGAAGGGGAGGTTCACACACCTGCCATCATTTCTTTACAGTAGGACCAAGGGAGGTTCACACACCTGACATCATTTCTTTACAGTAGGACCAAGGGAAGGGTCACACACCTGCCATCATTTCTTTACAGTAGGACCACGGGGAGGTTCACACACCTGCCATCATTTCTTTACAGTAGGGGATGGTCACACACCTGACATCATTTCTTTACAGTAGGGGAGGGTCACACACCTGCCATCATTTCTTTACAGTAGGACCATGGGGAGGTTCACACACCACCCATCATATCTTTACAGTAGGACCAAGGGGAGGGTCACACACCTGCCATCATTTCTCTACAGTAGGACCAAGGAAGGGTCACACACCTGCCATCATTTCTTTACAGTAGGACCACGGGGAGGGTCACACACCTGCCATCATTTCTTTACAGTAGGACCACGGGGAGGGTCACACACCTGCCATCATTTCTTTACAGTAGGACCACGGGGAGGGTCACACACCTGACATCATTTCTTTACAGTAGGAACAAGGGGAGGGTCACACACCTGCCATCATATCTTTACAGTAGGACCACGGGGAGGGTCACACACCTGCCATCATTTCTTTACAGTAGGACCACGGGGAGGGTCACACACCTGACATCATTTCTTTACAGTAGGACCACGGGGAGGTTCACACACCTGCCATCATTTCTTTACAGTAGGACCACGGGGAGGTTCACACACCTGCCATCATTTCTTTACAGTAGGACCAAGGGGAGGTTCACACACCTGCCATCATTTCTTTACAGTAGGACCACGGGGAGGGTCACACACCTGCCATCATTTCTTTACAGTAGGACCACGGGAGGGTCACACACCTGCCATCATTTCTTTACAGTAGGACCACGGGGAGGGTCACACACCTGCCATCATTTCTTTACAGTAGGACCAAGGGAAGGTTTACACACCCGCCAGCAGGTAGACACATTGCTTGTCTTTCTGCTGGCTGATGAGGCCAGCACTCTGCCTCGTTCAGTTTGATGTTTTGAAATTGCAATTTACTGTTACTCTTAAAACAACAGTAGAAAAGAAAACCCTGCCTAATGTTGTCCTATACACACAAAAAAAGGAAAAAGAAAAGAAAAGAAAACGGGCTGGTCCCAAGCCTAGATAAAAACAGAGGGGACACGGGAGTTTTCGTTCTGGGAGGGAGTTTGTATAAATGGTTTCAGAGTGTCCTCTAGAACTGCCCAGATAAAAACAGAGGGGACACGGGAGTTTTCGTTCTGGGAGGGAGTTTGTATAAACAATGTTTTCAGAGTGTCCTCTAGAACTGGGCTGTGGTCCAGGGCGCTTTTCTCGTATTTGTCAAAAGAAATAAAGATATGAGAGTGAGCGTTTGCTTCTTTAGTTTCCTTTTTCCAATAAAAGAAAGAGAGAGAGAGAGAGAGAGAGAGAGAGAGAGAGAGAGAGAGAGAGAGAGAGAGAGAGAGTACCTTAATGTATACACATAATGAGTAGTTGCTGTAAGACAAAAATACGAGTCTTTCCGATACGCGTAAAGAGAGAGAGAGAGAGAGAGAGAGAGAGAGAGAGAGAGAGAGAGAGAGAGAGAGAGAGAGAGAGAGAGAGAGAGAGAGAGAGAGACTCTGACGAGAGCGCCCGGCTCGAAACAACTTTGTTGGTTTTATTTTCCCATTTTAAAATCTTATTTTAAACTGGTATGTCGCTCCCTTTTTGGTTGAGCATTTTTAGTATTCTGAGTGGCGTTTTAACTCTGATTTTATTATATATATATATATATATATATATATATATATATATATATATATATATATATATATATATATATATAATATATATATATATATATATATGCATACACACATACTGGCTTTAGAGAGCGTGCGTAATCTGTGTGTGTGTGTGTGTGTGTGTGTGTGTGTGTGTGTGTGTGTGTGTGTGTGTTATTGTGCTTTGTTTTGTTTTAAGAAGCACGATAGAGCTTCTTCATATTTTTTCTCCTTATCGATTAGTGATTAATTCCATATCACACTCATGATCGATTAGTTTTGAATCGATCATATTTTCTGATCACTTGTATCATTCTATTCATTGCGTGTTGATTATTGATTGAAATTATTGATAAGCTAAATCCAGCTTAATTTCAGGGCTCTACGCTCATTATCGATTTTTTTTTTACCAATCATATCCTATCTTCCAATCACTTATGTTATTTAATCGGTTTAGTAGTGATTGGTTATTGATTATTGACTCGTAAAATTGATCGGAAAGGAGGGTTCCGGGATCCGACGAGGGTTATAAATCGCATCTTTTACTACGCACACACACAGAACACACACACACACACACACACACACACACACACACACACACACACACACACACACACACACACACTTTAACTTAACAAGTTCACACAGTTATGTAGGGCTATGGTCCAAACAGTTCTAATACAATATATAATTATATTGGCACCACATCATGAAAATGCAGTTAACATATCCAAAAATCCATGTTGTTTGTTTTATGAATGTTCCACCAATTACGATTTTGTGATTAAAGATTCTGGTTCAGCGAGTTATTCGCTAGAATTTTCAGGTGCGATTTTTATCAGAAAATAGTTGGTATTATGCTAAAGTGTGTATTAAATATTTTTTTTAAAAACCAAACACACCGGTTATTGCTATTCTTCGTGCTTCCAACACATTGACCATAATATATCCTATTATCCAAGAATGTATTCGTGGCGCTAAATCGGTTGTTTTTTTTCATTTGTGGGTTACATTTTTTTAAATAGTTTTGTGAGCCAGGTGAGTCGTAAAGCCGAGATGTAGTGCTTTAAGTCTGATATACTAAGCTCTTCATCTTTCACATTTTTAAAGGCTGTCTTTCTGCTAATTCTGTCCTGTTTGTTACACCACACAAACCGACGACATAAAAGCTGAAGTTTATGAACAAAGTTATCTGGACGATCAGGAAGCAGCATCCTGAGACACATCAGTTTAGACAGAATTAAACCTGTCAATGCAGCAGTTCTCCCAATATCTCTGTTGTATTTGTTTTCGTTGCGAAGATCAGTATGGATCCATTTTAAAATGTCAGATATCTCCCTGTTGTACTTTGTTGTGTTGCGTAGATCAGCATGGGTCCATTTTGAAATGTTAGATATCTTGTTTTTGTTCATCGTTTTGTTACGAAGATCAGTATAGATTGATTTTGATGACATGGTATGTCAGTCCATTTCAACAATATATTTTTGCTCCTGCCACTTATGTATTTATGTATTTCGCTTTTTTGTTTTGGTTTCGATGATGGCTTTGATCTGGGGAAGGGGGGAAGGGATAGGATTATACTTGTATCAGTGAATGAGGGGCGTGGGGTCATTTAAACTCATGAATGTCTTTTGCCATTGGCACTCTCACAATGTGTCATAAATCACATTCGCATCACTACACGCGTGTTTTATCAAGTGTTACTGTAGTGTTCACTTTTTCAATACGGTTTTGTTGATATTCAGTAAACTTTGTGATTGAAAGTGTCAGAGTAATAAACATTACCTCTCACAGATAAACGTAGACGCTTTGTATCGAACGCCAGGAAGATTATAATCCGCATGGGAATGCCAGTCAGTAACAAAACGTGATTGAAAGCTACTGATGAAAAAAAGAAAGAAGAGATTGGAAAAAGAATGGCAATCAGGCAATAAAAAAATGGGGAAGTGGGGGGGGGGGGGGGGGGGGGGGGGGGGGGGGGGGGGGGGAGAGGAGAGAGAAAGCCACGGAAGCAAAAAGAAAAAGAAGGAAAGAAAGAAAACAACAGTAAAAAGTGAAAGAATTAGGTTGAAGGAAGAACAAAAATCATACAATCTATCCCCACACACACACACACACACACACACACACACACACACACACACACACACACACACACAACTATACTAAAGAGCTGTAACTCTTGAGCAAATTATTTTTCATTCTGCGTAAATCAAACAAAATCCTCAACATAGCAAAGCGAAGAAAACAACAAAAAAATATATTGCTAATGAGCCAGTGCGGAAAGCCAGCTACACGGTGCATTAAACAACACTCAAAACTATAAACAGCAAACAGAAGTAACTTGAGATTTACAAACAACACACCAGAAGAAAAGCTCCATAAGAACATAAGCATTTGTAATGACTCAGTTTAAACAATATACCAAAAGAAAACCCCCATACGAATATATTCGTTTGTACTGACTCAGTTTAAACAATATACCAAAAGAAAACCCCATACGAATATAATCGTTTATACTGACTCAGTTTAAACAATATACCAAAGAAACCCCCCATACGAATATAATCGTTTGTACTGACTCAGTTTAAACAATATACCAAACGAAAACCCCCATACGAATATAACCGTTTGTACTGACTCAGTTTAAACAATATACCAAACGAAACCCCCCATACGAATATAATCGTTTGTACTGACTCAGTTTCATTTTATCCTCTTTGGTCAGCTCACTGCTACATTCTGAATGGCGTCACTGGAGCCCTCAGTTCGCTAGACGAAACTCCATTTTTCCAGACTATGTGTGCGGTGATTTATGATGATAACTATTATTGTGTAGTAACGTACAAACACTATAGTGCAGTGCCATCGCTGACAATTAGATTTACACAATAAGTCAGTGGTTGGATAATTCTCTAAACATCCTAACAGCAGCTTACACTTCAACTGAACAAGAAAGCATACCTTCACCACCTTAGCTTCAGACAAGAAAATCTACACGACGAGCAGAAATGAGGCCAACCGTACAACACTGTGTACTTATTTAATAACAGAAAATCAACACGACCACCAGAAATGAAACCAACCGTAAAACACTGTGTACTTATTGAAAATAAAATCTCCACGACGACCAGAAATGAGGCCAACCGTACAACACTGTGTACTTATTGAAAAGAAAATTCTTCAGAATGTGCCACGCAGTCGTTTTAAGCAGTCTAGTCAACATGGCTGTCGTTCTTTAAAAAGATGTTCAAATTGTACCATCACACAGACATACGACGAGGCCGTTTACCATGACAGCTACCCTGTCCAAACGGTGCTTGTTGTTGTCGACAACTTGCACCACACGTACACACAATGAAGAAGTCTACCATCACAGTCATTACTGTTAACCTGTTAAAGCGGTTGTCGTTCTTTGGAAAATCTACAACGTGCACCACACATACACACAACGAGGGCGCGTCTACCATTACAACCATCGCTGCTATCCTGTTAAAGAGGTTGTTGTTCTGTGGAAGATGTACAAAGTGCACCACACTGACACACAGTCAGGTTTCACCATTACAGCCTTCTTGTGAACATGCTTGTGTTTTACAGAAAACCGACGACGTGCGTAATGCAGACATGCGTTAAAGGCTTGTGGAAATACGTGATAACCGATTGTCATGTTCTCTTATGTATTAGTTATAATATCATCAATGATTCATTTGTAATATGTACATATTGGTGTAATTTTATACAACTGTACTTATATATCGCTTCGTGCTGTAATAAATACGTAATATTTTGAAAAACAAATGTGTAGCCATATATACTGACTTCCATAAAAAACGCAAAAACAAAACAAGCTGAAGGTTGGGGGTGGAATTTTATTGGTCACAATTGTACAGAGTGGAAGCGAGAATTCAACGTGATTTGATTCATTACACCGGTAATGTGTGAAAATGTCATCAGCAATATGTCTTTTGTGTGGAAAATCCAAGGTCACGTGACAAACCAGCTTGAAGTCCTAATTCCGTGTGTGGCCACCATTTGCGTTGACAACTGCTTGACACCTGCGGCTCATTGAGTGGACCAGGTGGTTGATGCGTCCCCTTGGCACACCAGCCCACACATGGACGATGGCCTGGTGAAGTTGAGCCGCTGTTGCTGGTCGTGGACGCAGGAGGTCCAACCGTCTGCCAAGTTCATCCCAAAAATGTTCTATTGGGTTTAAATCGGGACTGAGGGCTGGCCAGGGCAGCACATTGACGTTGTTATGCTGAAGAAATTGCTGGGTGGCCCTGGCGATGGGTGTTCTTGCATTGTCCTGTTGGAATGTCCAGTTTGGGTGTAGCGCAAAAAAAGGAACGACATGGGGTCTGAGCACCTGGTTGATGTAGCGCTGTGCATTGACACCCTGTCCGCGACCAGGACCAATGTTCTGAAAGATGACTGGTCCTATGGCATGGTTAATGCCAATTGCACCCCATATCATAACGTTCGGTCCTCTCCAGGGGTTCCGCTCTACCAAATGGGAGTCAGCATAGCGTTCACCAGGTCGACGCCATATTCTGGCACGACCGTCAGCCATGTCAATACAAAAACGGCTCTCATCTGAGAACAGTATGCGTCCCCACTACTGCCTGCCCCAGTTGATTCGGGCTTGTGCCCACTGCAGCCTGTCCTGCCGGTGTCAGTACCGGACCTCTGTGAGGACGCCTACATGCCAGCCCGTTCTGCTGAAGATGCCGCCGCACAGTGTTGAGGCTGATTCGTTGCTGGAGATTCCCAGGCACCTGTCGAGCAGTGTTAGCGGCTGTTTGCCGCCTGTCCCGCAGATGGGTTCGAACAAGATGGCGATCCTCTCTTGGTGTGGTGACCCGAGGACGGCCTGGCCGGGGACGATCATCAGTGGTACCAGTGACTCGCATGCGGTGCTGCAGACGATCGATGGTTGAGATGTGGACGTTAAAGATGTTGGCGACCTGCCTGGCATCCGCACCAGCCTCGAGATGGCCTAGGGCACGATTGCGGTCCTCTGCTCGTAGTCTTGGCATCTCTGTAGCGCTCAGACGGCAAGTCGTTACCTGAACCTTGTAGCGCGGCTTTATAAGGGCTGCATGCCCGTGTACTTGTAGCTGGTTAACTTTGCTCTGCATAGTGTGCACGTGCCTCACATGCAGCAACCAGTTTGCCATTTTTGTTGACCCTCCAATGCCGGGAATGATGTGTTGGTCACACAATTTTTTCACTGCACGTGAGTCTTGGACCCAACAACTTGCCACAATGGTTCAATATTGTATATTCACCCCTTTTCACCCGAAAAATAGCCTTTCAATTTTTCGCGTTTTTTATGGAAGTCAGTATACTTCTTGTTTCAGGATGTCAGTACAACGGTGACAGATTCCCATGCAGATAGTGAATGTCAACACGGCAGTTACAGTGATCTTTCATAACAGAATTTGAATGTTAAACTACAGTTATTCTGAAAATGATTTCATCAAAGTCACCATTGGCAAAAGCACTTCTTTTCGCTTTAGCAACATTCCTGGTTCCAAATTCCTTTTGGTAGCTGTTTAAGATAGTTTACGTATGGAATATTTAGGAAGCGCAAACTGGTTCGATGTTAGGGTTTGTTTTCTCGTGTGAGGAAGGGGAAGATGGTGTGTGTATGTGTGTGTGTGTGTGTGTGTGTGTGTGTGTGTGTGTGTGTGTGTGTGTGTGTGTTTGTCTTTGTCTGTGTCTGTGTCTGTTTGTGATATTGTATGGGTACATTCGTGTGTCTGTCTGCACATGCGCGTACATGTAGATGCGAATATGTATGGTATGCGTGTGCGTGAGTGCGTGTATGTGTGTGTGTGTGTGTGTGTGTGTGTGTGTGTGTGTGTGTGTGTGTGTGTGTGTGTGTGTCTGTGTGTCTGTCTGTCTGTGTCTGTGTGTGTCTGTGTGAGCGCGCGTGTGTATGTGTGTGTGTGTGTGTGTGTGTGTGTGTTTGTGTGTGTGAGCACACGCACGCGCTCGTGTGGGTGTACGCGCGTGCGTGCGTGCTGCGCGCGCATGTGATTGTAATGACCTTTCGTACATCACCACAACACGTTGACACCGGATAAGAAGAAAAGTCGTTTATAGTCCAAGCTTTGTTTCTCCTATTCGAAGTAAAAAAAAAAAAAAAGCCTTGACTGTAGCACTGATAACACATGGGTCACGCACTCACACGTGGTTCCTAATCATCTGTCCTACCTATTCACGAGGGACGAGCATTTGTCCATATCAGTAATGCCCCCAGTAACTGACCCTGGTCAAAACAGTGAAGAGATCGATTTCCACCACGGTCATTTCGATCCAA
>CM031614.1:20144117-20146617 GCA_018398815.1 Conus ventricosus | reverse complement strand
AGAGAGAGAGAGAGAGAGAGAGAGAGAGAGAGAGAGAGAGAGAGAGAGAGAGAAGGAAGGAAGGAAGGAAGGAAGGAAAAGGCCAAGGGGTAGGTTTGGGGTCTTGGAACGAACGAACGAACGAGAGAGAGAGAGAGAGGAGAGAGAGAAGAGAGAGAGAGGAGAGGAGAGAGAGAGAGAGAGAGAGAGAGAGAGAGAGAGAGCAAGGTACAACATGTAATCGTTTTTCATAAGGCATGAAATACGTAGAAGGAATTTTGAGAGAGAGAGAGAGAGAGAGAGAGAGAGAGAGAGAGAGAGGGGGGGGGGGGGGGGGGAAGAGAGAGAGAGAGGTTATCTAGAACCGGGATGGACGAGTGTTGCAGGGGAAAAAACTCTTCAAGATAAACTTTGGCTGTCAGGATTACATTTATCTCTCTTTGTACGCCCCTCCCTCCCCCCCCCTCTCTCTCTCTAAATGTGTCATCTGTTGCCAACAGACCAATGGTTTGAGGATGCTAGCCCCAGCACAGCTGCCATCATAATAACC
This sequence comes from Conus ventricosus, assembly GCA_018398815.1. Classification (NCBI taxonomy): domain Eukaryota; kingdom Metazoa; phylum Mollusca; class Gastropoda; order Neogastropoda; family Conidae; genus Conus; species Conus ventricosus. The sequence continues at coordinate 20,146,088 of CM031614.1, read as the reverse complement.
TAACTTTAACTATGGTGATGACGGAGGACCCAAAACGAGTTAAAGGGGAATAACTCGCTTGTAACAATCTGATCAACGTGCGCAGGCTACACGCTTATTGATCCTGTTTCGTGGGCATGGAAGTCATAGACGATGGGAAAGTACCGAAAAATTCACAAATATGCAATTAATGTGCTAGCAGTAGATTGCTTTTTTTTTTCTTTTGAATACTTTTTTTCTTTTGAACTTTTTGGTTCACACTGTTCAATGCTTTTTCATTTGAATAGTACACAACCAGAATCCGAACTTGTGAAAAGTTCACCCCTCCCCACTGCCCCTCCTTACCTCCCTAACCCACTGGAGCAACAAGCTCACCACCACTCCCTAACCCACAGGTGCAACACGCTCACCACCACTCCCTGACCCACAGGTGCAACACGCTCACCACCACTCCCTAACCCACTGGTGCAACACGCTCACCACCACTCCCTGACCCACAGGTGCAACACGCTCACCACCACTCCCTAACCCACAGGTGCAACATGGTCACCACCACTCCCTAACCACAGGTGCAACACGCTCACCACCACTCCCTAACCCACAGGTGCAACACGCTCACCACCACTCCCTAACCCACAGGTGCAACACGCTCACCACCACTCCCTGACCCACAGGTGCAACACGCTTACCACCACTCCCTAACCCACAGGTGCAACACGCTTACCACCACTCCCTAACCCACAGGTGCAACACGCTCACCACCACTCCTTAACCTACCGGTGCAACACGCTTACCACCACTCCCTAACCCAAAGGTGCAACATGCTCACCACCACTCCCTAGCCCAGTGCAACACGCTCACCACCACTCCCTAACCCACCGCTGCAACATGGTCACCACCACTCCCTAACCCACCGCTGCAACATGGTCACCAACCACTCCCTAACCCACCGCTGCAACATGGTCACCACCACTCCCTAACCCACCGCTGCAACATGGTCACCACCACTCCCTAACCCACCGCTGCAACATGGTCACCACCACTCCCTAACCCACCGCTGCAACATGGTCACCACCACTCCCTAACCCACCGCTGCAACATGGTCACCACCACTCCCTAACCCACCGCTGCAACATGGTCACCACCACTCCCTAACCCACCGCTGCAACATGGTCACCACCACTCCCTAACCCACCGCTGCAACATGGTCACCACCACTCCCTAACCCACCGCTGCAACATGGTCACCACCACTCCCTAACCCACCGCTGCAACATGGTCACCACCACTCCCTAACCCACCGCTGCAACATGGTCACCACCACTCCCTAACCCACCGCTGCAACATGGTCACCACCACTCCCTAGCCCACCGCTGCAACATGGTCACCACCACTCCCTAACCCACAGGTGCAACACGCTCACCACCACTCCCTAACCTACCGCTGCAACATGGTCACCACCACTCCCTAGCCCAGTGCAACACGCTCACCACCACTCCCTAACCCACCGGTGCAACACGCTCACCACGACTCATAGATTTTGATTAAGATAATCACATGCAAAATTAGGGAACGTCTCAATCAGGCGTTGGAAATCAAATGTGGAAACATAATTCACCCCATACCTCTTTTTTTTTCTTTCTTTTTTTCACACATTGTTCTCATTCCAACAGATTTCTGATACGGACTGTTTAGGTGCCCAGTACAGCGGGAGTTTATTAAGTGGTATATGGCACCGACATTGCACTTATTGATTTCTTCATTTGTTTGCTGAGGTATCTGGTGATCGCACGTGACGGCATGAACAGAGCCGCCTGTATCCATCTGGTGATGGCACGTGACGGCATGAACAGAGCCGCCTGTATCCATCTGGTGATCCCATGTGACGGCATGAACAGAGCCGCCTGTATCCATCTGGTGATCCCATGTGACGGCATGAACAGAGCCGCCTGTATCCATCTGGTGATCCCATGTGACGGCATGAACAGAGCCG
>CM031614.1:20131617-20139117 GCA_018398815.1 Conus ventricosus | reverse complement strand
CTGTTGGAGATCAGGGAACTGTGATGAAGCAGGCCCTGTTGGAGATCAGGGAACTAACTGTGATGAAGCAGGCCCTGTTGGAGATCAGGGAACTAACTGTGATGATGAAGGCCCTGTTGGAGATCAGCCAAGCCAACCTCAAGAGGACCGGATCCTGTGCCTACGGCAAGTGCATCCTGATTGTCACTGAACGGAGAAAGGGAGCTAACCAATGAAGTACAAAAAGCTGAGGACAAAGAGAAAGTCAACCTGATCATTGTGCATTCGATAGTAGAGAGAGTTAAAAAAAAGAGAGACAAAACGAGAACCCTTCCTGCATGAACTCGACTCTGATATTAGCTGTATTCAAAATAAATATCTATTTGCAATCGGAAAACCGTATAAGATTAGAGAGTACAGGGCCTTAAAACAGTGGTTGCATACAAAAATGAATCCCGTGATAATTACCCTGCTCGGGAGGGTGGTGGAGAGAGAGGAGAGAGAGAGGAGAGAGAGAGAGAGAGAGAGAGAGAGAGAGAGAGAGAGAGCAGGTTCTATTCCCTCCCTTGTCATTCAAACGTCAATCAAAAATCAGTACTTAGCTCGTCATAACTCTGCAAACACGATTGTGTATTTCGGGCTGCAGTTTAGAGAGAAACTTTCGTCCTTCGTTAGCTCCCGATAGAGATTCGCAAAGCTATGGTCCGTTTAATAACCAACAGCCTTTACATTGAGGTTCATCCTCATGGTCCGTTTAATAACCAACAGCCTTTATATTGAGGTTTACCCTCATGGTCCGTTTAATAACCAACAGCCTTTACATTGAGGTTCACCCTCATGGTCCGTTTAATAACCAACAGCCTTTACATTGAGGTTCACCCTCATGGTCCGTTTAATAACCAACAGCCTTTACATTGAGGTTCACCCTCATTGTCCGTTTAATAACCAACAGCCTTTACATTCAGGTTTACCCTCATGGTCCGTTTAATAATCAACAGCCTTTATATTGAGGTTCACCTCATGGTCCGTTTAATAACCAGCAGCCTTTATATTGAGGTTCATCTCATGGTCCGTTTAATAATCAACAGCCTTTATATTGAGGTTAACCTCATGGTCCGTTTAATAACCAACAGCCTTTACATTGAGGTTTTCCCTCATGATCCGTTTAATAACCAGCAGCCTTTATATTGAGGTTCACCTCATGGTCCGTTTAATAATCAGCAGCCTTTATATTGAGGTTCACCTCATGGTCCGTTGAATAACCAACAGCCTTTATTTTGAGGTTCACCCTCATGGTCCGTTTAATAACCAACAGCCTTTACATTGAGGTTCACCCTCATGGTCCGTTTAATAACTAACAGCCTTTACATTGAGGTTCACCCTAATGGTCCGTTTAACAACCAACAGCCTTTACATTGAGGTTCATCCTCATGGTCCGTTTAATAACCAGCAGCCTTTATATTGAGGTTCACCCTCATGGTCCGTTTAATAACCAACAGCCTTTATATTGAGGTTCACCCTCATTGTCCGTTTAATAACCAACAGCCTTTATATTGAGGTTCACCCTCATGGTCCGTTTAATAACCAACAGCCTTTCTATTGAGGTTCACCCTCATGGTCCGTTTAATAACCAACAGCCTTTATATTGAGGTTCACCCTCATGGTCGTTTAATAACCAACAGCCTTTATATTGAGGTTCACCCTCATGGTCCGTTTAATAACCAACAGCCTTTATATTGAGTTTACCCTCGTGGTCCGTTTAATAACCAACAGCCTTTACATTGAGGTCCACCCTCATGGTCCGTTTAATAATCAACAGCCTTTATATTGAGGTTCATCCTCCACGTCCTGCATCCTACGTGATGTAGCAGACTACGGAAATACTCTAGGAGGAGAGGAGAGCAGGTGCGCGTGCAAGGTGGTGGTGGTGGATTTATGATGTATCTGATACTGCCCTTTGACCCACATCAAACTGCACAGCAAGATTCAAACTCGCAGCCGTTAAATTCAACTGCAAAGGAGATGTTCGACTACTAATTCAGTTGGAGCTGTGCTTCAGGACGTTTTAGTAGGGTGTGTGTGTGTGTGTGTGTGTGTGTGTGTGTGTGTGTGTGTGTGTGTGTGAGAGAGAGAGAGAGAGAGAGAGAGAGAGAGAGAGAGAGAGAGAGAGAGAGAGAGAGAGAGAGAGATGAAATAACTGATTGATTGATTGATTAATTGATTGATTGATTGATCTTTAATGTGTGTGTGAGACAGACTTTAATTGATTGATTGATTGATTAATTGATTGATTGATCTTTAATGTGCAAGGGTGAAGATTTTAGGTCAAAGCCTAGTCTTACAATCTGTCCTTGTCATGCATACATCATTTCAACACATATTATTCATACTGACAATTCAGCCTAGCGACACTGTAATCTTATTCCACAATGACAAGCAGACTGTTCATAAACGTAGTAATGACATGGTGGGAGTCAAACAGAAGCAAACAAACATACATACAAACAAACAAACACAACTAGAGAGAGAGAGAGAGAGAGAGAGAGAGAGAGAGAGAGAGTAACAGAAATATTCGGACATGCATGAAACGTCAAGTTCTATTTTCTTTTTCCGAACAAGTCAAGCGTCAATCTCCACGTGACGTGTTTGGGTCTGACGTAAAGATAAAGCTGTGACGCACAGTACAGAAGGAAGGCAATCGCCTGGACACAGCCCCAACAGTCGGGACCCAAGCTAACGAGTAGGTGCAGAAGCTGGCATCTAAATACTTCTATAATGCAAAGCGAACCTTAGACAAAAACTGTTGAAGAAGTTGTTTAGATGAAGTTGTGTACGTTCTGAGAGAAAATGGCAGCTGATTTATGTGGGGAAGCTACCCGTTGAGAGGTGGAACGCATGTTGAAACCGTTGGTGACGCGCACTGAAGAACTGGTAGCTTACTAGGAGGGTGTGTGTGATGCGCCGTGATGAGAGAGGATTCTTGAGCTGAAGAAGTGAAGTCATGAAGACTTACTGCAAGTTTTACATTGAAGAATTCAAGTAGTAATTGTGTACTTGAGGAAGTAACCTCAAAATAGAAGTCGTTTTATAGTTGTGGTCTAGGAGTACCACGTTCAGATCAGTATCGGACTTAAACTCTCTTGCAAACTAACACGTTCGGAGAACATCACGGGAGTCTTGGACGGAGTTCTGAGAATGGTTTAGCAAGTCATTCACCACTTTGCCGAGGATTGCCACTAGAGTTCTAGTGCAGCCATTGTGTGGTCGCCGGTCGGGAGTTAGGAGCGGAAGAAGAAAACCTACAGGCGGGAGCTGAAAGTGGAGAAGAAGAAAGCCATAACAGGAGCGGAGGATCTTCTTCTTCTTCTTCCAATTATAGAGCCGGGCCGTTTTGGCGTTGTAGGCTCTGCGTTGTGACGTTGTCGCTTTGCGGTGTCCCAGGCTTGGTTGGTTTAAAAACGAACTGATTTTAAAACTATGTACATGGGTCGATGGGAGGGTTCAGGGGGAGACTGGGGGTGGCTGCAGGTAGTGGGGACTGCAGCTCAGCCGGCGCCTGAACGCCTCTAGTGAGGGTGCTGGTGTGGTGGTGGTTGGTAGCTGGATGGTGTGGGGAAAAAAAGGAGTGGTACAGTACTGGATGGGTAGCCTGCTCCTGGTGAATTTTATGTGCGCCTCTAGTCCGTTTGTCTGAAGGGCGGTGGGATGTGGCGGGGTTGACGTCTACCAGCCCATTGTGAATACGGTAGAGCATCATAAGTCTGTTGTGGTGCCGGCGCTCTTCAAGACTGTCCCACGTGAGGTGCTCAAGCAGTCGTGTCACGGCGCCTGGTGTCCTGTCGTGGAAGTTGTTGCAAGAGTATCTCGCTGTCTTCTCTGGACCTTCTCCAGGAGTTGGGTGTCTTGCTGTAGGTGTGGATCCCATACTGTGGAGCTGTATTCCAGTGTAGGTCTGACCGTGGTGGTATACGTGGCAGCTTTGATCTCTTGGGTGCAATCCCTGAAGTTTCTTCTGAGAAAGCCCACCGTTCTGTTCCCTTTGGCTGCCACTGTTTCCACATGTCGGGTTCAGGACAGATCATCCGCCATGGTCACGCCTAGGCACTTGCTGGGGCTCACCGTGTCCAGTGTTTGTTCGTGGATCAACGCGTGCAGAGCTGCAAGTCATCCAACAACACGTGAGGTATCGGGAGACATCCATCAAACATACACCTACATGAAGAGGACAAGTTTCAAGGTAAAAGAATTTTTTTTTTTTCCAGTGGGAGCTCTCACATCATAAGAACTTTATATGTGAAGACTGTGGATATTGACTATCAGAACTGTGGCAGTGATTTGATGCCTCAGAGTGTGGAATCCGTTGCTACAGAACTTTCGTGGACTGACAATTGAAAAGACAAACTCTGCATGAAAATTAATTTGTTAGCACATTGGAGAGGCTTTTGACTGATAAATGCAGTAGCGTGTAAGTCTGTGCATGTAGGCAGGGATCCAAAAAAATATTTTATTATTTTTTTTATTTTTTTTTATTTTATTTTTTTTTTGGGGGGGGGGGGGGGGGGGTATCATTTCACAAGGTCGCTTCTGAGACTTCACTTCATGAAGGTGCTGAGGGTGTGTCTGGGATACCTGTTTCTCTGTCACCTCATTTTCCGGTTACAGAGAGAGAGGTCGGAGGAGCAGGGGTGGGGGGGGGGGGGGGGGGGGGGGGGGGGGGGGGGGGGGAGGGGGGAGATGGTAGGTAGGAGGAGGAGAAGAAGGATGGTAAACAGAGAGGGAGTGGGGATGAGTGATTTAATAGAGTAGGTTGTATGTTTAGACGGTGTATTCAAAGTATGATTTACAGATGACTTTGCGAGTGGACGCTATTGATTGCAATCAGATAATTAAATTATTGAGACATAAAACGGTTGTGTATATGTTTCTTGAAAAGTTTTAATGTATTTGTATTTTGTAGACTGGGTGGAAGTGAGTTACAGATATATGGTCCAGAGTAAGCTAGGCTTGTTTTGTATTGATAAATGCGTGGGTAGGGGAGAAGGAATTTCTTTCAGCCAAAAGAGCTGTTCTATCTTGTATAAAAGGCATTGATATACCATGGCATGGTATCTGTCAACGTACTGCACGCCTATAGAGAGAATGCAGCCATTTTATGGACATCACTACTCCCGTCTCACACTGTTGAAGCGTAATTGATACGTGACATTATGTGTGCTTTGAAGAAAAGTTTAGGCACAGTACTGTTGACGTAGCACTTTAATTGAGATAACAGGAAAAGGTTGTTGTTGTTGTTGTTGTTTTTAGATTACATTGCATACATTATTGAGATGAGACTGACATTTCAATTCTTTATCTATCGTTACCCTAAAACACAATGCTCATCTACCTGTTCGATAGAAGTGCCATTCAACTGAAGTTTTAGCCAAAGAGGAATCAATTGGTGCTTTTGGCGGGTAGCTATAATAATAGATTTGGTTCTGGCTGGGTGTATGACCATTGAGTTTGAATGACACCAGTCTGACACGTCATTTATACTTTCCTGGAGAGAAATTTCTATGTCTGTAGATCACTACTTTTTCATCTGATGTGGACTATAGTAAATAATTGATGAAGATGCAAAATAGGAGGGGGCCTTGTTGTATGCCTTGTGGGACCCATGTCTGACAAGGTCTGAAGCGGAGGTTCAACCATTAAGCACCACATTCTGAGTCCTATCGTTCAAGTATGATTGGAATAATGAGACTGTCGAGATAGTGTTCAAGTAGATAGATAGTTTCTTTAAAAGAATGGAATGATCAACAAGATCAAACGCCTTTTTGAAGTCAAGAAAGACAACCCCTGTCATTTGTGATTGGTTCATATTTGAAAGCCATGAATCACACATTCGTGACAATGCTGTGTGGCAGGAGTGATTAATCAGAATCTAGATTGTAGTGGGTAAAATAGTTTGTTTTCCTCCATAAACTGAGATACGTGTACGTGTGCGTGTGTGTGTCTTCCTTTGTTTTCCTCCATGAACTGAGGTATATGTGTGCGTCTTCCTTTGTTTACCTTCATGAACTGAGATACGCGTGCGTGTCTTCCTTTGTTTGCCTCCATGAACTGAGGTATATGTGTGCGTCTTCCTTTGCTTACCTTCATGAACTGATATATGTGTATGTGTCTTCCTTTGTTTTCCTCCATGAACTGAGATACATATGCGTGTATGTGTCTTTCGAGGGGTTTGGATAGAATTGATAGTAAGGATATAAATCTGAAATCATTTGGATCCGATGAATCATTTGATTTTGGAAGGGGGATCACTTTGACATTTTTTAACGCTGGAGGGAAGACATTAGTGTCAACAAATGAATTACATATGTATGCAAGAGACTCAACAATGTAAGATAGAAGGAATTTGAGAAGAAATGCGAGTATGTTACCAGGACCCATGGACTTTTTATTCTTCAACTGCGCTATGTGCATTTCTACTTCATGTACAACAAGAGAGGGAATCTTGATTGAGTTACTGGATCCAAGTCTGTTTGCAAAATGAAATTAGGGGAGTCGAACATGTATATTTATTAGATACTCCTATAGTCTATGAAGTTTGAGTAAGGATGTCTGATAGTGACAGAAAGTGTGTGTTAAATGTGTCCGGAGTGATGTTTATAGTTGAATTTTGTGAATCTGTACGCTGTTTGTGTACCATATTGTTTCAGATGGGAACTTTGGTTTTTGCATCCATAATCACTTGATTGAAGAACTCTCGTTTGGCTTTTTCAACTTCGTTTGAAACAAAGTTTTCTCTGCTCTTTGTATTCGTCAAACACATTTGTTGCCTTGAGTTGGTCACGTAGAACCATTTCTTGCAGCAATGCTGGTGTTAACCACGGGTTCATCTGCGGATGCCTAACTTTTTTTTTTGATGTAACGGTGCGTGTTTATTTATGATGGTGAGGAATGTTTGGTACCAGAAGGAAAGTGCATCACTGACGTCAGAGTAATTATAAGTGAATTAAGTGAAATGGGGAAATGCTTGAGTATTTGGGGTACGCTGTTTCATTAAACTTTTTGAAAGAGTGGCATTGGATGGTCGTGTGACCTTTGGGTGGTGGTTTTGGAAGTCTGAAGGATCACGTGCAGAAGACTGGACACTGGTCACTAGTACCAGAAACATATACTAATACTGAAACATCCAATATTGCTGATTTGTTCTGTGTGTGTGTGTATATTATATATTATATATATATATATATTATATATTATATATATATATATATATATATATATAACAAAAGAAAAAAGACACAAGAACAACAAGCTGTTATGGTTATAAATGAAATTTTCGGCTTTATTTGCCTTCGTCAGCACATGACATCCTCCTGAGTGCCAGCAGGTAAGGTAGTGAGGGAAGAGACGTAAATATTTCAATTTATATATATATATATATTATATATATATATATATATATATATATATATATATATATATATATATATATATATGAATATAACCAAAGAGCCTAAAATGATTTTAAAA
>CM031614.1:20124117-20129117 GCA_018398815.1 Conus ventricosus | reverse complement strand
ACACACCACACACACAAGCACACAGAGACACAGACCACACACCACAAACACACACAGAGACACAGACCACACACACACACACACACACACACACACAGACCACACACACACAACACACACACACACACACTAGTATACACATTCTCTCGTTCTCTCTGTCCCCCCACCCCCGCCACCAGCCCCAACGCTTAATCCACCACTTTCTCATCTCCCCACTCCCTGCCACTCTTTTGGCGGCGAGAGCGGTCTCTGAAGTTACCGTCGTCGGCGGCATGAAAGACATTAAACCGGGTGGATGCTTCCTTTCTTCTTATGTGTTTATTTTACCGTTATAGCCGTTACTAACGGCCATAACGGCCCATAAACGGTTTTCCTTCTTATGTAATATCTCAGAAAGTACATGGTGATCTTTCTGAAAATTGTAGGCATCTTTATTATGGGTCACGGATGATGCCCGATGTTTCATTTTACCGTTTTAGCCGTTGCTAACGGCCATAACGGCCATAACGGTTTTCCTTCTTTATGGAATATCTCAGAAAGTACTTGGCGATCTTTCTGAGAATTGTTGTTGTTGTTCATTATGGGTCACGGATCATGCCGATGTGTTATTTTACGTTATAGCCGTTTCTAATCGGCTATAACGGCCCATAACGGTTTTTGTTCTTTATAGAATTCTCAGAAAGTACTTAGCGATCTTTCTGAAAGTGTGTAGGTATGTTATTATGGGTCACAGATGATGCCCAATGTGTTGTTTCAACTATTATATCCGTTACTAACGGATTATAACGGCCATAACGGTTTTTCTTCTTTATGGAATATCTTAGAAAATACTTGGCCGATCTTTCTGAAAATTTGAAGGTATGTTCATTATGGGTCACGGATGATGCCCTACGGTTTATTTTACCGTTAACGCCATTACTAACGGGTATAACGGCCATAACGTTTTTCCTTCTTAATGGAATATCTCAAAAAGCACTTGGCCTATCTTTTGAAAATGTGTAGGTATGTTCATTTATGGGTCATGGATGATGCCGATGTGTTGTTTCAACTGTTATAGCGGTTACTAACGGCTATAACGGCCCATAACGGTTTTTTTTTCTTTATGGAATATCTTAGAAAGTACTTGGCGATCTTTCTGAAAATTTGAAGGTATGTTCATTATGGGCCATGGATGTTGCCCGATGTTATTTTACCATTATAGCCGTTACTAACATCATGCTGATGTTTCATGTTACCGTTATAGCGTTACTAACAGCTACATCGGCCATAACGGTTTTTTTGTTTGTAGAATATCTCAGAACGTACTTAGCCGATCTTTCTGAAAATTTCTAGGTATGTTCATTATGGGTCACGGATGATACCCATGTTTTCTTTTGCCATTATAGCCGTTTACTAATGGCTATAGCGGCACATAACAGTTTTCTTCTTTATGGAAAATCTCAGAAAGTACTTGGCCGATGTTTCTGACATTTGTAGGTATGTTCATTATGGATCACAGATGATGGCCGATGTTTAACAAATTAGCCGTTACTAACAGCTAGAACGGTCCAGAATGGTTTTTCCTCTTTATGGAATATCTCACGCGTATTCAAGATAAAATGGGAGTACGTTTATATGCTTTGCATCTTGTTTTTTTTTATTATTTACTTGCTAACGCCTTTTTGTACTCCCAGTTCTCATAAAACAGGGTTGTACTTTACAATGGGAACGAAGAAATGCTCTGTGTGTGTGTGTGTGTGTGTGTGTGTGTGTGTGTGTGTGTGTGTGTGTGTGTGTGTGTGCGTGCGTGCGTGTGTGTGTCCGTCCGTCCGTGGTCAAAATGTGTTTCACTCGCTCCAGACAAAATACTGTGCCGATCTTTCTAAAAAATTTGTAGGATGTTCATTATATGTCACGGATGATGCCCGATGTGTTTGTTTTACCGTTTGGCCGTTACTAACGGCTTATAACGGCCCATAACGGTTTTCCTTCTTTATGGAATATCTCAGAAAGTACTTGGCCGATCTCTCTGAAAATTTGTAGGCATGTTCATTATGGGTCACGGATTATGTCCGATGTGTTATTTTACGTTATAGCCGTCATTAATGGCATAATGGCCACAACGGTTTTCTTCTTCATGTAATATCTCAGAAAGTACTCGGTCGATCTTTCTGTAAATTAGTAGGAATGTTCATTATGGGCCACGGATCATGCCCGTGTGTTATTTTAACTGTTTTATCCGTTACAACGGCTATAACAGCCTGTAACGGTTTTTATTTTTTATGGAATATCTTAGAAGTACTTGGCGATCTGAAATCACTGGCAGGACAAGGTCCAACAAACAACACTGTCCTGGAAAGAGCCGGATGCACCAGCATGTACACGCTGCTGAAACAGAGAGTATGCGCCGCTCGGCCATGTCGTGCGCATGGATGAGGACGGATCCCTAAAGACTCCTCTATGGAGAACTTGTGCAGGGAAAAGTCCACAGGCAGACCACAGCTGCGATTCAAAGACGAGTGCAAGAGGGACCTAAAGGCCGTGAAATCGACCAGAACAAATGGAAGCAACAGCCTCAAACGGTCAGCCTGGAGACAGACTGTGCAGAAAAGGTCTCTCCAAGTTCGAAGAGACACTCACTCAGCAGCACGGGGAAAAGAGAATGAGAAGAAAGGCTGCAGCCAGGCAGACCAACCAGCGTCAGACTTCATCTGTGCCCTAGCCACAGGGACTGTCATTCCGCGTCGGACTGGCCACCACACCCGTCGCTGTACCAGAAAGACACCTAGAGCGCAACTCCATAGTCTTCCGAGACTGAAGGATGCCAACTATACTATGCCTACTACTTGGCCGATCTTTCTGAAATTTGTAGGTATGTTCATTATGGTTCGGGATCATGCCCAGTGCTTTATTTTACGCTTTAGCCATTACTATATGGCTATAACAGCCCATAACAGTTTTCTTCTTTATGGAATATCTTAGAAGTACTTGGCCGATCTTTCTGAAAATTTGTTAGGTGTAGGCATGTTCGATATGGGTCACGGATCATGCTCGATGTTTTACTTTACCGTTACATCCGTTATTTGGGCCATAACGGCCGTAACGGTTTTCCTCTTTATGTAATATCTCAGAAAGTATTTGTCCGATCTTTCTGGAAATTTGTAGGCATGTTCATATGGGTCACAGATGATACCCATGTGTTATTTTACCGTTATAGCCATTACTAACGGCTATAACGGCCCATAACGGTTTTCTATTTTGCAGAATATCTCAGAAAGTACTTGGCGATCTTTCTGAAAATTTGTAGGTGTGTTCATTATGGGTCACGGATGATGCTCGATGCGTTATTTTACGTTATTGCCGTTAGTAACGTCCATTACGGCCCATAACGGTTTTTCTTCTTTATAGAATATCTCAGAAAGTACTTGGCCAATCTTTTTGAAATGTGTAGGTATGCTCGTTATGGGCCGCGGATGATGTCCGATTTGTTATTTGGACTGTAATAGCCTACTTTACGGCTATAACAGCCCATAACGCTTTTTCTTCTTTATGGAATATCTTAGAAAGTACTTGGCTGATCTTGCTGAAGATTTGAAGGTGCGTTATTATGGGTCCGGATGATGCCAGATGTTTTATTTTACCGTTGTATCCGTTACTAACGGCAATGACGGCTCATAACGGTTTTTCTTTCTTATGGAATATCTTAGAAAGTACTTGACTGATCTTTCTGAAAATGTGTATGTATGTTCATTATGGGTCACGGATCGTGTCAATGTTTTCTTTCACCGTTTATATCGTTACTAACAGGTACAACGGCCATAACAGTTTTCTTCTTTATGGAAAATTCAGAAAGTATTTGGCCGATCTTTCTGAAATTGAAGGTATGTTCATACCGGGTCACAGATGATGGCCCATGTTTACCAGAATAGCCGTTACAAACGGTCATAACGGCCCAAACGGGTTTTCCTCTTTATGGAGTATCTCACGTGTATTCAAGTAAACTGGGAGTACGTTTATATGCTTTGCATCTTGTTCATTGTTATTATTATCATCATCATCATCATTATCATATCATCATCATCATCATCATCATCTCATTATAATTATTATTATTATCTTATAATTGATATCATGATAATCTTTTGTATTCATCATCATAATAGTTTTCGCTGTTGTTGTGTTGTTGTGTTGTTGTGTGTTGTTGTTGTTGATATTGTCTTGTTGTTGTTGATTTATAATTGCTTTGTCATATTCTGGACATTTGTTTCCAGATAATAGAAGGCACACACACACAACACACACACACACACACACACCACACAACACACAACACGCGCACACACACACACAAACACGCAGATGCACACATACACGCACACACACACACACACACACACACACAAACACAAACACGCAGATGCACACACACACACACACACACACACGCATAACAGATGCACTCATACACACAACCATACGCGCGCGTGCGCACGTGCGTGTATGCACTAAACATATACACACACATGCTCGCGCATTCCACACAACACAACACACACACACAACACACACACACACACACACACACACGCTGAATGCATGTGCGCCCATGTATACAGGCACACCTATTTACAAATATATATGGACACATACATGGCACATGCTGCTCTCAGGAGCATGCTGACACAAGCCACAGATCACACTTACACACACACACACACACACAACACACACACACACACACACAACACACACACGCTATAAAATAGCACACACCAGCCATGCACTAACATGTATACAGACATGCACACTTACGCAAAAAACAACATATACAATGATGACAGTGGCGCAGACAATGTTCGTAGGTGCCCAAGGTGTGACCAGAGCGTTGGGTTAATGTGCACGTCAGACAATTTGTTTGTTTGTTTGTTCGTTTGTTTGCTTTTCTATTTGCTTGCAAAACAGACTTTAATATCATGCGATTCTACAATTCAGAAGTTTTTTTTTCTCCCTTTATTACGTTG
>CM031614.1:20069117-20119117 GCA_018398815.1 Conus ventricosus | reverse complement strand
TTTGGAGTTGTGCATGTAATATGTTGTCGGATTTTCCAATATTCTCCTGTCCAGGAACTTTGGAAGCTGTGTCTCTTCCGAGTGAGCACACGCGTCACATTTTTTTGTACATTTAAAGAATCCTGCTTTTTCATGTGGCCATGTTGGACATGTCTGGAGGGCACCGTAGGTTTGTAATGCTCCGCTAGGTTTTTTCTTCTCTTTTCGCCCGAAATGACCGATTTCTTGGGGATTATTTTCATGTTTTCAGGGTCGGAGTGTAGCAGGTGAAGGATTTTTACGGATGATCTGTGCTTTTGAGGGTACACGGGGGTCATACGTAGTAATCCAGGCCATTTTCTTCCTCGGTGCTGTTCTTTGTTGGTGTATAACTTGTTTCTGTCCTTTGTTGCTCCTTATTGAGGTCTTTTATTGCTTTGTGCCATTTCCATCCTTCAGCATCCATGTAGTGGCAGCTGTTATTGTTTAGTACAATCTCTAGGGCTTCCACTATACATCGTCTGGCATATTGAGAGGTGAAGGGTTTGACCGAAGTAGTTTAGCTACTGCAGGGACCCCATTGCGTTGTCCACATTGGGATAAAGTGACACTACGTCACATACTGCTAAGCAAGTAGAGGCAGGCAAAGGTGCAAGAGTCTTGTTAACAATGTCTATTTTCTGGAGGAATTCTTTGCTATCGATAATTTGGTACAGAGGGTGTCTGTCAAATGTGCTATGGCCAGCTGTACAACCTTGGAAAGGGGCTGGACAGGGTTCGCTTCCTGTTAGTAGAAGTCTGTATGGAAATGGCCTGGATTTATGTGTCTTAATCAGTGGTTTACACTTGGCAGGGTGCGTTTCTTTTATGTTCAAGACATAGGAAACCACGTCTTTGTCTATGGTTCCTTTTGAGGTCCATTTCTTGGTCCAGTTCTGGATCTTGCTTCGCACTTCTTTCGACGGGTCTTGTTCCAGTAGATCATATTGGGCACTGTCATGGAGAGCATTCTTTACCACTCTGTCATCATTCTCTAATGACGTGATCACAGTGACACCTGATTTGTCTGCAAAACGGCAGGCAGCAGCGTGTGTCAGTGGAAGTCTTGCAGTTCTTTTAAAGCTTTCCTTTGTCTTCAGTCATATGTCTTTAATCCTTCTGCGCTTATATATATAGACACAATGAAGTTAAAAGGCAAACAAGCAATGTAAACAAATATAATCAATATTTCGAGCGGCTGCTCTTTTTCAAGGACGACAGACTGTGTAGTCACGTCAAAAGTGGAGTGTCATCATCAGGTCGATGCTAAAAGAAAACTTGCGTCATGACAGTAATGTCATCACCAAGTGATGCAAAGTCTAACACACCATCCTGTTGTTATTATTTTGTCACTCCCCACCCCACCAATATACTAACAGCCCCCCTCTCTCTTTCTCTCTCTCTCTCTCTCTCTCTCTCTCTCTTCTCTCTCTCTCTCAGGTTTTCACTTTGTTAGTTGTACCAGAGGGAACAACTGAGTCACTATCAAATGCAAGGGAACTCGGTGCGTGTCACTAATAGTTAGTCATGTTGTGTTCAGGCCTTGTGGGTGCTTTGTTTGTAGTTTACGAATCCGAATTTTTCCCTGAGGTCTCTATGAATGTCACTGTCTATGTACTGTTTTTCAATTGGCATACAACGCATGTCTTGAAGTGAGTGGTTGTGCATATGTTGAAATGATGTGTGACGTGGGTGCCTGTATTGTTTGGATGTGTGACCTATGTAGTAAAAGCGTTGTTTGAGCGAGTTGCGTTTTTTCTCCTACGTATTGAGCTCCCTTGCATTTGGTGCAGTAGAGCAGGTAACGATGTTTCTTGTGCTGCAGGACATCTCATGGCGAATGGTGAATGTCTCGCCACTAACATCACTGGTGAATGACGTGTCTCTACTACATGCTCTTACAGATGACACAGCGTTTTCGAATACATCTGTGGCTTCCAGGGTTGTCAGTGGATGGTTCTTGTGGAGGAAGCATGGAAGGCATTCAGGATGTTTCGTAGACTATTTGAATTTCTTTCTCCTACTATGGGGAGCTCTGGCATGGCTTGTTTCATCTTGTTGCTTCTGTAAAGCTGGTTGCTGTTGTTGCAGCACTGACGTAGAGGAGGGTTGGCAGGGTTGTGAGTGATGATGAATGGGACCTCTTCTTGGGAGTTTGGGGCCTGTATTCGAGGGTCTCATTACGTGGGATGCTGCTGACTCTTTCATGGCTTTCTGGATGGTGTAGGTACTGTACCCTCTACGTTGAAAGTGCTTGGCGATCTCTTGGCAGCAAAGGGTGAAGGGCTTCGTCTGTCGAGCATAACTGCGAGCGCGTAGATCTGGCTGAATGGTATGTTGTTTTTGCATACCTTGGGATGACAAGAGAAGCATGTAGGTATGCATGGGCGTCTGTTGGTTTTGAGGAAAAGATCTGTTTGGAGGGAAGCCTTCCTGAGAATGATGTTGGTGTCCAGGAAGGGGATGGAGACCAGGTGATGACTGATAGGTGAACTTGACAGTGGGATGGAAAGTGTTGATGATTCAATGAACTGATCAAGTTCCTCCTGAGTTTTGGTCCAAATAGAAAATGTCATCTATGACCGTTTCCAGAAGCAGCTGTCGACGATGATGGGGGCTCTGAGTGAGCAGGCTGTCCTCTAACCATCCATGAAGATGTTTGCACGGTGGGGGCCATAGGGGTTCCATTGCTGTCCGAATTCTTGTTTGTAGATGATGTCCTCAAAGTGGAACACGTTGTTTTGTAAAATGTGTCTCACCACTTCAAGGACTTCTCAATTGGGGGTGTCTTTGTCTGCAGATGGGACTGTAAAAAGTACCTGATGGCGGTTTCCATGTCTCCATGTGGGATGTTGTATAGAGGCCAACAACATCAATGGTAACGAGCAAGGTGCCACTGTTGAAAGGCCCATGAGCCGTATTCCAGTCACGTAGCGTTTTTAACATATGAGTTGTGTCTTTGACGTGGACTTGGGAGGGTGGTTACGATATCTGAAGCAGAAGTCAACCAGTTTTGAGAGATTTTCAGTTGGGCCATTTACTCCCGACACGATTGGGCGACCTGGAGGATTCTGCAGAGTCTTGTGTATTTTTTGGCAAGTGGTAGAATGATGAGTCCTACATGCCTTTAGCTCCACTAGCGCCATTGCTTGGTGTTGTCATCAATGTGGCCGTCGCTGTGGAGATGTTCTACCAACTCGTTTGAAATCTCTGCTATTTGGATGGTAGGATCATTTGGGAGCTGCTTGTAATGCAACTGGTTGTTTAGTAGTCTTTTGGCCTCAGTGATGTAGTTTTCGGTGTCCTGGACAAACAACTGCACCACCTTTGTCAGCTCTGCTGATTCTGATGTTCCTGCTGAGGACTAGCTGCCGTAGCTGTTGTAGGGCTGCTCGTAGATTCTGCTCAGGTTGTCCTCTCTGTTGTCCAGAACTGCGGTTATGTGTCAGTCAGGTTTTCTAGGGTGGCACAGTACGTATCCAGAGCTCTGTCTCTTCCGACGGGTGGCTGGTATCCCGTCTTCTTATAAAATTTGGGTACAGGACTGTCTTCTTCATCTGCAAAGAGCTCTCTGAGTCTAACTTTCCGGCACCCTTCCTGACGTCTATTGTAAGTTGGTTGTGGTCCAGCGTTCGAGGGGTTGGACAGAATTTGGGTCCTAGGCTAATACTTCATTTGTGTGGTGTCAGATCATGATTTGACAAATTTATTACCCATTTGGAGGCGATTCTGGGTTCAAGCAGTTATCCTGTGTGTTGGTTAGAGTCTGTCTGCGTTTGAATCTTCTACATTTGCGTTTGTCACTGTATGTCTGCACTTGTACATTCTGTAGATCTTCGAGTTTCTTTTTCTTCTTTTTGATATTCTTTTTGAAGTGTTGACGAAGAGTTTGTTGTTTTTGTAGATGTGCTTCAAATTCGCTGTAGTTTGTAGTTTGGAAAATTTCGTACATTGACCGCTGGAAGTCAGACTCTACTTGTGATAGGAGTTCTTGGTAGGTATTTCTAATATCGTGCAGAATGTTCACATTAGCGGTGCGGATGGTGTTGTTGATGGTGTGTACAAGGTATTCTGACTTGGGCAAGGCGTCTTTTGCAAACCTTAACATCATTCCTTTAGGTATTATTTTGCGATTGATGCACTCATTCAGAAATTTGACATGGCTGTCGTAACGAACAGCTTTCTCCAACAGCCTTGATGCTGTTATGAATGGTGGGGCCATAACGCTGGATCCAGGTAAGTTAGTTAGTTAGTTAGTGTTTATAGGGTCCAGCGGACTACTAGGAGCCAAATCAGGACCTCAGCTATCATATCTGAGTCTCTTGATACAAATTCTCACACTAGTATTAACACATCACTTAAAATTTATGAGGACAAAAGCACAATTATCTTTTCAACTCCTTCGACACCTGTATACATTAATAAAACCCTATATTTTATAAAATAAGTTTACCTCTTTCAAAAAAGAAAAAATAAGATCCACTGAAATCTCACGAAAAAGAACCGATAAATCACTGGTGGAAAAGAACTTCTCTCTGATACACATCAAATCAGCACATTCTGTCAAAAAATGATTAACACTGAACAAGCTGTCACACGCAAACACACCATGGGGGTCTTCCTCTGAATATCCAACTGTGCGTTTATATAGCTGTGCCCAATATGTAACCGTGACAAAATCGATTCCTCTTTACGGTTACGTACCACCGATGGGAAAGGATTGGTTAAATCTGGGCAAATTTTAAACAATTTATTATGAATTTGATTACACCATTCACTCTGCCACAGTTCACGACAATACAAACTGGATTTATGACGTAGATCAGAGTGAGGAACAAACTGCATAGGCCTCCTGGAAAGACTTGCACCGAGAGCTTGTTTGGCTGCTTTGTCCACCACTGAGTTACCATAGATTCCCGTGTGACTGGGGACCCACAAGAAAACTATATGCTTTCCCGAAGAGACAAGCTGAGTATGAAGATCATGAATATCCGCCAATACTGGATGTGATACTTCTCTTGTCGACAAAGCCGACAATGCCGACAATGAATCCGATAAAATAAGGAAATCATTCTGATCTGATCTGGACAACCGCACTGAGGGCCAGATTTAAAGCCTTCAGTTCAGCAGTGTAAACAGATGACCAATCCCGCAATCTTAACAAAGTAGGCTCCTGAAAATCGTTATCAGCTGGATCCAGGTAAGGATGCAGAGGAGATCAACGGTTGATGAGAAGAAAACAGTGTTATGGCCCCACAGGAGAAAGCTGATTGAAAAGTACTTACATGCTCGGATCGAAAACGATGCAGTGCCTTTTCTCATAACTATACAGACACAATTGAAGTAAAAAGGCAAACAAGCAATGTAAACAAATATAATCCAATATTTCGAGCGGCTGCTCTTTTTCAAGACGACAGACTGTGTAGTCACGTCAAAAGTGGAGTGACATCATCAGGTCGATGCTAAAAGAAAACTTGCGTCATGACAGTAATGTCATCACCAAGTGATGCAAAGTCTAACACACCATCCTGTTGTTATTATTTTGTCACTCCCACCCCACCAATATACTAACAGTCCCCCCTCTCTCTTTCTCTCTCTCTCTCTCTCTCTCTCTCTCTCTCTCTCTTCTCTCTCTCTCTCTCTCTCTCTCTGTGTGTGTGTGTGTGTGTGTGTGTGTGTTGTGTGTGTGTGTGTGTGTTTCTGTGCTTGCGCGCCTGCACGTGTGTGTTTATGTGTGCGCACATGTCCTCGTGTATGTATGTTTGTGCGCATGCGCTTGTACGTGTGCATGCATACTGGCACGGACAGTGGGAAATTTATACATGTGCAAATTTGTGTCTTGTGTGTGTGTGTGTGCGCGTGCACGCGCGCGCGCGTGTGCGTGTATGAATCACTGTGTGTGTGTGTGTGTGTGCGTGTGTGTGTGTGTGTGTGTGTGTGTGTGTGTGTGTGTGTGTGTGTGTGTGTGTCTGTCTGTCTGTGTCAGTGTGTGTCTGTGTGTGAGTGTCTGTGTGTGTATCTGTCTGTAAGTCTGTCTGGCTGTGTCTGCGTCAGTGTGTGTGTATGTGTGTGTGTGTGTGTGTGTGTGTGTGTGTGTGTGTGTGGTGTGAGTGTGTGTGTGTGTGTGTGAGTGTGTGTGTGTGTGTGTGTGTGTGTGTGTGTGTGTGTGTGTGTGTGTGTCTATCTGTAAGTCTGTCTGGCTGTGTCTGTGTCAGTGTGTGTGTGTGCGCGCGCGCGCACGTGTGTGTGTGTGTGTGTGTGTGTGTGTGTGTGTGTGTGTGTGTGTGGTGTGTGTGTGTGTGTGTGCCCCTCCCTGTCTCACTCATTCCATGCATCGGCTGATGTGTGACTTGTGTGCCTGTGGTATATCAGGCCAGTGTGACGTGTGTGCCTGTGGTATATCCGGCCAGTGTGTCGTGTGTGCCTGTGGTATATCCGGCCAGTGTGTCGTGTGTGCCTGTGGTTATCCGGCCAGTGTGACGTGTGTGCCTGTGGTATATCCGGCCAGTGTGTCGTGTGTGCCTGTGGTATAGCAGGCCAGTGTGACGTGTGTGCCTCTGGTATAGCAGGCCAGTGTGACGTGTGTGCCTGTGGTATAGCAGGCCAGTATGTCGTTCCACGATGGGTGATCACTCGGTTCTGTGCTCAGCGACAATGCCGCATGAATTTTGCAAACACCCCCATTCATACTCACGCTCGTATGCACTGCCCTTACCCACCAACCTCTTTGTATATACACTCTCATTTGCACAGGCAGACAGACAAACAGACAGACAGACACACACGCACGCACGCAAGCACACACACACGCACGCACGCACGCACACACACGCACGCACGCACGCACGCTCGCACGCGCGCGCGCACGCACTGAGAGAGAGAGAGAGAGAGAGAGAGAGAGAGAGAGAGAGAGAGAAGAGAGAGAGAGAGAGAGAGAGAGAGATTTTTTTCCTTTCCTTCTTTTTTTCTTTCTTTCTTTTTTTTGCGACTTTTTTCCTCTGTCATTCTCTTATTCAACCGAGGTCTGACCAGCGCGTTGCGTAGGTCAGACATCTGCTAAGTCGTAGCCATGAGACCCTCTTCTTCAATTCTCTCATCGTTGTCATAAATTCATTTACTTTAAATCATACGCAGTCTTGTCTCGGAACTTAGCAGATGTGGTGTAGCGTATAATGGACTAGTCCTCAGCAGTGGCACCTGTTTGGTGACACTGAAACTGAATCTCCTGTAGAAGTAGTGTAGCGTATAATGGACTAGTCCTCCAGCAGTGGCACCTGTTTGACGACACTGAAACTGAATCTCCTGTAGAAGTAGTGTAGCGTATAATGGACTAGTCTCCAGCAGTGACACCTGTTTGACGACACTGAAACTGAATCTCCTGTAGAAGTAGTGTAGCGTATAATGGACTAGTCCTCCAGCAGTGGCACCTGTTTGACGACACTGAAACTGAATCTCCTGTAGAAGTAGTGTAGCGTATAATGGACTAGTCCCTCAGCAGTGACACCTGTTTGACGACACTGAAACTGAATCTCCTGTAGAAGTAGTGTAGCGTATAATGGACTAGTCCTCCAGCAGTGGCACCTGTTTGACGACACTGAAACTGAATCTCCTGTAGAAGTAGTGTAGCGTATAATGGACTAGTCCTCCAGCAGTGGCACCTGTTTGACGACACTGAAACTGAATCTCCTGTAGAAGTAGTGTAGCGTATAATGGACTAGTCCTCCAGCAGTGGCACCTGTTTGACGACACTGAAACTGAATCTCCTGTAGAAGTAGTGTAGCGTAAAATGGACTAGTCCCCCACCCGTGGCCCCTGTTTGACGACACTGAAACTGAATCCCCTGTAGAAGTAGTGTAGCGTATAATGGACTAGCCCTCCAGCAGGGGCACCTGTTTGACGACACTGAAATGAATCTCCTGTAGAAGTAGTGTAGCGTATAATGGACTAGTCCTCCAGCAGCGACACCTGTTTGACGACACTGAAACTGAATCTCCTGCGCAGAAAAAGAAAATGAAAGTTTGGGTATTAGTACAGGTTTTTGAGTCTCCATTCAGTCTACTCCGCCGTCGCTCTTTCCCTTCCCGTCACAATTCTCTGTCTGCTTGTCCGTCTGTCTGTCTGTCTGTTTGACCTGTTTTCATGAACTCCAAGGTCCTGAGTCCGTAGATACTACAGACTTTCTTGATCATTGCTCCTGGACACCCCCCCCCCCCCCCCCCCCCCCCCCCCCCCCCCCCCCCCCCCCCCCCCCCCCCCCCCCCCACTTGCACCCAGTAACACCCTGAAAAGCGAATGGCGCAAAGGTGCGTCAGTACCGCTCTCAGGATGGTGGGCTCTCTCTCTCTCCCCTCTCTCTCTCTCTCTCTCCTCTCTCTCTCTCTCTCTCTCTCTCCTCTTTTCTCTCTCTCTCTCTCTGTCTGTCTGCCTGACTGTTTTTTTATATGTCTGTCAGTCTGTCTCTCGTTTCCTCTGTTTGTCTGTCGTCTGATGACTGACGCTCTCTCTCTCTCTCTCCTCTCCCCTCTCTCTCTCTCTCTCTCTCTCTCTCTCTCTTTGTCAGGTCTGCCTCTCACTCTTCCGTTTCTCTGTCTGACCGTCTGTTTATCTGTTCTGTCCTTGTCCTTCCCCTCTCTCTGTGACTGTCTGTCTGTCTGCCCGTGTGTCTGTCTATCTGTTGTCTGTCTGTCTATCTGTCTGTCTTTCAATCTGTCTGTCTGTCTGTGTCTGGGTGTGCTCTCTCTTCAGGGCTGGATGGAAAAATGCATGTATAATTGTTATCCTATTACCCTGGAAAATAAAACTTTGTTCGTTTGTTCTCTCTGTCTCTGTCTCTCACACACATCACACAAACACCACACACACACTCAC
Source organism: Conus ventricosus (assembly GCA_018398815.1). Taxonomy (NCBI): domain Eukaryota; kingdom Metazoa; phylum Mollusca; class Gastropoda; order Neogastropoda; family Conidae; genus Conus; species Conus ventricosus. Next base: position 20,110,231 of record CM031614.1, on the reverse strand, counting down.
ACAATACGCGCGCCGCGCGCCCACGTTGGCATGCACGCACGCACGTACGCACAATGAACACCTTGAGGGGACAAACATTGAACGCACTGTCGTCTGTGATCCCATCAAGAATAAACCATAAGAATGCAAAAACTCCATTATACTCCTCTCTTCTCCTCCTCACCCCCCCCCCCCCTTCCCCCTCTCCTGAACCTTCTAAAACCAGACAAGGAGAGAAGGAGAGAGAGAGAGAGAGAGAGAGAGAGAGAGAGAGAGAGAGAGAGAGAGAGAGAGAGAGAGAGCTGCGACTTGAACTGTATGAGAATAAAGCTGTTCGATAACTTCACATCAATAGTGTTAGGCGAATAAAACAGAGAGGAAAATTGGCCTAAAGATATTGCTATCAACACGCAGCAATGCCAATCAGATGTAGCGCTACTGTGACGTAGCAGACGGCTGGCGAAAACCTCAGGCTATCATGACATGGTGCTGTTTAAACGTATCAATAAACATTCAAAGCAGTAGTACTACCGACACGTTAAAACTGTTGAACGTCATGGTAACGGCGCGTAACACTGTTCACAGAACACGAAGCGTTATCACAAGGTCCCCGTCGTTCCACTTAGATCATTGAAGTGAGTGTCTAGCATGATTAAAAAAAAAAAAAAAAAAAGAAAAGAATCGTCTTCTGATCTGTTGGCTTATTTAGCGTCGATCTTGGAGGCAAATGATGGCCGGATGGTATGGTTTTTTGTTTGTTTGTTTTTTTTTCAGTTCGACGCCAGCAATTAGCATTATGATTGCCTTGAAGTTGAAGTACGCGTTGACAATGATATGGTGTTAGAGATTCCTAGAGGATTGTCTGTGTGAGCAGACGACTCAACGACATCTACCAATCGTCTGCTTTTCACTATCGTTTTTCTTTCGGTTTTTGTTGTTTATGTTGTTGTTTACCGTTAGGTGCTTACTGTGAAAGTAGACGCACTCGATACTTTCCAATCGTCTGCTATTTGACATGGATTTTCTTTCGGTTTTTGTTGTTTATGTTGTTGTTTACCGTTAGGTGCTTACTGTTAAAGTAGACGCACTCGATACTTTCGAATCGTCTGCTATTTGACATGGATTTTCTTTTCGGTTTTTGTTGTTTATGTTGTTGTTGTTTACAGTTAAGTGCTTACTGTTAAAAGTAGACGGAGTCCACACCCTGCTAATCGCCTGCTTTTTCATATGTTTCTTTCGGTTTTTGTTGTTTGTTGTTGTTTTGTTTTCAGATAGCTCAACCATCTTCGTGGTGACCCGTGGTTTCGAATGCTACTCTCGTGTTTCTTCGTTTTCTCGCTTTTTTTTCCTTCTTCTTCTTTTTTTTCTTTTGCTGTCATTTGCTTGTCTCAAGCTGCTCATTGTGTACATGTTGGGGCACAGCTTCGTTCATCGTTTACATTTCTTACAGCTGTAACTACGCCAGATATTTCTCCTGTTTGGACCCATCCATTTAATCTGTTACAACAGCCGCCAGATATTCTTTCTCTATCTGTGCATAGCGGCGTCCTGCTTTTGTCAGAGTTCTTGACCAAAACGCCACAGGACGAAGGCCAGCACGGCGTTTTTGCAGCAACACTGCTCCATGCCATAGCTGCTGGAGTCTGCTTCAAGCACGGTTGGTTTGGTCGGATCATGATATGCAAGAGAAGGCGCTGTTGTCACTATTTCTTTCACTCGAGCAAAAGCTTTTGTTTGCTGTGGACCCCAAGTCCATGCTGTGTCTTTTGCCAGCAGGTCATTCAGAGGCTTCAAGGTGGTTGACAGGTGAGGTAAGTATCTCCCAAGGTAGTTCACCATTCCAAGATATCTCCTCAACTCATTCACATCTGATGGTTCTGTCATTTGCAAGATTGCTTCTATCTTGCTAGGATCAGGTCGCACTCCTTGACCACTGATGATATGCCCCAGGAAGTTTATTTCAGACTTCCTGTATTCACATTTTCCATTGTTCAATGTAAGACCTACATCTTGCAGTCTTTTGTGTACTCTGCTCTTCTGCCGTCTTGGTGTAGCACATCATGTCATCAAACCAGCAAATCACTCCTTCAATATCAGTCACTGAGGATCTCATTCATGGTTCTCTGAAATATTCCAGGAGCAGATGATATTCCAAAAGGGACTCTTGTGAAGAAATAGAATTAAATGGTGTGATAAAGGTGGTCAGTTTTGCTGTTGATTTGTCAACGGAATTTGCCATAACCCAAACTGAGCATCTAGTTTTGAGAAAACGGATGAACCCCGAAGTTGATGTATGTCATCAACAGTTGGAATGACATATCTTTCACGTTCAACGGCTTGATTGATTTTCTTCAAGTCCACACATATTCTGACATTTTCATTCAGTTTCAATACAGAGACTATCAGTGAAACCCACCTGTTGGTTCTGTGATTTATTCAATTACTCCCTCGTCTTTCATGCGTTTGAGTTCCTTTTCCACTTTTTCTTGAAGTGGTATCGGGGCACGTCTTGCGGTTGCAATGCTATAACACTCTGCTCCTTCTCTCAACTTAATTTTGACAGCTGTACACTGGACTGTACTGAGAGACACTGCGTCCATTCTTTTAACAAGATTTAGTTCTGTAGCAGTACTGCGGCTGAGTAAGCTATCAACATCATGATCAAGAACATATATCAAAGGTTGCAGTTTCTTGTCAAACTGTCTTGAAATTTCCACTTGTTTTCACTTTTCTTTCAACATTATGATCAAGAACATATATCAAAGCTTACAGTTTCTTGTCAAACTGTCTTGAAATTTCCACTTGTTTTCACTTTTCTTTCAACATTATGATCAAGAACATATATCAAAGCTTGCAGTTTCTTGTCAAAAACTGTCTTAGAATTTCCAGTTGTTTTCACTTTTCCTTCCGGCCCCTGCAGGCTGACTCCATAACAAGGCAAAAGTTTGGGCTGACCCAGTGCAACCCATGTAGACTTGCTGGTAACATTGACATCAGCACCTGTATCAATTTTAAAGTCTATCTTTTTACCTTCAATGTCAGTCTTGACTCTCCAAGGAGGTTCTGTTTTGGAATTGACTGATCCAATGAAGAAAACTTCCTCTTCAGTTGATTCTACTTCATCCAGTTTCTTGCTTGTCTTGATTCTGCAGACACGAACAAAATGCGAACTCTTTTTACATTTGAGACTTTTTTCCATTTGCTGGGCATTTTCCTTTTGCATGTGATGTCCCACATTTTCCACATGAGAAAGACTTCGATTTAGGACTGTTGATGCTGCTTTCTGATGACGTGCTATAGACGATGCACCTCACCTGACTCTTCTGTCACGGTGGCTATAGTGTACTCTATCAACACTCTCATTTCCACTAGCACTAAAGTGTACTCTATCAACACTCTCATTTCCACTAGCACATCTCTGCTGTTCAATTTCTTGCTTCACTCTTTCATGTTGTCTAGCCATCGTAACTGCCACTTTCAAAGTTAGGTCAGAAGCTTTTCTGGCAGTTCTTGGTCTAATAGGCCTAAACTTAGCCTGTCTCCGACTGTGTCATTTTTGTTTTCAAACTGTGCATGCTCTGCATGTTCAGACACCTGACATATTGTTCCACTGTTTCTCCTGCTTTCTGATCTCTTCTGTGAAACTTCGCTCTTTCATGAATGACGTAATGTGGAGGAATGAAATGGTCGTCAAATTTCTGGATAACGACGTCATAATCATTCTTTTCTGCTTCGTTTCCAAATTCGAGCTGCTTAAAAATTTCGCCCGCTTCCAATCCCATTGCATACACAAGGGAACTTACTTGGATTTGGCCCCTTCTTTGTTGAGTTTTGAGGTCAGCTGATATCGGTGAAACCGTTCTTTCCAGGCAGGCCATGTTGCCGGCTCCAGAAAGTCAAACTCACAAGGTGGCTTGAAAGACAATTTTCAGCACAAAATGAACTGGAAACCTCGTTTAGCTCACTAGGTGGCTTGAAAGACATTTTTTTCAGCACAAAATGAACTGGAAACCTCGTTTAACTCACTAGGTGGCTTGAAAGACATTTTTCGGCACAAAATGAACTGGAAATCTCGTTTCGCATATGAAACTTCAATTCAGTATACTCCAGGGAATATTTCTGACACCATGTTATGGTAGGCAGGTTTCGTGGTTGTAGGCGAGCATATCTTGAAGCAGGAGACACTTCGTGAACAGCACAGTGTTCGTCCAGCTGGCATGTCTGACCGTTGTTGTCTTGTGCGCATGTCTAACGTTAACTTTATAAGGGAGGTGACCCTAACAATACTAAAGTAAGAGTTGTCTCGTTGAACCAGAAAGTTAATCTCACAACATGGTAAAAACTGTTTCAGGTTTGGACGGATTTGGAAATTTATTGTCCGTTTGTGACTTCCATTCCTCTTGCCAGAAGTCTTTGACATTAGCTTGACTTTGGCTCTCAGATCGGTGTGAGGGATAGGGGGGGGGGGGGGGGGGGGGGGCGCGGTATATGCCCGGTGTGAGGGATAGGCAATCTGGAGGATATATGCCCGGTGTGAGGATAGGCAATCTGGAGGGTATATATCCGGTGTGAGGGATAGGCAATCTGGAGGGTATATGTCCGGTGTGAGGGATAGGCAATCTGGAGGGTATATGCCCGGTGTGAGGGATAGGCAATCTGGAGGGTATATGCCCGGTGAGGGATAGGCAATCTGGAGGGTATATGCTCGGTGTGAGGGATAGGCAATCTGGAGGGTATATGCTCGCTGTGAGGGATAGGCAATCTGGAGGGTATATGCCCGGTGTGAGGGATAAGCAATCTGGAGGGTATATGCCCGGTGTGAGGGATAAGCAATCTGGGGGGGGGGGGGAGGGTATATGCCCGGTGTGAGGGATAGGCAATCTGGAGGGTATATGCCCGGTGTGAGGGATAGGCAGTCTGGAGGGTATATGCCCTGTGAGGGATAGGCAATCTGGAGGGTATATGCTCGGTGAGGGATAGGCGATCTGGAGGGTATATGCTCGGTGGGGGATAGGCAATCTGGAGGGTATATGCTCGGTGAGGGATAGGCAATCTGGAGGGTATATGCTCGGTGAGGGATAGGCAATCTGGAGGGTATATGCTCGGTGAGGGATAGGCAATCTGGAGGGTATATGTACAATAGCGGTGAAATAGCATGAAATTGTGTGTTTATTGATACTTGTAGATCGAATTTTTGTCAGGGATTGCGAAAGGTAGAGATATGTGTCCTTTTTATGTTGTTGCTGTTTTTGATTGTTGTTGCTGTTGTCTCATCGTCATCATCATCATCATCATCAGCAGCAGCAGCAGCAGCAGCAGAAGCAGCAGTAGCAGCGTCATTATTATTATTATTATTATTATTATTATTATTATTATTATTATTATTATTATTATTATTATTATTAAAATTATTATCATCATCATCATTATCATTATTTTTGAGTGTGACAAAAGAAGAACCTATGTGTTCTGCGCGCTGTGCTTACAGCAGAAGCAACATGGTCTGGCAACCTATCGAACTTGCATCGGCTTTTTCAGACAGTGCCAACTCTACGCTTTGTTAGATTCAGATGCCATAAACAACTGTTCAAATAATCTTTTTTTTTAACATACATGTACATCAAGCACTCTTGCCACACTGCTTTGGGCCTTTTGTATATATATATATGTATCTCTCTCTCTATCTCTCTCTCTCTCTCTCTCTCTCTCTCTCTTTCTCTCTCTCTCTCTCTCTCTCTCTCTCTCTCTCTCCCTATATATATATATATATATATATATATATATATATATATATATATATATATATATATATATATTTCTCTCGCCAATAGCAGGGTAGAAGTTAACATTTCGCTAGCTCGCCAATTGTATCGCGCTTTAAGACCGCTTTGCATGAATTCGGTTTACAGTTACAGTCGCCAGATGGCGAATACAACGGCAGGCCTGAATTTTTCCCTGGGGGGGTCCATATTTTATACACTGTTCGCATATTCTGACGCGCTCTATACATCACGTATGCAACAGCCGAGTGACTCCCAAATGAGAGAGACAATTGACCAGCTTCAGGTAAGATCTTTCACCGCCAATGCACGCATCATAAATCACACGACAATATATTCAGTTATGCTTTGTGCACGCAAGATGTCGCAAGCACACGTGGCATTTTCCAAGCGACGGGTCAGGCTCCCTGAAAAAAAATGTTGAGCTCCTTCACCTTTCAAGCTTCGGACCGGTCAAGCTGGTGAATTTTCAGAACTGACAGTTTTTTTTCAATTTTCTGCTGAGAAATGGCGAGACGAAAAGCTTTGGATTTCGACCCCAGACATGAGTAACGCTATAGTCTGCTGGTACACCCTTCTTGTTGTACAAGGGCCTCCAGACATGAGTAACGCTATAGTCTGCTGGTACACCCTTCTTGTTGTACAAGGGCCTCCAGACATGAGTAACGCTATAGTCTGCTAGTACACCTTTCTTGTTGTACAATGGCCTAAAAAAAGTGTACAGAAAAAACATTTCAGAGTTGCTCTCTCTCTCTCTCTCTCTCTCCCTCTCTCTCTCTCTCTCTCTCTCTCTCTCTCTCTCTCTCTCTCTCTCTCTCTCTCTCTCTCTCTCTCTCTCTTTCTTCTTCTTCTTTCTTAATCTTCTTCTTCTGTTCAAGCACACGGTAAAGTGCTTACGCGTTCTGTGCGCACGCACGTGTGTGTGTGTGTGTGTGTGTGTGTGTGTGTGTGTGTGTGTGTGTGTGTGTGTGTGTGTGTGTGCACGCGCATGCGCACGCACACGCGTGTGTGTGAATATGTGTGTTTATGTGTATCTTTGTGTGTATGTGTGTGTAAGCACGCGCTTTTATTTTATTTTTTTAAGGCGTATATCCTACTCCCATTAATTTTGTCGTAATGAGTGGACGTATGGACTTTTCCTTTTTCATCTAAACCTTCTCTTTGTTTATGTCTGTGTGGGAGGGGGACAGGTGGGGTATTCGTATTCGCATTCTCCTCTCTCTCTCTCTCTCTCTCTCTCTCTCTCTCTCTCTCTCTCTCTCTCTCTCTCTCTCTCTCTCTCTCTCTCTCTCTCTCTCTTTCTCTCTCTCTCTCTCCCCCGTCAGACTATTGCATCATTTTTGACTCAGATATGTAAACAAGAGTACCTATGTAATTATGCAAATTCGGTCGTCGGTGTGTATGTGTGCGTGTGAGTGCGAGTGCGCGCACGCGAATGTGCGTACGTGTGTGTGCGCGTGCGTAAACTTAAACTTTCGCATGTTCACTGCAAATGTGAGCAATTATATCATCAAACTTGAGGGAATCGTTAATGGTATGAGAAGCTTTCCAGCCACCCTTTGTGTGATGACGGCTGTTGTTTTGTTCTGAAATGATGTTCTCTGAGTGAAGGCTGATAGTGCATAGACCTGGTGGATGTTGGTGTGGCGTTGAGGAAATGGGATATGGGTAGTGAATCTCCTTTGTACACCCCCTACCCACCCTCCCATCCACTCACCCTTCTATTGGCTGATATCAAAATCAGTCATAGGACAGCCCTGAATGTTCATGTAACATGTGCATTTCTTTGTGACATGTGCATTGGCACTCCCTGTCATAGGACAGCCCTGAATGTTCATGTAACATGTGCATTTCATGTAGCATGTCCATTGGCACTCCCTGTCATATGACAACCCTGAATGTTCATGTGACATGTGCATTTCATGTAACATGTCCATTGGCACTCCCTGTCATGGGACAGCCCTGAATGTTCATGTAACATGTGCATTTCATGTAACATGTGCATTGGCACTCCCTGTCATAGGACAGCCCTGAATGTTCATGTAACATGTGCATTTCATGTGACATGTGCATTGGCACTCGCTGTCATGGGACAGCCCTGAATGTTCATGTAACATGTGCATTTCATGTGACATGTGCATTGGCACTCGCTGTCATGGGACAGCCCTGAATGTTCATGTAACATATGCATTTCATGTAACATGAGCATTGGCACTCCCTGTCATAGGACAGCCTGAATGTTCATGTGACATGTGCATTTCATGTAACATGTGCATTGGGCACTCCCTGTCATAGGACAGCCTGAAAGGACATGTAGCCTCCTCCCCCCTCAACCCCCCCCTCCCCGACCCTTTATAAAAAGAGGCCGTTTTTAGCATTTGTATAGTAATTGCATCGTTATAGTATCCCACCCTCACCTGTCTCCTCCCCCTCCCCCCTTTTCCCTACCCGCCTCCCCCCACATGGACAGTGATTATTTACAATTTTGAATGTAACCCTCCCCCCGGATTTGCGCCACCCCTCGCTTAGAACTACCTCATGCCACCCCCCCCCCTCCGCAACCTACAGCTTAGAAATACTCATGCCACCACCCCCCCTCCGCCACCCCTATAGTTTTACCCCTACTATCCACCACCACACCTCCCCCACCACCAGTTTACCCTCCCTCATCCCCCACGCCCCCCCCTTCACCAACAGTTTATAGCTACTCATCCCACAACCCCCCCTCAGCCACCCTTAAAGCTTAGAACTACTCATCCCCACCCCCACCCTCTCCCCACCGCCACCCCTACAGCTTAGAATTTCCTCATCCCCCCACCAACCCTCTCACACCCCTGTACTGTCTTAAACAGCGTCGCCTTCTGCCCGTGTTGCCTGTTTTTGTATCCTTAAACAGGCGGTCGTTCTGGCTATATTTAACTACAATGTCGTCATCATTACGATGACTTTGTAGAACAAACGCAAAATTAACTTTAAAGCGTAGCTAAGCCTTATTTAACTACAAGGGTTAGTTTTACGATGACGTTTTCATAGAACAACGCAAGAATTAAACTAAAAGCGTAGGGGAAGCAGCTCACTGATGCTTTAAGTCCTGAAGACTGTTACTGATTTCCCGGAATAATTTTTGGTTTTTCCCTTATCTTACGGAATAAGTTTGGTTTTCCTCATTCTTACGGAATAAGCTTGGTTGAGCTTATCTATACGAACAATTTCGGAACAAATTTCAAACTGCCTGGCCACTGCGAGTGAACTACTGCAAGTCCCGAGGTGGTTGATCGTTCTAACCCAATTTATCGCTTCGCTTCGCCTATAGCTGATTAGAGGAGACCGTGCGACTTCATGGCTCAAATGAATCACTTGATCTGCCATCGTGAAATTGTCAGCATGATAAATGGGAGATCAGACAAAATTTTGGATTTATGTGAGGATTAACAACCTAAATATACTTACACAAACAGCAAACGCACATACAGAACGCTCCTATCTTAGTATTTCTCTGTGTGTGGTGTGTGTGTGTGTGTGTGTGTGTGTGTGTGTGTGTGTGTGTGTGTGTGTGTGTGTGTGTGTGTCTGTCTGTGCGTGTGCACGTGTGCGTGCGCGCGTATGTGCGTACGGGGGCGTGTGTTTTTGTGTGTGTGTTTTGTGTGTGAGTTGTGTGTGTGTGTGTGGTGTGTGTGTGTGTGTGTTGTGTGTGGTGTGTCTGTTGTCTGTTGTCGTGTGTCTGTGTGTGTCAGTGCGTGTGACCGTGTGCGTGGCGCGCGAAATGTGCGTGCGTGGTGCGTGCGTGCGTGCGTTGTGTGTGTGTGTGTGTGTGGTGTGTGTGTGTGTGTGTGTGTGTGTGTGTTGGTTATCGGTATTGATCTGCGGGGTCTTTTCTGTGTGTTCCCTTAAGGTGGCTCAAGCCTGGAGAAGACACTGGCTGAAGGGTAAGTGCATCAGTAACAGACCCAGTGTCACTATGGAGGGTCACTGCGTGCGGACCGTCCATTTTGGTTACACCACATTGCTGAGCCGGTGCGCTGGGTTACACTTAGAAAAACAAATCGGTGCATGAGGACATGAGAATCGATCGAGAAGAAGGAGAAGTGTTCATAGATGTCTGTTACTTTACAGTTAGCACGACTGAATGAGTTTGTTACTTAAGCAATGTGCAATCTCCTTTTTATCACAAAAAAAAGACAAGGTAGAGGGAGAACTAAGGGTGCAGAAGGAAGAGAATAAGGCTGTGCACGCTCACAGACACACCACACACACCACACACACACTACACACACACACCCACAACACACACCCCACAACATGCACGCAGCACGCACGCACACACGCACGCAGGCACGCACGCACGCACGCAGCAGCACCCCCCCACCCACGCACGCACGCACGCACGCACGCACGCACGTGCAGCACCACGCACGCACGCAAGTACGCACGCACGCACCCGAACGCACGCACGTCGCACGCACACACAACACACACACACACACACCACACACCCACACACACTCTCTCTTCTCTCTCTCTCTCTCACTACTTCTCTCTCTCTTAAAAACATGTCTCGCACTTCATATTTCATTTTCCCAAAAAGTCCCAAAAGCTTAACGATTCCACTAAGTACAGTCCCCAGGGCTGGCAGACGTATGACAGCAGACATCTGCTCTATGACAGTGCCCGTGATGCTCTATGACGTGCCAGTGTTTCGTATGACAGTGCCAGTGATGCGTATGACAGTGCAGTGATGATCTATGACAGTGCCAGCGATGCTCTATGACAGTGCCAGTGATGTTCCCATGACAGTGCCCGTGATGCTCTATGACAGTGCCAGACAGTCCTGCTCTTGACAGTGCCAGACAGTCCTGCTCTATGACAGTGCCAGACAGACCTGCTCTATGACAGTGCCAGACAGACATCCTCTATGACAGTGCCAGACAGACATCCTCTATGACAGTGCCAGACAGACCTGCTCCATGACAGTGCCAGACAGACCCTGCTCTATGAAAGTGCCAGTGATGACTGCTCTATTACAGTGCCAGTGATGCCTGCTCTATTACAGTGCCAGTGATGCTCTATTACAGTGCCAGTGATGCTCTATTACAGTGCCAGTGATGCTTTACTATAGGGCCAGTGATGCTCTATTACAGTGCCAGTGATGCTCTATTACAGTGCCAGTGATGCCTGCTCTATTACAGTGCCAGTGATGCTCTATTACAGTGCCAGTGATGCTCTATTACAGTGCCAGTGATGCCTGCTCTATTACAGTGCCAGTGATGCCTGCTCTATTACAGTGCCAGTGATACCTGCTCTATTACAGTGCCAGTGATGCTCTATTACAGTGCCAGTGATGCCTGCTCTATTACATTGCCAGTGATACTCTATAACAGTTTCAGCGATGCTCTATTACAGTGCCAGTGATGCTCTATAACAGTTTCAGTGATGCTCTATTACATTGCCAGTGATGCCTGCTCTATTACAGTGCCAACGATGCTCTACTACAGTGCCAGTCATGCTCTATTACAGTGCCAGTGATGCCTGCTCTATTACAGTGCCAGTGATGCTCTATTACAGTGCCAGTGATGCTCTATTACAGTGCTAGTGATACCTGCTCTATTACAGTGCCAGTGATGCCTGCTCTATTACAGTGCCAGTGATGCTCTATTACAGTGCCAGTGATACCTGCTCTATTACAGTGCCAGTGAAGCCTGCTCTATTACAGTGCCAGTGATGCTCTATTACAGTGCCAGTGATGCTCTATTACAGTGCCAGTGATACCTGCTCTATTACAGTGCCAGTGATGCTCTATTACAGTGCCAGTGATGCTCTATTACAGTGCCAGTGATGCCTGCTCTATTACAGTGCCAGTGATACCTGCTCTATTACAGTGCCAGTGATGCTCTCTTACAGTGCCAACGATGCTCTATTACATTGCCTGTGATGCTCTATTACAGTGCCAGTGATGCTCTATTACAGTGCCAGTGATGCTCTATTACAGTGCCAGTGATGCTCTATTACAGTGCCAGTGATGCCTGTTCTAATACAGTGCCAGTGATGCTCTATTACAGTGCCAGTGATGCTCTATTACAGTGCCGGTGATGCTCTACTATAGTGCCAGTGATGCCTGCTCTATTACAGTGCCAGTGATGCTCTATTACAGTGCCAGTGATGCTCTATTACAGTGCCAGTGATGCTCTATTACAGTGCCAGTGATGCTCTATTACAGTGCCAGTGATGCTCTATTACAGTGCCAGTGATGCCTGCTCTGTTACAGTGCCAGTAATGCTCTATTACAGTGCCAGTGACACCTGCTCTATTACAGTGCCAGTGATGCTCTATTACAGTGCCAATGATGCTCTATTACATTGCCAGTGATGCTCTATTACAGTGCCAGTGATGCCTGCTCTATTACAGTGCCAGTGATGCTCTATTACAGTGCCAGTGATACCTGCTCTATTACAGTGCCAGTGATGCTCTGTTACAGTGCCAGTGATGCTCTATTACAGTGCCAGTGATGCTCTATTACAGTGCCAATGATGCTCTATTACATTGCCAGTGATGCTCTATTACAGTGCCAGTGATGCCTGCTCTGTTACAGTGCCAGTGATGCTCTATTACAGTGCCAGTGATGCCTGTTCTATTACAGTGTCAGTGATGCCTGTTCTATTACAGTGCCAGTAATGCTCTATTACAGTGCCAGTGATGCTCTATTACAGTGCCAGTGATGCCTGCTCTGTTACAGTGCCAGTGATGCTCTATTACAGTGCCAGTGATGCTCTATTACAGTGCCAGTGATGCCTGTTCTATTACAGTGCCAGTGATGCTCTATTACAGTGCCAGTGATGCTCTATTACAGTGCCAGTGATGCCTGCTCTATTACAGTTTCCGTGATGCTCTATTACAGTGCCAGTGATGCTCTATTACAGTGCCAGTGATGCTTTATTACAGTGCCAGTGATGCCTGCTCTATTACAGTGCCAGTGATGCTCTATTACAGTGCCAGTGATGCTCTAGTACAGTGCCAGTGATGCCTGCTCTATTACAGTGCCAGTGATGCTCTATTACAGTGCCAGGGATGCTCTATTACAGTGCCAGTGATGCTCTATTACAGTGCCAGTGATGCCTGCTCTATTACAGTGCCAGTGATGCTCTATTACAGTGCCAGTCTTCTTCTTCTTCTCGTTGCCTTCACACGCGGAGACCGGTTCGTTCCAGAAATGCCGTGGTCTTCCGTAGGGACGCCACCGTGCCGTACAGCTTGTCCTCGACGAGGGTAGGCTCTGGCCACAGCTCTTCTCTCAACCACCGGAAGTTCCCGCATTCCTGTAGTATGTGGGGCGTGTCCTGTTCAGCCTCTCCACAAGGACACATTGGGGATGGCACAACCTTGAGTTTCGAATGGAGGTGTTTATTTAGTCTGTTGTGCCCTGTTCGCAGCCTGAAGATGGTGACCTGCTGTGGTCTTGCAAGCATGTGGAGGCTGTCATTCTGTGCTGGAGTTCGAAACAGAGCTTTGGTGATGGTATTCAGCTCTTCAAGGCTTACAGCGTTATCTTCCTGCTCTTTTGCGGCGCCCTGTTTGGCCATCTCATCTGCTTTTTCGTTTCCCTCAATGCCGCAGTGTGAGGGGATCCACTGAAGCACTGTTCGAAGACTCTTGATGTTGTTCAGTGCCTTCTTCAATGAGGGTAGCCTGTCACTGTTGTAGGCCAGTGATGCCTGCTCTATTACAGTGCCAGTGATGCTCTATTACAGTGCCAGTGATGCCTGTTCTATTACAGTGCCAGTGATGCTCTATTACAGTGCCAGTGATGCTCTATTACAGTGCCAGTGATGCTTTATTACAGTGCCAGTGATGCCTGCTCTATTACAGTGCCAGTGATGCTCTATAACAGTTTCAGTGATGCTCTATTAAAGTGCCAGTGATGCCTGCTCTATTACAGTGCCAGTGATGCTCTATTACAATGCCAGTGATGCCTGCTCTATTACAGTGCCAGTGATGCTCTATTACAGTGCCAATGATGCTCTATTACAGTGCCAGTGATGCTCTATTACTGTGCCAGTGATGCTCTATTACAGTGCCAGTGATGCCTGTTCTATTACAGTGCCAGTGATGCCTGCTCTATTACAGTGCCAGTGATGCTCTATTACAGTGCCAGTGATGCTTTATCACAGTTTCAGTGATGCCTGCTCTATTACAGTGCCAGTGATGCTCTATTACAGTGCCAGTGATGCTCTATTACAGTGCCAGTGATGCTCTATTACAGTGCCAGTGATGCTCTATTACAGTTTCAGTGATGCCTGCTCTGTTACAGTGCCAATGATGCTCTATTACAGTGCCAGTGATGCTCTATTACAGTGCCAGTGATGCCTGCTCTATTACAGTGCCAGTGATGCTCTATTGCAGTTCCAGTGATGCTCTATTACAGTGCCAGTGATGCTCTATTACAGTGCCAGTGATGCTCAATTACAGTGCCAGTGATGTTCTATTACAGTGCCAGTGATGCCTGCTCTATTACAGTGCCAGTGATGCCTGCTCTATTACAGTGCCAGTGATGCCTGCTCTATTACAGTGCCAGTGATGCTCTATTACAGTGCCAGTTATGCTCTATTACAGTGCCAGTGATGCCTGCTCTACTATAGTGCCAGTGATGCTTGCTCTATTACAGTGCCAGTGATACTCTATTACAGTGCCAGTGATGCTCTATTACAGTGCCAGTGATGCTCTATTACAGTGCCAGTGATGCTCTATTACAGTGCCAGTGATGCTCTATTACAGTGCCAGTGATGCCTGCTCTGCTATAGTGCCAGTGATGCTCTATTACAGTGCCAGTGATGCTCTATTACAGTGCCAGTGATGCTCTATTACAGTGCCAGTGATGCTCTATTACAGTGCCAGTGATGCCTGTTCTATTACAGTGCCAGTGATGCCTGCTCTATTACAGTGCCAGTGATACCTGCTCTAGTTCAGTGCCAGTGATGCTCTATTACAGTGCCAGTGATGCTCTATTACAGTGCCAGTGATGCTCTATTACAGTGCCACTGATGCCTGTTCTATTACAGTGCCAGTGATGCCTGCTCTATTACAGTGCCAGTGATGCTCTATTACAGTGCCAGTGATGCTCTATTACAGTGCCAGTGATGCTCTATTACAGTGCCAGTGATGCCTGCTCTATTACAGTGCCAGTGATGCCTGCTCTATTACAGTGCCAGTGATGCCTGTTCTATTACAGTGCCAGTGATACTCTATTACAGTGCCAGTGATGCTCTATTACAGTGCCAGTGATGCCTACTCTATTACAGTGCCAGTGATACTCTATTAGAGTGCCAGTGATGCTCTATTACAGTGCCAGTGATGCCTGTTCTATTACAGTGCCAGTGATGCTCTATTACAGTGCCAGTGATGCCTGCTCTATTACAGTGCCAGTGATGCTGGTCACAGCTGCTTTTCTCCTCTGGTGCTTCAACGTGGTCCAGTTATTGTTACATCAAAACGCTCTGAACAAGGACATGGGCCCAGGTAAATGACTGTGGATGCTAAACCTTTAAAGCGAAGTCAGATATATTTGCTTGTTGTTTGTTTGAGTTGATTTGTGTGTAAGGTTTGCTTGATCTTGGATTGGCTGGTCTTTTTTTTTTTTGTTTTTTGACAGCTTTCTCCCCTTCGTTTATTCTTTCCTTCCATCGTTTTTCTTCTCAGCATAATTTCATCTGCCACAATGTAATTGAAATGGATGTGACACACGTGTTTGTGTGGTTTTCAACATGTTTTTTAAAATTTAATTGAAATGGATGTAACACACGTGTTTGTGTGGTTTTCAACATGTTTTTTTAAAATTTAATTGAAATGGATGTAACACACGTGTTTGTGTGGTTTTCAACATGTTTTCCAAAATTTAATTGAAATGGATGTAACGCACGTGTTTGTGTGGTTTTCAACATGTTTTTCTTTTTATATCCTTTGGTTTTGCATTGAGCAACGTTGCTTTATAGGAGTCAACATTATGCTTTGGATCCTTTGATATGGTGTGATTTTACCATCGCTGGACGAAATGTATGTTTACAATGATTAGATGGACTGTGCGTTTATTGGCAGTGGACGTTCTCTATGTTTATAATGATTAGATGGACTGTGCGTTTATTGGCAGTGGACGTACTCTATGTTTATAATGATTAGAGGGACTGTATGTTTATTGGCAATGGACGAACTGTATGTTTATTATGATTAGAGGGACAACATGTTTATTGGCAGTGGACGTGTTGCATGTTTACAATGATTAGATGAACTGTGCGTTTTTTGTCAGTGGGCGTACTGTAAGTTTGTAAAGATTAGATGGACTGTATGTTTATTGGCAGTGGACGCACTGTATGTTTACGATGATTAGATGGACTGTATGTTTATTGGCAGTGGACGTACTGTATGTTTACGATGATTAGATGGACTGCATGTTTATTGGCAGTGGACGTACTGTATGTTCACAATGATTAGATGGACTGCATGTTTATGGGCAGTGGACGCACTGTATGTTTCCAATGATTAGATGGACTGCATATTTAATGGCATTAGGCGCGCTGTATTTGACTGGTGTTAGAGGTGTGGGATATTTACTGTCATTACACGTACTGCATACTGGCCGCATCAGAGATGCTGTGAGTTTAGCGCCACGCCGTGGACCAGTGGTGGATGCAGGGCCTTAGCTTTCCCTAGGGTTACATTAAGAGCTGGCTCACCTCTGCTGTGTTACCTACTGGCACTTCGGACAAGAGTGAGTAAGTAAGTAATGTCGCTTATTGCCTAACCGACCGCAAAGGGCCATATTAGGGATAACACCACGTTGAAGACAACTCAAAAGTCATATTGAAAAAGAAGGGGAAAAAACCCTCATTCACGCAACTCTTTAAGACAACTTCTAAAAATCCACCGGAATTTTTTTGTTGTTGTTGAAAACCCCCCACCTTTCTTCCGTTAAATCTTAGATGAGATGAAAAACGTTAATTTCTGTCAGAAATTCAAAGATCACATCAGGTGTGACATCTCTGAACAAGTTTTTCATGGAGTCTGCTGTAAAACGTTTATTATTCTCACATCACGCAAGTTCCAACACTGAGGAGACAGCTTGGGACATTTGGTTGACTGGTGAGCGGCGCTTGTCGAAAGTGTAGAATTGATTTTTTAAAAAGTATTTCCCACTGAGTGATGCACGGGCTTTGTGACATCTTGCCTGGTGTCATTATCCTAGACATTCTCATTTTTCAAAGTGCCACGTGTTAATGGACAGCTCTGGCGTCAGTTTGATCAATGTTCGTGGTTCTTCTACGGTTTTGTTTTTGATCAATTTTCATGATTCTTCTGGTTATTGCTGTTGTTGTTGTTGTTGATGTGGTTGTTGTTGTGGTTGTTGCTGTTGTTTTTAAGTGTCTGAGCTCTCTCTCTCTCTCTCTCTCTCTCTCTCTCTCTCTCTCTCTCTCTCTCCTCTCTCTCTCTCTCTCTCTCTCTCTCTCTCTCACAGCATGTCGCTTTTCTGATGGTAAAAATATAATGTTCTCCTTGTTTATATTATATATACATATATATATATATATATATATATATATATATATATATATATATATATATATATATATATATATATACTGACTTCCATAAAAAACGCGAAAACAAACAAGCTGAAGGTTAGGGGTGAATTTTATTGGTCACAATTGTACAGAGTGGAAGCGAGAATTCAACGTGATTTGATTCATTACACCGGTAATGTGTGACAATGTCATCAGCAATATGTCTTTTGTGTGGAAAATCCAAGGTCAGTGACAAACTACCTTGAAGTCCTAATACCGTGTGTGGCCACCATTTGCGTTGACAACTGCTTGACACCTGCGGCTCATTGAGTGGACCAGGTGGTTGATGCGTCCCCTTGGCACACCAGCCCACACATGGACGATGGCCTGGCGAAGTTGAGCCGCTGTTGCTGGTCGTGGACGCAGGAGGTCCAACCGTCTGCCAAGTTCATCCCAAAAATGTTCTATTGGGTTTAAATCGGGACTGAGGGCTGGCCAGGCAGCACATTGACGTTGTTATGCTGAAGAAATTGCTGGGTGGCCCTGGCGATGGGTGGTCTTGCATTGTCCTGTTGGAATGTCCAGTTTGGGTGTAGCGCAAAAAAAGGAACGACATGGGTCTGAGCACCTGGTTGATGTAGCGCTGTGCATTGACACCCTGTCCGCGACCAGGACCAATGTTCTGAAAGATGACTGGTCCTATGGCGTGGTTAATGCCAATTGCACCCCATATCATAACGTTCAGGCCTCCCCAGGGGTTCCGCTCTACCAAATGGGAGTCAGCATAGCGTTCACCAACTCCGCCGATGCCGGTCCTAAGCCCGCGATGAAAAAGGAGGAAGGTTGTGCGTGGGGCTAGCAACCCCACCACGTAAAAACCATGCTTGCTACAGAAACCAACACTGCAGAAATTTCAAAGGATCTACGGAAACGACCCGGAGGAGAGTATATGAAGCGGACCAGCCAAACCTTCTGTCAAGAAGAAGCTGACCCGCTGATGAAACTTCTCTCCTCCAAGACCGCCTCACGGATTGGAGTATGGAATATACGAACAATGTACGAAACTGGAAGAGCAGCTCAGGTGGCTAGAGAGATGGACAAGTACAGGCTGGAGATACTCGGACTGAGTGAGGTGAGATGGACGTCATCAGGGAAAGTCACCTTAGCATCGGGCCACCAACTGCTGTATTCAGACCGCCGGATGAGGGGGGTGTGCACAGAAATGGAGTTGGACTCATGTTGACCAAGAAAGCAAGCAAGAGCCTGATGGAATGGAACCGGTCAACGAGCGAATACTAACAGCTAGATTCTTCTCAAAGTTTCAGAAGGTCAGCATAGTACAGTGCTACGGCCCCAACCAACGTGGCTGAAGAAGACACCAAAGAAGAATTTTACCAACAACTACAAGCTGTACTGGATAAGTTGCCCAGAAGAGATGTCATCATAGTGATGGGAGATATGAATGCCAAAGTTGGCGGTGACAATAGTGGCAGAGAACATGTGATGGGAACAGAAGGACTGGGTACAATCAACGAAAACGGAGAACTTTTTACTAACTTCTGTGAAATGAACGACCTCATCATGGGAGGAACAGTTTTCCCACACCGCAAGATAAACAAAAGTGACATGGAGATCACCAGACCTGAGCACTGAAAACCAAATAGACCACTTCACGATCTCAAGAGATGGAGACGGACCCTACAAGACGTGAAGGCATGCAGGGGTGCAGATGTGGGATCAGATCACATACTTCTGGTGGGCAAGCTGAAGATCAAGATTGCCAGGAACAAAGATACAGGTCAACAGAGGCACCCACGCTTTGACACCACAAAGCTGAAGTCAGAAGAAAAGAAGAGGAGTTTGTCATCACCCTGAACAACAGATTCCAGCCCTCGCAGACCTGGAGGATGGCTCGCTGGAAAAGAAATGGGAGCAAGTGAGGAGTGCCTTCGATGAAGCCAGTCAAGAAGTGCTAGGATACAGGAAACGACAGCAAAAACCCATGGATCTGGGAAGAAACCATCAAGAAGATAGAAGAGAGACGAGAGACCAAACAGAGAGAATCCAAGCCAGAACAAGAGCACAGAAACAACGTCTTCAACAGGAGTACAGCAAACGAGACAAGGAAGTGAAGAAGAGTGCCAAAAAGGACAAGCGAGTCCATGTAGAAGGACTGGCCACTCAAGCACAGGAAGCAGCGGAGAAGAATGATATGAAGACCCTCTACACCCATCACTAAGCAGCTGGGCGGTAGGAAAACCAACACAAACCGACAGTAAAAGGGAAGAATGAAACATCTTGAGCAAACCAACAGAGCAGCTGGACAGATGGAGGGAACACTTTAGTGAGCTACTCAGCGGTACGCCAGTCAAGACACCACCACTCATCGAGGAAGGAGAAGACCTGGATGTGAACCTAGGGCCGATCAGCAAAGAAGAAATCATTCAAGCAATCAGGAAGACAAAAAACAGGAAAGCCCCAGGACCTGACAACATCACACCGGAAGTGCTCAGGGCAGAAGCGACGGTCGCGGCAGACATCCTGATGGACTTATTTCAAGAGGCCTGGGAAAAGGAAGAAGTGCCGAAAGAGTGGAAAAAGGGCTACATCATCAAGATACCCAAGAAGGGAGATCTCAGCGAGTGTAAGAACTGGAGAGGGATACAGCTGCTGTCACTACCTAGTAAGATCTTCACGAGAATCATCCTAGAGAGGATCCGGGCAGCTGTAGACGAAAAGCTGGAGAGACGAACAAGCAGGATTTCGAGCAGGAAGATCATGTGTCGACCAGATAGCCACGCTCCGAATCATCATCGAGCAGTCTCTTGAGTGGCAGTCACCAGTCTACATCAATTTTATCGATTTCAAAAAAGCATTCGACACAGTGGACAGAGAAGTAACATGGAAAATCCTGAGACACTATGGAATTCCACTCAAGATGGTAAAAATCATACAGAGCCTGTACAAGGACACAACGTGTCACGTCATCCACAACACGAGTGTGTCGGAACCCTTCACAGTGAACACCGGGGTACGTCAGGGATGTTTGCTGTCACCGCTGATCTTCTCTCTTGTGATCGACTGGGTGATGAGGACAGCGATGAACCCACCATGCGGGATCCAGTGGACACTCATGCAGAAACTTGAGGACCTGGATTTCGCGGACGACATCAGCTTGCTGACCCACACCCTCCACCACATGCAGAAGAAGACCGAGAGCCTCCGCAGCACAGCCAGTAACACTGGCTTGGAGATCAACGCGGAGAAGACAAAGACCATGAGAGCCAACACAAGCCAGGCTGAAGCAATTCGCCTAGGGAAAAACAGATAGAAGATGTTGAGAAATTTACCTACCTAGGAAGCATTGTCAACAAGACAGGAGGTACTGATGATGACATCAGGGCCAGAATAACCAAGGCAAGATTTGCTTTCACCACCCTCAAGCCCATCTGGAGGAGCGCAAACGTCCGTCTTCACACCAAACTGAGACTGTTTAACACCAATGTAAGACCTGTGCTGCTGTATGGCTCGGAGACCTGGAGACTCACCAAAGGGCTGGAGCGCAAGTTGCAGGTCTTCATCAACACATGCCTGCGGCGGATCCTCCGCATCAGGTGGCCTGACAGAATTGCAAATGAGAGCTATGGCGCCAGACAGAGCAGAGACCAATCGGAGACACCATCAGAATCCGAAAGTGGAAGTGGATCGGAAAACATCCTACGCCGAGGCCCGGACAACATCACACGGCAGGCACTGGATTGGAACCCGCAAGGAAAGAGAAAGCGAGGCCGCCCAGTGACAACTTGGCGTAGGACGCTGAACAGCGAGCTGAGTTCCATCAAGCTGTCCTGGGTGAGGCAAAGCGGGCAGCCCAAGACCGCACACGCTGGAAATCTGCAGTGAAGGCCCTATGCTCCCGAGGAGCGAAGAGGATTAAGTCAAGTAAGTAAGTCATAGCGTTCACCAGGTCGACGCCATATTCTGGCACGACCGTCAGCCATGTCAATACAAAACGGCTCTCATCTGAGAACAGTATGCGTCCCCACTACTGCCTGCCCCAGTTGATTCGGGCTTGTACCCACTGCAGCCTGTCCTGCCGATGTCAGTACCGGACCTCTGTAAGGACGCCTACATGCCAGCCCGTTCTGCTGAAGACGCCGCCGCACAGTGTTGAGGCTGATTCGTTGCTGGAGATTCCCAGGCACCTGTCGAGCAGTGTTAGCGGCTGTTTGTGCCGCCTGTCCCGCAGATGGGTTCGAACAAGATGGCGATCCTCTCTTGGTGTGGTGACCCGAGGACGGCCTGGCCGGGGACGATCATCAGTGGTACCAGTGACTCGCATGCAGTGCTGCAGACGATAGATGGTTGAGATGTGGACGTTAAAGATGTTGGCGACCTGCCTGGCATCCGCACCAGCCTCGAGATGGCCTAGGGCACGATTGCGTTCCTCTGCTCGTAGTCTTGGCATCTCTGTAGCGCTCAGACGGCAAGTCGTTACCTGAACCTTGTAGCGCGGCTTTATAAGGGCTGCATGCCCGTGTACTTGTAGCTGGTTAACTTTGGTCTGCATAGTGTGCACGTGCCTCACATGCAGCAACCAGTTTGCCATTTTTGTTGACCCTCTAGTGCCGGAATGATGTGTTGCTCACACAATTTTTTCACTGCACGTGAGTCTTGGACCCAACAACTTGCCACAATGGTTCAATATTGTATATTCACCCCTTTTCACCCGAAAAATAGCCTTTCAATTTTTTGCGTTTTTTATGGAAGTCATATATATATATACATATATATTGAATAAACACAACTTTGTTTTGTTGTTCTCTCTCTCTCTCTCTTCTCTCTCTCTCTCTCTCTCTCCCCTCTCTCTCTCTCTCTCTCTCCTCTGTTTATATCTATGAATGTATCTAGTTTTCAGACTATCCACCTGTCTTTGTTTCACACACACACACACACACACACACACACACACACACACACACACACACACACACACACACACACACACACCCACACACACACCGTCATTGGACATGATGCCTGATGTTGGTCGTACTACAGACCATGAGAACGGTCAATGAGCGCGCACAGGTCGTTTGTGTGCGCTCAAACTGGCATACATGCGCGCACTTTCAGGGTCCCATCTGCGCGCGCACCATAGTCAATGACCGCGCATTTTCACATGTTAATCAATATGCGCGCATGACACAGTCAAGAAACTGTTTTCTCAGAAGCAGTGACAGATTCCTGGACCTTGTCATGAACACATTTTTTAAACATCGTAAGTTTAAAGTGTAGTTTTTGAAGTTTGTTTATTTGTTTGTTTGTTTATTTGTTTGTTTTGGTTTGTTTGTTTGTTTGCTTTGTTTGTTTATTTTGTTTGTTTTTTGTTGTTTTGTATTGGTGTCTGCCATGTACTCCTGTAAGAACTAAGAATGTGTGTTCCGTTTCAAGGGAATTCATTTTCTCATTGATGTCTCCCCTCACCTCCGCCCCTTTCCCCCCTCAGAGAGAGAGAGAGAGAGAGAGAGAGAGAGAGAGAGAGAGAGAGAGAGAGAGAGAGAGAGAGAGAGAGAGAGTGAAAAAGACACATACACTAAAATACGCACATTTACATACGCACAAACGCACGCGCGTGCGCGCGCGCGCACGCACGAACGAACGCAAGCACGCACGCACACACGCGCGTGCGCGCACACTCACACACACACACACACACACACACACACACACACACACACACACACACACACACACACACACACACACACACACCACACACACACACACACACACTGACTGAAACCAATTTATTGTCAGATTAACTCATGGTTGTACTGACCAACACACACACACACACACACACACACACACACACACACACACGCCCGCCCGCACGCACGCACGCCCGCCCGCACGCACACACACACACACACACACACACACACACACACACACACACACACACACACACACACACACACACACACACACACACACACACTCACACACACACACACACACACACACACACATACATACACACACATGTGCGCATACTCACCCACGTACAAATGCACCACGCGCGTGCAAGAAAGCAGAGGGCCGGAAAAAAACGTTTTGACAGTTATAACTTTAACGGTTACTTCTTCAGTGTTGACAGTTGTCTGTTTTTGCTTTAAGACAAAGTACCCCTATTAGAATCATCTTTTCACATATCTCTGTTAGTGGATACCAGGATCGTTTAAACGAGCAAACTGGATGGAGTCTGTACTGTCCATTAGAGAGAGAGAGGGAGAGAGAGAGAGAGAGAGAGAGAGAGAGAGAGAGAGAGAGAGAGAGAGAGAGAGAGATTGATTGATTGATTGATAGATTCATTGATCTTTAATACGCAAGGTTGAAGATTTTAGGCCAAAGCCTAGTCTTACAATCTGTCCTTGTCATGCATACATTATTTCAACATGAAAAAATCATTCATACTGACAATTCAACGTAGCAACACTGTAATCTAGTTCTACAATGATAAGCAGACTGTTCATAAAAGTAATGATGACATGGTGGGGAGTCAAACGGAAGAAAACTTACAAATACAAAAACAAACAAGCAAATAAACAAACAAACAAAAAAATAGAGTGAGAGAGGTCGGGGGAAGGGGAGGGGAGAGAATGGAAGGTGGGGGAGGAGAAGAGGGATGGTAGACAGAGTGGGAGTGGGGATGAGCGATTTAACGGAGTAGGTTCTATGTTTAGACGGTGTATTCAAAATCTGGTTTACAGAAGACTTTGCGAACGGACGCTAATCATTTTAATCGAAGAATCAAATTGCTGAGACATGAAATGTTTATGTAAATGTTTCTTGGAAAGTTTTCAAGTATTCGTATTTTGTAGACTCTGTGCAAGTGAATTCCAGATAATTATATGGTCCAGAGTAAGCTAGGCTTGCTTTGTATTGATCAATGCGTGGGTAAGGGAGAAGGAATTTCTTCGAACCAGAAAAGCTGTTCAATCTTGTAAAAAGGGCATTGATATAACATGGCATAGTATCTGTCAAGATTGTAAACATAAATGATGCGTTGTTGAATTCTAATTGCTTACTCAGGGGAAGTATGTTCAGCGCCTTTAGTTTTTCGTCTGTTATTAAGGTACGGCTGGATGGAGTAGTTTTGCTGCACGTCTTTGGGAGAAATCAGCCTTTTTAGTGGACATCACAACTCCCCTCCCACACTGTTGAAGCGTAATTGATACGTGACGTTATGTATGAATTGAAGAAAAGTTAAAGCACAACACTGTTGACGTGGTGCTTTAATTGAGATAACAGGAAAGTTTTTTCGAGACTACCTTGCATACATTATTGAGACGAGATTGCCATTTCAGTTCTTTATTTATTGTTACCCGTAAAACACGATGCTCATCTACCTGTTCGACAGAAGGTCCATTCAACTGAAGTTTTATGCAAAGAGAAGTCAATTGGTGCTTTTTGCGTGTAGCTATAATCATAGATTTGGTTTTGGCTGGGTGTATGACAATGGAGTTTGAATGGCACCAGTCTGACACGTCATTTAGACTTTCATGGAGAGAATCTTCCATTGTCTGTTGATCGCTACCATTCGTTTGGAGTGACGAGTCATCAGCAAATAAATCTGTCGTGACTTTTTCATCTGATATGAATAATGGTAAATAATTTATGAAGATGCAGAATAGGAGGGTGCCTAGTACTGAGCCTTGTGGGACTCCATGTCTGACAAAGTCTGAAGCGGAGGTTTTGCTGTTAAGCACCACATCCTGAGTCCTATCGTTCAAGCCCATCCTGAGTCCTATCGTTCAAGTATGATTGGAATAATGAGACTGTCGAGGAATGGTTCATATAGATAGATAGTTTCTTTAAAAGAATGGAATGATTAGCAAGATCAAACGCCTTTTTGAAGTCAAGAGAGACAACCCTGTCATTTGCGATTCGTTCATACTTGAAAGCCATGAGTCACACATTCGTGATCATGCTGTGTGGCAGGAGTGATTAGATCAGAATCTAGATTTCAGTGGGTGAAATACTTTGTTTTTCTCCATGAACCGAGATACGTGTGTATGTGTATGTGTCTTTGAGGGGCTTGGATAAGATTGATAATAATGATATAGGTCTGAAAATATTTGTGTCCGACAAATCATTTGATTTTGGAAGGGGGATCACTTTGGCATTTTTGAACGCTTGAGGGAAGACAGTTTCAATGGATAAATGATATATGTATGTAAGAGACTCGGCAATGTAAGGTAGAGCGAGTTTGAGAAGAAATGCGGGTATGTTATCAGGACCCATCGATTTTCTATTCTTTAACTGCGCTATGTGCATTCCTACTTCATATACAGCAAAAAAGGGGAATCTTGAGTGAGTTACTGGATCCAAGTATTTGTTCGCTAAATGATATTAGGGAAGTCGGGCATATATATTCAATTGGTGCTGTTATAGACTGTGGAGCTTGAGTAAGGATATCTGATAATGACAGAAAGTGTGTGTTAAATTCGTCTGGAGTGATGCTTTTTAGTTGAATTTTGTGAATCCGTATGCTTGTTATGTACAATAGTGTTTATTGTCTTCCAGATGGGCGCTGTGGTTTTTGCAACCGTAATCATTTGACTGACGTACTCTCGTTTGGCTTTTTCAACTTCGTTTTGAAACAAAGTTTCTCTGCTCTTGGTGTTCGTCAAACAAATTTGCTGCCTTGAGTTGGTCACGTAGAACCATTTCTTGCAGCAGTGCTGGTGTTAACCACGGGTTCATCTGCGAATGCCTAACTTTTTTTTGATGTAACGGCGCGTGTTTATTTATGATGGTGAGGAATGTTTGGTACAAGAAGGACAGTGCATCATCGACGTCTGAGTAATTACAAGTTAAGTAAAATGGGGAAATGCTTAGTCAAAGGGGTACGCTGTTTCATTAAACTTTTTGAAAGAGTGGCATTGGATGGTCGTGTGACCTTTGGGTGGTGGTTTTGGAAGTCTGAAGGATCACGTGCAGAAGACTGGACATTGGTCACTAGTACCAGAAACATATACAAATACTGAAACATCCAATATTGCTGATTTGTTCTGTGTGTGTGTGTATATATATATATATATATATATATATATATATATATATATATATATAATATATATATATATATATATATATATATATATATATATATATAATCATTAAGGGTCGTAGTTGTTCTAGTTATTCTTGTTGGGGTTTGTACTAACTGATGGAGAGCATTAAGTGACAGTGTACTTGTCCAAGCAGGTTGTTGTTTTAACGTATGAGTATTAAAGTCCCCTAACAGTAGTATATTTGAATTTGTGTGACAGATCCGATCCATCATTTGTACAAAGTTGTCATACCATTCGTATGTGGAAGATGGGTGTCTATATAAATGTCCGATTATTAACGCGGTGATTTGGAGTTCTTTATTTCAATCCAGATACATTCAACAGTATTAGTTTCAAGATCAGTTCTGCGTCGGGTAATGTTGGCAATTGATTGATGAATGTATACGGCATGGCCAGTATGTTGGGGTTGATCACTGTCGCGTCATTCTATATTGTAATCAGGAATGCTGATAGGATTATCTCTGATGCAAGAGTCTAACCTTGTTTTACTGACACCAAATACTTGTTCTAGATGGGGTGGCTGTTTTAGAGTGAGGAGATTTCATGGACCTTATTAAATAAATGATAGACATTGAGATGCCCAGGTTTAAGTCCTGGAGTAGCGGGATTTGGGGAAGGCATGGGTGGTAAGGGAATAGTGACACAAACTCGACAAGGAAAACTGCTTTCACAAAAAGACAAACAAACAAACAAGAAAAGACACCGAGAATTATGGATCAATAAACCAGAATACAAGTAATGAAAATAACGTTTTGTGAATGACGCACAATGATGAGAAACGCGCAGAAAGAAAGATAAACTATTAAACCTAAAGACAGATAACAGAATGTATCTTTAGAAAAATCAGTAAGCCAGTAAAAACAACAAACAACAAAAAAAGAGAGCTGGTTGGAGCACGATGTCAAACAAATAGAAAGAAAGATAGACAAAGTGCTAAGTTTAAAACAATGAATGACGATAACACAAAAAAATCAATGTATACAGCGGTGTAAATAAAGAGGATGCTATGAGTGCTATGAGCACAATCCACTTTACAGCAGATGTAAAGAGTGTATAGTTTAAGAAAAAGGAAACAAAGCAAAAACAAAAAACAGAAAAAAGAAGAAAAAAAAGGTAACTTTTTATGTATAATTCACAAACAAACTGTGGCGGTGAGAAATTAGTCCTGGTCCCAACGTCAGAAGGTTGGCCCAAAGTTTCTTTTCAGTCCACAAAACAACAGCACCTGCACGGGCCACCTGCCGCAGTTGCTGGTGTACACAAGTCACTCTGAAATTCGCGGCTGCAGTATAGCAGTGTCATGGCAAAGATCGCAATGTCAGCCTCAATGGACAACTATCTTCACACGATGGGGGACAGAAAGTCTACAACAATAAACATTATCGATGTTCTTAGCACAAACAAAACAGAAATAATTGTGTGTTCACACAACTTCAGTGTCCATGAGTAGATCCTCAGATATAATGCTTGTTGGGAAGAAGAATGTAATTTTTTTTAAAGTAATAATAACAATAAAAAATGGGGGGGATGGGGGGTGGGGGAATGGAGTGGTGGGGGTGTGGGTATTTAAGCATAGTGGAACTTGTTTATAAATCTGCGGTCTCACGAACGCGCGTACGCGCACTTGTCCGCACGCACGCATGCACACTCACACACACACACACACACACACACACACACACACACACACACACACACACACACACACACACACACACGCACGCACGCACGCACGCACGCACGCACGCACGCACGCACGCACACACACACACACACACACACACACACAGAGGAGAGAGACAGACAGACAGACAGACAGACAGACAGACAGAAGACAGACAGACAGAGACAAAGACAGGTTGTTACAGCAACGTTACTTTAGAGCGTGCCGCTGTAGCCACAACCCGACATGTTGACAACACATTCCCTTTCCACTAACGGTCTCCGTGAAAAGACTAAAACAGGAACAAAAGACACAGCATTTCAACCGTTGACACACACATAAAACAGGAACAAAAGACACACCATTTTAACCTTTGACACACACGTAAAACAGGAACAAAAGACACACCATTTCAACCGTTGACACACACATAAAACAGGAACAAAAGAC
The DNA here is from genome assembly GCA_018398815.1 of Conus ventricosus. Lineage (NCBI taxonomy): Eukaryota > Metazoa > Mollusca > Gastropoda > Neogastropoda > Conidae > Conus > Conus ventricosus. The sequence continues at coordinate 20,081,673 of CM031614.1, read as the reverse complement.
ACAGCATTTCAACCTTTGACACACACGTAAAACAGGAACAAAAGACACACCATTTCAACCTTTGACACATATAAAACAGGAACAAAAGACACAGCATTTCAACCTTTGACACACATATAAAACAGGAACAAAAGACACAGCATTTCAACCTTTGACACACATATAAAACAGGAATAAAAGACACACCATTTCAACCTTTGACACATATAAAACAGGAACAAAAGACACACCATTTCAACCTTTCACACACATATAAAACAGGAACAAAAGACACACCATTTCAACCTTTGACACACATCAAGCATTAAGATGCAAAGGGTCCTTGACACATGGGACGGACCCACAGTGAAAGGTCCCCGCTCCTGCTTTGGGGATACTGATTTGGCACGCACTAATTTGGGGATACTGGTTTGGCACGCACTGCTCTGGGATACTGATTTGGCACGCACTGCTTTGGGGATACTGGTTTGGCACGCACTGCTTTGGGGATACTGGCTTGGCACGCACTACTGTGGGGATACTGGTTTGGCACGTAAACTGGATAGTCAAACGCACGCACATTGGACTGATGCGCGCCTATAGGATAGTTGTATGCACGCAAATTGGACGGGTGCACGCCCATAGGATAGTTGTACGCACGCATATTGCACGAGTGCACGCCTATACGATAGTTGTACGCACGCAAACTGGACGAGTGCAAGCCTATAGGAAAGCTGTGCGCACGCACGCTGGATGGGTGCAAGCCTATAGGATAGTCGTACGCACGCAAACAGGACGAGTGCTCGCTTTTAGGATAGTCGTACGCACGCATATTGGACAAACCAAAGGCGCAGTTTTTTTTTATATAAACAATGCATACAGGTTGTCAACAGCGCCAAACTACATTTATTGTATGCAGCTACAGTCCTCAGACATGCTTTATGTCTACGATCCCCACACGTGCCTTGTGTTTACTTTTACTGGACGTGGTGTATGTTCGCTATCTTTTTGCGAGCGTTTCAAACATCTAGCAGTGTGCTGACAACCATTGAGTATGTTGTCTATTAACGAGCATTGAACGGGCTGTATGTACACAACGACTGAAAGCCTTATGTTTTGACAACTATTGAAAGCCTTATGTTTTTGACAACCATTGAAAGCGTTATGTTTTGACGACCATTGAAAGCCTTATGTTTTGACAACCATTGAAAGCCTTATGTTTTGACAACCATTGAAAGCCTTATGTTTTGACAACCATTGAAAGCCTTATGTTTTGACAACTATTGAAAGCCGTATGTTTTGAGACCATTGAAAGACATGTTTCGACAACTGTTGAACGCCTAATCTTTTGATGACCATAGAAAACCTTATGTTTTGACGACCACTGAAAGCGTTATGTTTTGACGACCATTGAAAGCCTAATCTTTTTGATGACCATTGAAAGCCTTATGTTTTGACGCTCCATTGAAAGCATTGTGTTTTGTTGACCATTGAAAGCGTTATGTTTTGACAACCATTGAAAGCACTATATGTTTTGATGACTGTCACGAGTTTGTCACGAGGCCTACGACGTTCGACCCACCTAGGGTGGCGGAATTAACTTATTTGTTTATTGTCGTTGCTGTTGTCGTGTATCCGTCCCTTAGGTGCTTGTGGTCAGTGCACCTTGGTGTGGTTCAGATCAACTTCGGTCTGCTTTCTCTCTCTCTCTCTCTAATTCCACCGCCCGTGCTATTCATCCTGCAAGTTCACGGGTGGCCGGTACTTTCTCTCGAACTTTCTGTCTGTCGGCCTCTCGCCTGTCTTTTTACCTGTCGCACGTGCTTCGTTTCTTTTAGTTTGAAGTATGCTCACTCTGTGACGCAGCATGGCATGTTGGTCGCCATTGCTGAGGGAGGTTAGCTCTTCACTCGAGCGGAAGATGTCTCTGGGGGCGCCTGCTCCAGTCCTGGTTCTTTACCTTATCGTCGAGAGTACAGTCTAGTACTTTCAATTCCGCAGTCGGCCTGTAGGAGAGGGACATCATTTCTTCTGTTTCCGCATCTTCGCCTCTGTCCTCTCGACTGGACAGAGGGTAGAGAGAGTCCTTTGACCCGCCTCTTCGGGGTCACCCACGGGTAGCTGGTAAGCATCAGTTTCGTGGTCTGTTTGTTTTGATTTGTTGTTGTTAGCCGGCTTAGTCTTCACTTTTGCGCAATTTTCTTTTGTTTCGAAATTGTAAGAGGAATATTGTGTGAGACCTTTTCTCTGGTTAATTCCATCTTTACCTGGCCATTCTAAATTATTTCCAAAATTCTTTCTCCTGTTTATGTATCTGGTGATGCGGTAGTCGGTGGGGAAGGGAGAGAACCTGGTGATTCAGGGTTGGAACTTGCTTGGTCTCGCTCGTCCGCCCCCTGTCACATTCGCCGGACTTTTATCCTTCGGCCACGTCTGTTGTGTGTGCAAGGAGAACGAGTTTTATGTTCACGAGCGTGCGTACGCATGATTTGTCGTTCGGAGCGTGGTTGAAGATTTGTGTTATTTTGAAATGTGTTTATAAAATGTGACAGTTATGCCATTGAATATATTATTTGCAAATGTGGTGGCAGTTATTAAGCGATGGTCGCTGTGTGGGTTTATTTCCTAAGAAAGGAAAAATGTTAAGCGTGAGTGAGAGAAGGTGAAGATAATTCATATTTGTTTTATAACCTGTTGATTTAATGCAGTCTTTTACCTGCATCGTGTGAGAAGACTTGATTCAATGGTTTACTGTGTGTGTTGAATACACTTCCCTCGCCATCATGCGAGTGGCCTAAGACTTGACAGCAATGGTCAGACGGTACTGACGGCAGGGTTCCAGTACCTTCTTCCTTCCTCCTTCCTTCTTCTTTTCTCCTCTCCGACTCTCCTCCCAGCTACGTCCTCCCCCCTCCGGGGCTTCACCTGGAGCACGAACTGGATGGTGCCACGTGCTGGTCGAGGCCACGTTCTGGCTGAGACCACGGACGAGATGGTGCCACGCGCTGGTCGAGGCCACGCCTTGGTCGGGACCGTGGACTGCTAGGGGAGCCCGCCGTCTCGACTGGCGGCCTGGACCCCCGTCCAGGACCTCCAGTAACAGCTACGTCCCCCCCCCCCCCCCGGGACACGCTCTTCACTGCCCGCTTGGGAGTCGAGGTGTTCGGCTTTGGGCGACTCCCTGCGAGAACCAACCGGCTCGGAGCACCTAGTGCGACAGGGTGCTCCCTGCGGACTGACAGGGGCAGGGATGTGGACGCACTCCGTGGTGTGAGAAAGGGTCAATACTGGAAATATTTCTTATAATTGTGTACATGTCATATGTGCTGGAATGCTGTAATTGTGATTGTGTACGTCGTATGGTGAAATATTTATTTATAATCGTGCATGTTGTGGTGTGGGAGTGCTTGATTGCGATTGTGCATGTTGTGTGCGTTGGAGTGTTTGATCGTGATTGTGCATGTTGTGTGCGTTGGAGTGCTTGATCGTGATTGTGCATGTTGTGTGCGTTGGAGTGCTTTATTTGTGATCGTGCATGGTGCGTGTGTTGGAATGTTTATTTTTGCTGGTGTGAATAAATGGGTGTTGTATCGTAATCTTTATTGTGTGGTCTCTTGCGGAGCGTGTGAGGTCAGTCACTCCCTTCACTCCACCTAGACCGATCCTGTCAGGGCAGACCTCCAGGGGTCGGTCGTGACAATTGTGGGGGCTCGTCCGGGATGTGAAGGGCTCTGGCTGTCTCTCTCTCGTTTCGCAGAGTACCTGTTTAGTTTTGTCTGTTGTGTATATGTTAGTCAGTTTGTCGTGTTTGTCCGTGGGTGGTTGGCTGGGTGACTCTAGAGTGAAGGGAGTCTTTTGGTGGCCTGACGGAACATCCGGCGTGACTCGGGGGTCGAGGTGAGACCAAGAGGAGTCGACCGCTTCCAGACCTCCTTCCGCCGGGTACCTCACGCAGGTACGCCGTAAGTCTTGCCCTTCTGTTGCCGCTCAGTCTTCCATTCCTGTTTGTATTTAGCCAATTCTTGTTTTTTTTTTTTCTCTCCGGGTTGTTGAGTACAGGGGGGTGCATCGGACGCTAGTGTTTTTTTTTTTTCCTCTCTCCGGATTCCGTCTGCTAGTTTTTGTTTTGTTTTTTTTTTTCCGGCCAGCCCACCGCACTGTTGCTCGTGCTGTAGAGCGCGGTGTTGCCAGAGTGGGGGCAGCCGGACATAGTTTTTTTTTTTTTTTTTTTTTTTCGGTGAGCCCCACCGCACTGTTGCTCGTGCTGTAGAGCGCGGTGTTGCCAGAGTGGGAGCAGCCGGAACTTGTCCGCACACACGCCACACACACATACACACAATACCACGCCCCTAAATATTTGTTTTTTTTCTCTAGTGGAATTGTTTTTCCCCTGTATTTGGAAAACTGTAGGATATTGTTGTCATGGCGACGTCCGGGCGCTGGTGGTATGGCGACGCGTGCGTCGAAGAAGAAGGGTATTCAAAATGTTACTGTAGTCCTACTATTAGTACCAGTACTTCGACTACGGTAACTTCTACCTATTCCAGTGCGGTAGCAGGTAGCCCAGTGAGTACTTTTACTACTCTTCGCTGGGGGGTCTCCCTGTCGAGACCCCGACTGGCACTTCCGCTCGGAAGCGTCAGAGTATAGCGAAGCAACATGTGGGCTTCTGTTGAGTCGCAGAGACCGAAACCTTCTCCTCTCCAGGCTTCCCCTCGTAAGGGCATGCCCCAGAAGACTTTCCTTATGGGAAAGTCGAGACCCAAGGACGGGTCAGACGGATCATCCTCCCGGGTCGGGAGTGGTGAACCCCGCTCAGGATATCACCTCTGTCCTTCTGTTTCTGGAGCGGCAGCGTAGGGAAGAGGCAGTCAGGCAGGAAGCTCTCCGTAGGGAAGAGGCAGTCAGGCAGGAAGTTCTCCGTAGGGAAGAGCGTAGAGAGGAGGCCGCTAGACAGGAGGCTCTGCGCAGAGAGGAGACTGACAGACAGGAGATTATGCATAGGGAAGAGGCCTATGCTGCGCAGAGAAGAGGCTGCCCGGACAGGAGGCCCTTCGTAAGGAAGAAGCTGCTCAGCGTAGGAGGAGGCTGCTCAGGTAGGGAGGAGGCTGCTAGACAGGAGGCTCAGCGTAGGGAGGAGGCTGCTAGACAGGAGGTCAGCGTAGGGAGGAGGCTGCTCAGCGTAGGGAGGAGGCTGCTAGACAGGAGGCTCAGCGTAGGGAGGAGGCTGACAGGCAGAAGCCCTCCGTAGGAAGAACTAGACAGGATGGAGGCTCTGCGTAGGGAGGAGATGGAACAACTTCTTTCGCGGCCTCCCGCTTCTGTAAACCAGGGGGTTAATCACCAGGCAGGTGATAGAGTTAGAGGCCCAAAGTTAAAGCTTCCAGAGTTCAGACCTGTGAGGACATTGATATTGTTCTTAGAGCATTTCGACAAGGTTGCTTGTTCATACCATTGTCTGAGAGCAAAAGGCTATGCACCTTTTTTCTGGATTATCTGGTGCTGCAAGGGAACATGTGCTCACTCTAAATGAAGGTGCGTCTTAGCAGACATTGCAGTTGGCTCTGGTAAGCGTTTCCACCTTACCCAGAGACCTACGGAGGAAGTTTAGGTCCATGAAGAAGAATAATGATGAGACCTTCGTGCAGTTTGGTGATAGGCTGCGCAAGACGCTAGGGTACTGGCGTCAGTTAGCTAAGTTGGAGCTGGTGGATCTGATCCTCATTGAACAGCTCACCAACACTGTGTCCCCAGAGTTGAGGATTTCGGATAGGCGAGACAGCACCTCAGGATTTCGCGGCTGCGATTCACACAGCTGAGGTGTTTGCTGAAGCTCGCAGGGCTTATGGGCATCGCCCAGATACCGGAGAGGAAGCCCTCCACAGGATTTAGTGGCGATAAGGCGCCGACAACTGCTAACGGGGTGAACAAGGCAGGCAGTCCATCGGGCCTCAGCACCTCGATTTTGTTTTCTTTGTGGTCGTCCTGGCCACATTAGGAAAGATTGTCCTAAAGCCGCTGGTAGTCGTGGGGCTGGTCCTTTCCAACGTCCTCGTGCCTCAGCTAACGTGGGTTCCATCCCAGCTTCTGGTGATTCAGAGTGCCCAGTGTTTCTCTCTGTTGTTGGTTCCTCCTTAGTCGACACCATCAGGGATTCGGGAGCATCAACGATCTTTGTGGATAAGAATTTGGTTTCCCCTGAGGCCGGGGGCGTAGTTATGATGTGTGCGGGTTGGAGGCTGGTTTTACCTCCACCCGTCCTTCTGTACTTATTCCTATCTCCACCCCCTACTTCTGTGGCGAAGTATGGGCCATCGCGGTGGAGCGACCTTTGTATTCCCTTATCATAGGGAATACTGTCACCTTCGCAGACGGACGCAGTCAGTCCGTGTCTACGGATCTGCCCGTACAGGCGTGTGTGGGAGTCACCACACGCGCCAAAGCTAAGAAGAAGGAACAGGAATTGCGTCCCGTTCTTCAGCCGATCTCTGACGAGGTTCTGGCAAGGGCCGATCCTGCTAGCATTATCCGTCTTCAGGCCAGGGACTTGGATGTCCAACGCCTGCGACAATGGTAGATCGTCCCGCTCAGTCTGCCCAACACGCCAAGGTGAGCTTCAACCTCCACAAGGGGATCCTCTTTAGGGTTTTCACCCAGGCAGATCGTGTGGCCAAGCAGCTTGTGGTTCCCCAAACCTGAGAGAGTCTGTTCTCCGGCAGGCCCACGATTCCCCCATGGCAGGTCATATGGGCTCCAAGCGGACTCTCGAGCGAGTCAGACAGGACTTCTTTTGGCCAGGGATGAACTCCCAGGTTAGGCAGTACTGCCGCAGTTGCAATGTCTGCCAACGAGACAACGCCTAAGGGCGCTTGAGGCGTGTTCCCCTAGGGTCAGTGCCACGGGTTGGGGAGCCATTCAGCAAGGTTGGGTCGACCTGGTGGGACCCATTAATCCTCCATCCGATCGCGGTCACCGCTACACTTCGGTAGTGGTAGAATCTGCGAGTCGACACCCAGAGGCTGTCCCGCCTGGGACTATCGATGCCCCTACTGTTGCTGAATCTCTCAGGCAGATTTGGACGCGCACTGGCGTGCCCAAGAAGAAGTATGGCCGGAAGTTTGTACTGGAGAGCGATCATCATCCTCTCCAGTGCCTGGAACCGGATCCGGCCAGTCAGTCATCGACTCATGGTTAGGCAGTGGAACTGCGAGTCATGCGTTCACTTTTCGTCATATTAAGGGTTCCTGTAATACGGATGCTGACTATCTTAGCCGGCTCCCTAGTTTAGCATATTGGAAATCAGTCAGAGGGACACTTCCCCCTCAACCAGGGTTATATCCCTTTTTGGTCTCTGTATCAGGTTAGTGACAGTTGTCACTTCAGTGAGGTTAACGGTAATGAATCACCAATGGTTCGGATTGTCACTTTCATGGTTGGAAGGTTTGCTTAGTTGTTTGATAAATGTAGTATTATGTATTTCCCCGTGTGATTCTATCGTGGAATGTTTGTATTGGATTCATCGTACTCTGTCGATCACAGAGAGTTGGGTTCGGTCCCATTGTTGTGAAGTTGCACATGCGACAAGGTTCAAGGAGCACTGTATCTCAGAGAAACAGATGCTTTTAGAAGGGGGGTTTGTCACGAGTTTGTCACGAGGCCTACGACGTTCGACCCACCTAGGGTGGCGGAATTACTTATTTGTTTATTGTCGTTGCTGTTGTCGTGTATCCGTCCCTTAGGGTGGCTTGTGGTGCAGTTGCACCTTGGTGTGGTTCAGATCAACTTCGGTGCTTTCTCTCTCTCTCTCTCTAATTCCACCGCCGTGCTATTCATCCTGCAAGTTCACGGTGGCCGGTACCTTTCTCTCGAACTTTCTGTCTGTCGGCCTCTCGCCTGTCTTTTTACCTGTCGCACGTGCTTCGTTTCTTTTAGTTTGAAGTATGCTCACTCTGTGACGCAGCATGGCATGTTGGTCGCCATTGCTGAGGGAGGTTAGCTCTTCACTCGAGCGGAAGATGTCTCTGGGGCGCCTGCTCCAGTCCTGGTTCTTTACCTTATCGTCGAGAGTACAGTCAGTACTTTCAATTCCTGCAGTCGGCCTGTAGGAGAGGGACATCATTTCTTCTGTTTTCCGCATCTTTCGCCTCTGTCCTCTCGACTGGACAGAGGGTAGAGAGAGTCCTTTGACCGCCTCTTCGGAGTCACCCACGGGTAGCTGGTAAGCATCAGTTTCGTGGTCTGTTTGTTTTGATTTGTTGTTGTTAGCCGGCTTAGTCTTCACTTTTGCGCATTTTCTTTGTTTTCGAAATTGTAAGAGGAATATTGTGTGAGACCTTTTCTCTGGTTAATTCCATCTTTAACCTGGCCATTCTAAATTATTTCCAAAATTCTTTCTCCTGTTTATGTATCTGGTGATGCGGTAGTCGGTGGGGAAGGGAGAGAACCTGGTGATTCAGGGTTGAACTTGCTTGGTCTCGCTCGTCCGCCCCTGTCACATTCGCCGGACTTTTATCCTTCGGCCACCGTCTGTTTGTGTGTGCAAGGAGAACGAGTTTTATGTTCACGAGCGTGCGTACGCATGATTTGTCGTTCGGATGCGTGGTTGAAGATTTGTGTTATTTTGAAATGTGTTTATAAATGTGACAGTTATGCCATTGAATTATTATTTGCAAATGTGGTGGCGTTATTAAGCGATGGTCGCTGTGTGGGTTTATTTCCTAAGAAAGGAAAAATGTTTAAGCGTGAGTGAGAGAAGGGTGAAGAAGAATTCATATTTGTTTTATAACCTGTTGATTTAATGCAGTCTTTTACCTGCATCGTGTGAGAAGACTTGATTCAATGGGTTTACTGTGTGTGTTGATTACACTTCCCCTCGCCCATCATGCGAGTGGCTAAGACTTGACAGCAATGGTCAGACGGTACTGACGGCAGGGTTCCAGTACCCTTCTTCCTTCCCCCTTCCTTCTTCTTTTCCCCTCTCGACTTCCCCCCAGCTCTTTCCCCCCCCCCCGGGGGGGTTCCCTGGGCCGAACTGGATGGTCCCACGTTGGGTCGGGGCCCACGTTCTGGCTGAGACCACGGCGGGGGTCCCACGCGTGGTGAGGCCCCCCTTGGTCGGGACCGTGGCTGCTAGGGGGGCCCGCCGCCCCGGAGGGCCCGGCCTGGACCCCGTCCAGGACCCCCAGTAACGTAGCCCCCCCCCCCCCCCCCCGGGAACGCTTTTCCCTGCCCGCTTGGGAGTCGGGGGTCGGTTTGGGCGACCCCCTGCGAGAACCAACCCGGCTCGGAGCCCCTAGGCGAAGGGGCCCCCTGCGGATTGGGACGGGGCAGGGATGGGGACGCCTCCGTGGTGTGAAAAAGGGTAAATACGGGAAAAATTATTTCTTTAATTGTGTACATGATAGGTGGAATGCTGTAATTGTGTTGTGTACGTTTTTTTGGGAAATATTTATTTAAATCGTGGTGTTGGGGTGGGGGGTTGTTTGCGATTGTGCTGTTTTGTGGTTGGATGTTTGATCGTGTTTGTGCTGTTGGTGCGTTGGAGTGCTTGTGTGATTGTGAGTTGGTTGCGTTGGAGGCTTTATTGTGACGTGCATGGTGCGTTGTTGGAAGTTTTTTTGCGGGTGTGTTTAAAGGGGGGTGTTGTTCTTTAATTTTATTGTGTGGCTCTTGCGGGGTGTGAGGTCAGCCCTCCTTCACTCCCCCCCTAGACCGATCCTGTCAGGGAGACCCCCAGGGGTCGGTGTGAAATGACATTTAAAAGTTTGTATTGATGCCATTAAAAACGTTGTGTTTTGAGGACATTGAAAGGTTTTGTTTTGGGGACCTTTTAAAGCGTTATGTTTGGAAAAATATTGAAAAAGGGTTTGTTTGGAGCCTTGAAAGCGTTTTGTTTGGAGACCCTTGAAAGCGTTATGTTTGGAAACTATTTTAAAGCGTTTGTTGGAGACCTTTTAAAAACGTTATGTTTGGGAAAACCCTTGAAAGGTTATGTTTTGGGACCTTTTAAAATGTTATGTTTGGGGGACCATTGAAAGCGTTTTTTTTGGGGCCATTGAAAACTTATGTTTTGGAAACTATTTAAAGCGTTATGTTTGGAGACCATTTAAAGCGTTATGTTTGGAGACCCTTGAAAGCGTTAGTTTTGGGGACCATTGAAAGCTTTTGTTTGGAGACCCTTGAAAGGTTATGTTGGAAAACTATTGAAAGCGTTTGTTCGGAAATATTGGGAAAACGTTATTTGGAAAAATTTGAGCGTTTGTTTGGTATTGGGAAATTTTTTTTTAAAAACTTTTGGGTTTTTTTTTGGAAAACTATTGAAAAGGGTTTGTTTTGGAACATTGAAAGCGTTATGTTTGGGAAAAATTTAAAGCGTTATGTTTGGGGACCATTGAAAAAGGGTTTTGTTTGGAGACCCTTAAAGGTTTGTTGGAAAAAATTGAAAGCGATGTTTGGGGACCTTGAAAGGTATGTTTGGAGACCCTTGAAACGTTTGTTCGGAAACTTTGAAAGGATGTTTGGGGCCCTTGAAAGCGTTTTGTTTTGGGGACCCTTGAAAACGTTTGTTCGGAAATTATTGAAAGCGTTTTGTTTTGGGGCCCTGAAAGGTTTGTTTGGGGAACCATTGAAAGCGTTATGTTTTGGAACCATTGAAAGCGTTATGTTTTTGGGGCCATGAAAGCGTTTTTTTTGGGCCATTTAAAGCGTTTGTTTGGGGACCATTGAAAGCGTTAGTTTGGGACCATTTAAAGCGTTTGTTTGGGCCATTGAAGCGTTTTTCGAAACTATTGAAACGTTATGTTTTGGGAAAAATTTTAAAGCGTTATGTTTGGGGGGCCCCTTGAAAACGTTATGTTGGAAACCATTGAAAACGTTTTGTTTTGACAATTTATAGAAAACCTTATGTTTTGACTCCCTTGAAAGCTTTGTTTTGAGCCCCGAAAATTATGTTTTGATGCCATGAAAGCGTTATGTTTTGAAAACATTGAAAGCGTTTGTTTTGGAAATATGAAAGCGTTTAGTTTTGCAATCATTTAAAGGTTGTTTTGCAAACATTGAAAAACGTTTTGTTTTGACAACCCTTTAAAGGTTATGTTTTGGGCCCCTTGAAAAGTTTGTTTGAGGGCCCTTGAAAACGTTTGTATTGACGACTATTGACGGCATTGTATGTTAACGACCACTGGATGTGCTCCGTATTGATGACCATTGAACGGCGGTGTGTAACAATGACCACCAAAAAGGCTGTATGTTGACGACCATTCAAAATGTTGTGTAAAAATGACCAAAAAGGCTGTATGTTGACGACCATTCAAAATGTTGTGTAATAATGACCAAAAAGGCTGTATGTTGACAACCATTCAAAGGGTTGTATAATAATGACCACCAAAAAGGCTGTATGTTGACGACCATTCAAAATGTTGTGTAATAATGACCACCAAAAAGGCTGTATGTTGACGACCATTCAAAATGTTGTGTAAAAATGACCACCAAAAGGCTGTATGTTGACGACCATTCAAAGGGCTGTGTAATAATGACCAAAAAGGCTGTATGTTGACGACCATTCAAAGGGCTGTGTAATAATGACCACTGAAAAGGCTGTATGTTGACGACCATTCGAAATGTTGTGTAATAATGACCACCAAAAAGACTGTATGTTGCCGACCATTCAATATGTTGTGTAATAATGACCACCCAAAAGACTGTATGTTGATGACCATTCAAAATGTTGTGTAATAATGACCAAAAAGACTGTATGTTGACGGACATTCAAAGGGCTGTGTAATAATGACCACTAAAAAGACTTATGTTGACGACCATTCGAAATGTTGTGTAATAATGACCATCAAAAAGACTGTATATTGCCGACCATTCAAAATGTTGTGTAATAATGACCACCAAAAAGACTGTATGTTGCCGACCATTCAATATGTTGTATAATAATGACCACCAAAAAGACTGTATGTTGATGACCATTCAAAATGTTGTGTAATAATGACAAAAAGACTGTATGTTGACGACCAATCAAAGGGCTGTGTAATAATGTCCACTAAAAAGACTGTATGTTGACGACCATTCGAAATGTTGTGTAATAATGACCACCAAAAAGACTGTATGTTGATGACCATTCAACATGTGTAATAATGACCAAAAAGGCTGTATGATGACGACCATTCAAAGGGTTGTATAATAATGACCACCAAAAAGGCTGTATGTTGACGACCATTCAAAATGTTGTGTAATAATGACCACCAAAAAGGCTGTATGTTGATGACCATTCGAAATGTTGTGTAATAATGACCAAAAAGGCTGTATGTTGACGACCATTCAAAATGTTGTGTAATAATGACCACCAAAAAGGCTGTATGTTGACGACCATTCAAAGGGCTGTGTAATAATGACCAAAAAGGCTGTATGTTGACGACCATTCAAAGGGCTGTGTAATAATGACCACTGAAAAGGCTGTATGTTGACGACCATTCAAAGGGCTGTGTAATAATGACCACCAAAAAGGCTGTATGTTGACGACCATTCAAAGGGCTGTGTAATAATGACCACCAAAAAGGCTGTATGTTGATGA
>CM031614.1:20038287-20063287 GCA_018398815.1 Conus ventricosus | reverse complement strand
TCTTAAGACGCAGGTAAACATGGCTGATTCGCATGCTAGAAAACTTATTCAAATTTCTATGTGTTTTTATAACTATCCTAAATTTCATAAGCTAGGAATCAGTATAAATGAACTGTGTAGCAAACGCCAAACCATTATTAGACTTATGCAACTGGATAACGATTTTCGAATGTTCTGGCAAACAAACTAGATAGGGCTAGGCAGACCTTAGTACATCTACCAGTATGGAGAGGAGTAGTGTGTGGCCAGCACTATCTTCATATAAATGCTCCAAAATACAATGACGGATGTACTACTACTGGCGATTAGAGCCGCCATAAAAGCTCGGCTACAGCAGTAATTGCTGTAACTCTGCCAAAGCCAGTTGCAAGCCTGGTTGAGAAAAGAGGAGCACAGCAAACTAGGCCAAGTGATCATATATGATCACTTGACCTGCAAAGCGCGGCAGCCTGCCGCCAATGACGTCAGCACGGAGCACCTGCAAAGCTCGGCGGAAAACTAGGCCAAGTGATCATATATGATCACTTGGCCTACAAAGCGCGGCAGCACCAGCAAAGCTCAGCGGCAAACTAGGCCAAGTGATCACATATGATCACTTGGCCTAGTTGATTGAGGTTGCAAGCAAGACACAAAGCAAGAAGTGGTCCTAGTAGTTTCACTTTTTGTTTGTTTGTTGGTGTTTGTGTGTTTTGGCCTACCCCACGCACGCACGCCCCTCCACCCCACCCTAGACTGTTTATTGTGTGTTTGTTGTTTGTTTGTGTTTGTTGTTTGTTTTGTCCTACCCCACGCATGCACACCCACCCACCCACGCATGCACACACTCAAGTTCCTTCTAAGTTTTTAACTTAAGTTACCCCAAAGTAAGTTCTTACTCAAGTTGTCTTTAAGTCATCCTTAAGTTATCCACAAGTTCTTACTTAAGTTACTTCTAAGTTTTTAATTAAGTCGCCCCAGGTTCTTAATAAGTTCTTAAGTAAGTTCTTAATAAGTTCTTGAACAAGTTCTTGATAAGTTCTTGATTAAGTCATCTTTTAAGTACAACCAAGTTTTTATTTGAGTTATTCTTATAATTATCAAAAAACAAGACAATCTATGTTTTTATCTTAAATAGCAGATGTCTAATATAGTACACACACGCCTCAAAAAACGCGTCATCGTTGAGGATGTCTTGCTCAGCGTTCTCTGCATAGATCTTAATGAAGGTCTTACATCCTAAGCAACCGCATTGATTCTGGTCTATGGAAATGTCTTTTATAGACTCCATGTCTTTATTTATTGACTTTATCATTTTATAATACGCCATGATCTATTTTTATTAAAAAATTTAAAATATTATTGCATTATAAATGGATCAAAATGATCTTTTGTTGTTGACGGTTTTGGCGTGCAGTTGTCTTTTTCTGTATTTAACGGATCAGATTTTTTTGATTGCTTTTGTTTCTGTTGCCATTCTTTATATATTTTATAACAGTAATAACCGCCCCCAGCAGCAGCAAGGGCGCCAAAAATGGCAACAGTTTTAAGTTCAATATTCCATGAAGACTTTGGTGCCCTTGTATCACATGGAGTTTTTATAGCTGGCATTGAATCAACTTGTTCTGGCGCTGGCGGTGTTATGTTTTCATGATGAGTCATATTCTGTAACATTAATTTTTTTTGTCTGTTCCACTCTGCTAATTTTTTTCCTGCTTCAACACGCCCAGGATTTTTAATGGTCTCCACCTGATTCAGCGTTTTCTGCTGATTTTCTGGCTTGGTTACTTTCTCCACCTGATTCAGTGTTTTCTGATTCTGCTGATTTTCCAGCTCGGTCATTTTGAAGGGAAATAAAATCTATATGATTAAAAGTTATTAATCCCATGATTAATGGCGATAACAATGTTCCAAATCTGTAGTATAGATCACACCCTAGAGACTCTAATGACTTTGTTAAAACAGGATCCTGCGTTAAATCATACATAAAATCTTGTTCAGAATCAATGGGAGCAAATCTACTGACTAGTTTAGTGTACAAACTAAGAACCGTTTGCCCCACACTTTTCACCATTCTAGACCCCAGCTGCGCTTCATACCTGTTATGATACTTTAAAATGTCTTGCGGCGACATCTGTTGAATCTGTTCTATGCTGAATTCAGTTCCAAGGAACTGTTTTGTTTTTCCACATGCTGCCAAAGAATACAGCCTTTCCTTTTTGGGCATAATAGCTTGGTCATCAACTTGGTCATTCATAAGTTCAGGCAGGTTTAGGCCGCCTTGTAGCTGTAGTAGATCATCACTGTTCATGTTTTTAATAATTATAATTATTTTATTTTATAAAAATGAGCACCGAAAAAACTGTTGCTAACCTTGTATACCATTCTGCTGTTATTGGAGGTCTAAGTGTAGGATACTCAATGCTTGGTAAAAGCCTGTTAAAAATAAAGCCAGCAGATCTTGGCAAACTAGACTTTGAGGATTCAGCAAAGCTGATTGCTATCATTGCAGCTTCGTTTGCTACGAAAGATTTTCTAGTTAAGCAAGGAATAATTCCAGACAATATAAATATGTAAGAAAAAAATACATTTATAAAAATGGCTTCACTCGTAATGATGATAGGCGGCGCTGTGGTTAATGCGCTCGCTTTTAGTGGAAGTAATTACGCATTTAGTAAACTGCGAGATGAAGGCGAGAGAAAAAGACATAACAA
Organism: Conus ventricosus; assembly: GCA_018398815.1. Taxonomy (NCBI): domain Eukaryota; kingdom Metazoa; phylum Mollusca; class Gastropoda; order Neogastropoda; family Conidae; genus Conus; species Conus ventricosus. The sequence goes on along the minus strand of CM031614.1, from coordinate 20,060,597 downwards.
AGCTGTGGAGCAACTAGCTGCAGCACAAGATCGCTATGAAAAGCAGAGAATTGAGCAGTTAGATTTTATTAATAACACACTGAAAAAACAGGGGCATGCAGCTTACACATTTAAAGATGTTGATCAAGCAATAAAACAATATTATCTTGTAACAGGCAAACCAATCGAGACATTGCCCCCACCAAAATTCAGTGACTTTTATCATCCATCAGAAAAACAAAAGATGCAAGAAATTGGGTTTATTGTCTTTGGTATGACCGTTGTGTATTTTGTTGCACATAATATTGGCTGAATAAAAAATGAACAAAATCTATTATTCGCCCAAAGGATACTGGAAGGGTATCACAGCAATACAAAAGCTAAGCCAAGCGGCAGGAGTCAGTGAACAAACAGCAAAAGAATGGTTATCTAAACAAGCGATTTGGCAAATTTATTTACCGGCGCCCAGACGAATACAGAGACCACACTTTGTCAATACAATACCGAACGACACCCATCAAATGGATCTTCTATATTTACCCTCTGATAGGATTAGACGAAAAAGATTTAAGTACGCACTCACAGTCATTGACATGGCTTCAAGATACAAAGATGCGGAGCCATTAACACAAAAGAGTGCTTCTGCTGTTGCTGTCGCTATACAACTGATATACCAACGAGGGCCACTAACTTATCCTCGCATGATTCAAGTTGATGATGGAAAAGAATTTAAAGGCCAAGTGAATCAATTATTGTTAAAACATAGAGTTACCATTAAAAGAGGCATTCCAGGAGTTCACAGATCACAGGCTTTAGTTGAAAACTTTAACAAACAGTTAGCCGAAAGACTTTTCTCCTACCAGTATCACAGAGAGCTGATTGACAATTCTCGCAACACAGAATGGGTTAGAAGACTGCCCTCAGTTTTGCGCGCAATGAATAATGAAGAATTTAAAGGGCTAAAGCCAGTACAAGCAATCAAAAGAAAAACAATAAATGTTGCTGAAGGAGAGTCTTCATCCAGCAAACTATTACCGTTTGGTTTGAAAGTAAGGTACCTTTATTTACCGGGGGAAGCAGAAGGGGACACTCGCATCAGGGCAACCGATCCAGTTTGGAGTGTTGACCCGTATGAAATAAAAAGAATTGTAAAGATGAATCCGCCCGTGTATTATTTACGAGAAACTGACACAACAAAACAACCAGCTCCTCAAAGATCTTTTGTGAAAGAAGAACTGCAGATAATTCCGCCAGACACAGTTCCGCTGTAATTAATTTACGGTTCTCCAGTGCCCGATTGCATATGAAAACTCTGGATTAACAAATACTCGTTTTGTGTTTGTTCTATCTAACGACTTCTTTGTTACAACTGTTGTGTTGATCTCATGTAGATTAGATCGCAGTTTTACGTTGTCATGATGAAAAGTCTTATTGCCAAACAATGCTTCTTGTAGTTGTCATGTGATATGTTTGACTGCACAACGCTGCGAGATATTCCCTTTGCTTTCTTAATGATTTTCTCCTGGCTCGAAATACTGTACATTTTTGACCTTAACCCCACATACTCCTTGATCACCTTTCCAGATAATTCATCCTTCATCTTTCCTAAAACCTTCTTATTAACGGATGAATGCAAAGGCGAATCTTTAGGGTAATCAGATGTATCATACCATCCCGCATGTCCTTTAGCTACTTCCATTTCCATGTCTTTATAGATGTCTTCAGTAGGAATATCTATAACAAAACTGTCTGTATCTGTGTAAAGTACTCTGGACTCAGGATACGAGGGCTTAAAGTAGTCATAAAGAAATTCTAACATCAAAAGCTTTGATAATTCTAAAACAGTAAACCCAATAAATACAGGTTTGTCCAATTTGACTTTCTTTTTTTTCATCATTATGCCAAAAAGCTGATCATGAAATCTTCTAAAGTCCTGATAATTAGGTTTAGAAGTCAGCTTAATTGCTTCGTTCTCTTTGGTGACTAATCTGACATCTTTGCGCTTGTGCGGATTCTCCATAGTCTTTCCAAAACAGCTGTTGTTCATCAACTTGAAAAAGTCTTTTTCTGAAGCATCTGTGGATTTAGTTCTGAGATCAGTGTTCTTCATGATGTATGGTTTCATGAACTGTTCTTGATCAAAAGCAATTATGCGATGAACTGCTGTCAACTTCAAACCATGTCTTAAATAAAATTGTAGAAGTCTGTAATGACAGACATAATTTTTTTTACCCGAAGGTTAGGCACAAGTTTAGGTGGTTCTCTTGGATCCATCTTTAGACTTTCTGCTGCTAACGGATAGTCATTATGCAGGTCATGGAGTTCCTGAGGATATTCTAAGTCAACTTCTAGAATGAAACCACGCTGTTGATCAGGCGTTAAACTGCCCAACCACTTTAATGCCTTTTGAATATTTTTCGGATCACCGCCTGTGTACATTTTAAAGTTACGTAATGGAAGTGATTGCGCCATTGCCCATCCATACAGATTGTTTGCATCTAAATACATAAGATAGTTAGACCTTTTACTTGGATCATAATCGTCCAAGTATTTGTTGTTTGCTTTACAGTAATGATGCGACGCCATACTAATTCCTCCACGCAATCCGTTTTCAATCATCTGAATCATTGGTAGGTCAGACAATAAATCAATCTGTACTCCAGTAAACTTTAAGAAAGCGTCCCAGCTCATCCCGGGCGCAGAAATATAATGCGCGGGATCCAGGCTATAATGTTTCATGCAGGTCTTTCTATAATTTTCAAAGACGTCCGCCAACAAACATACATCAGCCATCAAGTATGAGTCATGATAGTCTCCCATTGTTTTACAATCTAACTTCTGCCATGCTTCTTGAGCATGCTGGTAATCAGAATCGCTGATGTCCTTTCCTCTAAGACTAGAAAAGAACGCGCCTTTAGGTGGAAGTGTATCTTCATCAAACCTTTCCCAACTGTTCATGTATTCATAAGGGTAAACGCCCTTTCTAACAAGAGTTGAGTCAAAATATTCTTCCGTTATTGGGCAGGACTTTAAGGACATAGCTAGTGACTCTAATGATCCCATCATGTGTTGCATAGAGTCATAAAAAGACATGTTATTTAGATTAAAGCACATGTACTTTTCTGATGACTGTGCAATGCATGCTACCCTGAAGGCGTTGGTTACTGCTTGCAATATAAGATGAGAGTCGTAACCTCGCAAGTTATGAAAGAAGATGGGCAGCTTCCATGTCTTTGGTTCAAACTTTAGTTGAAGATTGCATTTGTTGTGCGCAGCTCCTCTGAACTTTCCGCTAATGTGATCATGGTCTCTTACTGTTGGATTCGCTGTTGAGAGGCCTAAACCACAAATCCAACAGTGAGTGGCTGAGGCATACTGTTGTTGGTCTTCAGGCGTCATTATGATTTCAGATAAATTCAGATTATTAGAACAGTCATTGCGCACTTGCTGCATGCGCTGTAAAAATCTTCTAGCCGCATTTGGGCCTCTGTATAATTCTGGTGCTGAATGGGCGCCATCCGACCTGACAACAATGAAGGCAAATGAACAAATCTGATGATTACTCATTAAAACTGTTTTTCGAAGTTTTTGTGGCGCTGGCCCTTCATAAGGAACAATGAGTGATTCGAAGTCTGCGTAAACAATATATGGAGAATGTTGCAGTTTTTTCCAGTTCTTAAAACTAACTTTAGATCCGGGTGGAGGTGTAATTAGTTCCGTATTACAGTCTACAGAACTTTTACAATGTTTCTTATGTTCGCTCGCGGCTTGAACAGATGGCATTCTTGTTAAACATTTTCTACACAATTCTTGTTTGCCATGATCTTTTGAAGTATGCTGCATTAGTCTACTCATTGTTCGTATCAATGTGTAATGCGGTAGCCCTGTTGGCGAAGACATTAGGAGTAAGTCAACATGATTTTTGTCTGGTTCGCCTATTGTTGGGCTGTTCTTGGACACTTTAATTGGCGCCAAATTTGTTTCCTCATCCCATGTGTATACATTAACAGTTATTGGTTTGTTTTGTTCTTCAAACTGATCAATTTGGTCTACACTAACAGGAAAGGATATTCCATTGAAGTTAAGATCTTTGGTGTATTGCCGATAGTTAGTCACTCTCTCTGCGTGTTCGCGGACATGATGCAGCCTTGCAAGAACGCACCACATGAAACATTTGTTGTCTGAATTCTTTATGTTTAAAACTGCTCTCTTTAAAACCAACTCCCGAGGTAGCGGAATGTAAGCCTTGCCTACAATCGGTGCATACTTAGCCTGTTTTAATCTAATCTCTAAGACTTCGCCCTCTGACCAACCAGAGCCTCTCATTTTAGCTTCTTCAGCGGCAGCGTCAAACTGTGTAAGCAGTTCGTCTGCCCAACCGGGTGTTAAGTCATTATGAGAAAGAATAGTCTGCTGTTTAGTTGAGACCCAGACTTCTAGATTTTCTTCATTTATTGTTATATAGTCGATTAAAACAGCTAACATTACTTTAACCGGTGGGTCTATTGTTAGTTTGCCTGGAACTTGAGAAATAGCATGAACAACGCTTGCCTGTACGTTTGTTGGGTCAATGACTTCTAAATCAATATCATTCAGTGCTCTTGATAAACGCTCTCTCTCGAGCATTCCTTCAAACAATTCGTCTTGTCCTTCATATATCTTAGCCATGCTGTCTTTCTTTTCTAAGCCAACATATTTATTTAAATTAAAAAAAATACAACGGCTTAATCAGAATCAATATCAACGGTCTTTTTGTGCTTGGACTCATAAACTAAAGTATAAACACCCTTCGGTGTTGTTACTGTGAGCTGTTTAGAACAGAGTTTAATGTCTCGTTTACTTTTTTAAGCATTCCTTTTTATCTGCTCGGGGTCTGGCTGTTGAGAAAAAGTTGCCCTCGCCTTTCTTTGAAGATCAAACTTTTGTCTTTTGTAGTCATCAAAATCGGCCTGTAAACGATTAAATTCTTCATCCGTGATGTTTGAGTCAGCTAGTGCTTTATTTATTGTCAGTTTAAACGAGCTAAGTTTAGCTGTTATTAGTTGAACCATAGCTGTGTGCTTTTGGAGTTTAGTTTTTAATTTTTTGCCAGCCGCACTTACAGCTAATGAACACAGACCGAGAGCTAAAGACAAACCTCCTAGAGGTAAAGCTGCGGGTGCGCCTATGCCCGTTGCTAAGAGACCAACACTCGTTCCTGCTGATAGAGCACTTATAGTTGATGCTCCAGTATTAACATATGTAACAGCATTAAAGGCAGCAGAATACCTTCGTTTGGTTTTGCTGTATTTTGAAAGGTCTTGCTCTAGTACTTGCTGCATTTGCGTAATGTTTGTTAATCTGAAGGTTTTTATGTTAGGGGTTTCTACTATCTCTTCTTTTGGCGGCGCTGTAGGCACGTTTGGATAAACCTGAACAGACATGCTTTTATAAAATAAAAATAATTTAGTATTGTATATCTTTTAATCTGTTATTTTCAATATTCAGCTGCGCATCATATATTAAAAACAAATGTACATTAAGCGGTTTATCAGCTTCTTCTTCTTTATCAATTTGAATGTTTATTACGTCTCTCACAGTTCTCCCGCTTCCATGTAACTGATTATCCTCCGTTGACCTTAGGTCAATCCATAAACCGTATTTTGTTGTTAAATAATCATCAAGTCTTACGCTGTGAAGGTGTAGATCTTTAGCCACAAGGTCAACTGTTGGATTTCTACACCTCCCACCTCCAAACAGTTTTCTTATTTCATCAAAATGCTGATAAGGTTTAAGCCCGCTAGCGTAGATTTGGTTAGGACTACCCTCAATCGAACATTGTACTTTCGTTATTTTAGGATTAATAAACTTTTCACTTCCTCTTTCGAACGGTTCTTCATCTTCACACAGCAATAAAATACCTTTAAGCGATCTTGCTGCGACACTAAAACTAAAATTCCATATAGTGTCTGCCCTGCTTCTAGGATATGTTGTATGATGAATCACTCTTTCTTTAATATATTACTAATTCTGACTCATATTGGTGCCCAATCAGCTTGCTAAATTAGAGTTGCTAACAACGTCAACTCTAACGAGATGTCAGAAATGCTGTACTTTGCTTCGGCGTCTGTTGATTTGATAACACGTTTGTATTCATTAAAAGTTAGTTCATATGACAATCTGTCTTTTAATGCTCCTTAAAAGTATGGTGCATGCGCTTTTAACAACTCAAATCTAAGGGAAGGGAAAAGCGATTTCCATACGCAAATTTTACAGCCGCATACTTTTTACCGTCTTTAGTATCCCCAGCGCCTATTCTATGTTTTAGTGCTTCTTCATTTTCGATTCCTTGAAAACGCAAGATCAGCCCTTTCATTCCGGTTAGCCATAGATCAGAATAGGTTTAAAATATGTCTGCATTATGTAAAGAAAATATTTCTTGCCCTCAAGTTTTATAGAAATTTTCTTAACGATTGCCCGCCCCAGATTCTGTACAACTGTCCTGTTTGGGTCTGTTGTTGAATCGAGTACTATTTTGAAAGTAAGACGCGCAGAGGCCTGGCACAATCAATTCATCTGCTCCTAGGTCTGGAAATTTGACAGTAAGAATTTGATCCGCATCAATAGTAGATGGATTATTTGGAACAGTAATATTCCGCTTATTTCCCTTCCGCCAAAGGGCTCTTTCAGTCTTCTATGGGGGTCAAGAATCGAGCCATATGCTTGTGACATTTTTTTATAAAACAAAATAAAAAAATTAATTATTAAAGAAACATGGCAGGCATTGAAGATGAAGATTATGATGTTTTTGATCCTGGAGACGACATGAGTGAAAATGACTCCTTTGGTTTGCACATCACTCGGCGTCCTCATTGCGGCGTGAATTAACAGAAGTAAGGTCAGATCATTATACAAAAGTTTAGGCCAAGAACCTCCCGAATTTATAGACCCTAATGATTTTGAAGTAAAAGATGACCATTTGTTTGTGAGGAGCGCCCAAGGACAATTTGTTCAGCTTACAACTAAAAAAGCCCCATCAAAGTTTTTAGCCGTGGGTTCAATTAGAAATCGACTTCCTACGAGCGTACAAATCGCCTTGGTCTTGTTAGACCGAAATTAAGGGCGGAGGCAGTTTCTAAACTTCAAAACACACTGCAGGAAACTCCCGACAGTAACCAAATGCAAAACATGGAACTTAAAGAATTAAATCAATCGGCAGACGAATTAATAAATGCAATAGAAGCAGAAAACCAGTTTTTCAGAAGAAACAGCGTTAAAGACTATACACGACTCGCCGCTACCCATGCGAGAAATAGCGGCCCTTGATCATGCTTTAAGAACCATCAAAGGCGAATTAACAAACAATTTAGCAAAACTAGGTGAACTAGATGGGCATATAAAAAGAGAAAAAGAAAAACTCGTTGAGGTGACGACCGCATCGTAGGGCCTGATATTAAAGAAAGAATAACCAAAGACTAAAAGATCTTGAACAAGAAAGATCAGCAAGACTAGAAGTGCTAACTACTAACCGAGACCAATTACGAACTCAAGTGAATAGAATAAGAGAAAACTATCCCAAAAATTTTATATGAAGACACAACGCTAGCAGAACGAATAAAAACGCTGTTTTTGAGAGCAAGGCGTCACATTAGCAAGCGTTTATAACTGCCTTAGGATTTGCAATAAGTACACTGGTAATGGCTATTACAGGCGGCAGTAGCCAAAGTTCAGTACCTCCACCGCCATCGCCTCCACCTGATAAATCATGGGTAAAAAAAACAGCTTGATCATCTTGCGAATTTATTAAAAAATTAGCTGGTAAAGCCGTAAACGCTTTACCAGGAATATTGGGGAGTATTGTCAGCTGGCTTTTGTCTACTGCAAGCAAAGTAGTTGGCTTTATGGCCGAGCACTTATGGGCATTAGTTCTTGTAATAGTTGGGTTACTATTTAGTAAGATAAAGACCAAGTAATCCTATGCAGTTAATCCAAGAACAAGCGCTGTCTTTTCATATTCATGGTCATCGCGAACAGAGTCCGCGAGCTTTGCTGAGTCTTCAATGACTTTTGGGGTTTGAACTTCGGGGATTGGATGACTTAATCTTGGTGTTCTTTTATTGTTTGTAATATTACTGGCCCAGAATTTATGTCGTTTTTCCCAACCTTCTGTTCATTGCCTGCTATAAGAATTTCATTGTTGTAGTTTATTATTGTTCCTACCTGGAGTCTGAGGTCAGAAGGTAGCATGTATAAACCAGCGCCAACAGCAAAGTCTACTTTCGATCTTGCGTATTGTAAAACATTTTGGTACCTTTTATACTTGAAGGCAAATCAACTGTAGAATTAATGGCATCCTCTAAATTTGCTAAGTATTGTTTTGTGCATCAAAGCCAGTAGAAGGATCAGTTATGCTCGATCTTGCCTGTGCTTGTGAAACCTAGCAAACACCAAACGTAAGTACGAATAGAGTCATTTATTCGTTCTATTCCTGCTTTAGTTAGGCCCTTAGAAGTGTCTAAGATAAATGTTGTCCATGCTGTTTTATGCTCTTGCTCTATGGACCCGAGGTGAACAGCTATGCCTGAAGAGAAAGATGTGTAAGGAGGATTCCAGGCATAGTTATACTTTCTGTGCACGCCCCAAAAATAAGGGGTGCCTAGACCATGATTAAGGTCCAACTTTTGTCTAAAGTCTGTCTTGATGTTAATATTGAATTCGTTACAGATCCTTTCAAAAGCCTTCATGTCTATTCGGTTGCTGAATGGATTAAACGGTTTGTCATTTGGTAATGGTGCTTGCAGTTCAGTCAAAATACGTCTGAAGGTGTAATAGAAATGAAATCTGTACACTGACCTCACCAAAGGATCAGGATGATTTAAGTGATCAGCATACGACACTCCACACCCAGTTGATGCACAAAACACAGCAAAGTTTAACTGGTTCTGATAAAACTGCATCGGATGACTGAACCACACTTTTGCGATGTAGTCTTTTTTAACAGGGGGGTTAAGATATCTGTTTAATGGCGTACTCACCTTTACTTGAAAGGTGTCAGTCTGGGTCACAGAAATGTCGAGGGTGTCAGTTGTTATATTTTTAAGATTGTAGTGCGGCCCAACAGAATATTTTGCATCAGTATATTTGAATGCACTCATTTTTAATTTGTTTTAAAAAATGTTTGTAACAATAACAACTCAAGACCGCCCTTCGTTTTTAGAACATGCTATTAATAACGAATGCGGAACCAGAACGGTCGCGCTCCATGAAATATTCTACAAAGTCGTATGGTTTAATATAAGCAAAGCCAAGGAGAATAATAACATTAAAAAATTTAATAATGCAGGAACTTTAGTTAGCCAGTTAACCATACCTGATGGTTATTACGGGTTTTGTTCGCTAAAAGAAGCAATGAGTAACTTTGACATTACTCTCAAACTTAACAATGCAAATTTGACAACAATGTTGACATTCAAACCTGAAAAAGAAGTAGTAGGTTACTATTTTGACGGAGAGCTAGCTAAAATGTTAGGCTTTGCAACTGACAATCGGGACATTCATAGTTTTAGAGTTGCGCCAGACAAAACTACTTATGAGGGAGAAAATCCGCTCGATCTTGCATTACATTCATTACTCTATGTTCATTTGGATGAGCTGAGCACTGATGAAACTTATCTTATATGATGGAAGGCCCTCAACTGTTTTAAGAGCTCTTCCGTCAGGGAAAGCTGCATATTGCGATTATGAAATTATACAATTCCCTAATTTACAGTTTAAAAGATTAGTTTGTGGAAGGGTCGGATCATTTAATATAAAAATCAAAGACAAAGCGGGGAAAGTTGTGAAATGGATAACCTGCACATTGTTTGGAAATAAAATAATACGCTACTAAAAAATAATGTCGCGTGGGCCAGAAGAACCAGGAGTTACATTAGCGCCTGTGAGGTGTATAACTTTAGAATAAAAGACCTTGCAGGACGTTGCGGACCTTTGAACAGAACGGTGAGATGGCACTTTGTATGGTTTTGAGTACACTAAGATGGTGATTATAAACGCAAAGAGGTTGGCGACAATAAAAGGTTTCCTAACTAGAACAACTGCGCAATCTAGAGGCAAATAATGTTGGCCAGTATGAATATAAAATAGTTCGAAAACCTGACCTCAAATGGCACTTAGAACCATATTTAGAATGGGAAATAAAATTTGAATTCATAAGCCCATTTACATATTTTAGCCGTCAAAAAAGTTTCAGATAAGCATTCAACTCTGGCCCCTTTACATGTAAGTCTTATGCCGGACGACAATAGTTGGAAAGAAATTGAAATAACGCCGTATGGGAAAAAACAGTACATCCTCCACAGAAGAGAAACGGTTTTAAAGAAAGCTTCTACAAAATTACAGTTCTTTCCAAGCAGAAAATTAGGAGATACGTTCACAATGATATTTGAAATTTCTGTCTTTAAAGATGTGGAGAGGGATGGGGTTGTGGGCGTTAGTGACGTCCTTATAAAAGGAATTAATATTAGCTGGCAAAACTTAGACGTTAAACGCCTTAACGTTTCCATCGTCGTTCTTCACAATGGCGAGGATATTAAGATCATAACAACAAGCAACAAAATCAATGTTGACTTAAATAGAAACAATCTTACAGAACTGAATTGGATTAATCTTACCATTTAGGCCTCGTAGGGTTTTATTATACTGAACAAGTTTTGACGGAGAGTATGATAAAAATAATAACTGGATTAGATTAAATTCTGTTATAAAACTATGGAGCAGTTAACTTTATGATAAAATCCCCTCATTGTTCAATGATTTGTGGGCAGACTGGTTGTGGAAAAACAATATTTGTTCCTAGACTTATTACAAACAGTTTATCGCTATAATTTTGATCATATTGTAATTTTCTGTCCAACACTTAAAAGGAACAAAGCATATCATGATAGAAGGTTTATATGGACAGACAATGACGTATATTTAGTTAACCCTAGCACTAAACTGAGTGAGTGTTTAGAATACTTTTATAAAGTGTTTGAAGGAACGCAGACACTATTTATTATAGATGACTGTTCGGCAGAAAAAGATATAGTTAAAAAGAGAAACACTTTGTCAAAGCTGGCTTTCAGCGGAAGACATGATGGGATAAGTGTGTGGATTTTATGCCAGAAATATAACTCGGTTTTAAAAGACTTTAGAGAACAGTTAAAGACTGTAGTGTTATTTCACATGAAAGACAGAGACTCATTTGAAGAATGTTTGCGCGAAAATGATGTTATTGAAAACGATCAAGAAAAACATAGGATTAAACAAAAACTAAAATCTGAAAAGTTTAGTAAATTAGTATTGAAAACGGATAACCCTACACAGTATGTTTGTTTGTAGATAATCGTTATTTTTTGGTTATTGAAGTCTTACTTGTCAGAGAACAGGAAAACCTTTATTCTGGGTCACTTTCGCCCGAAAACTGGTTGAGGGCGAAAGTGGCCCAGAATGAAGGTTTTCCTGTTCTCTAGTTTCGAGTCGAATCTGCCGACTGTTCGGCTCATCCAGCAATTTGGCGTGCTGCATTCTTCCCCGGCAAGGGAGGCAAACCATGGTCAGCGTAATTGTGTTTATCGCCCTTCCACCCCCTGAGGGGCCATATCAGAACTGTACTTATATGTACATACTGAGACAGCGAGAAATGAGTTTAAGATTTAAAAAAAAGTGTAGAACAAATTTAGAGAAAAACCAGTGAAAAGCATCAAGTGTGTGTGTGTGTGTGTGTGTGTGTGTGTGTGTGTGTGTGTGTGTGTGTGTGTGTGTGTGTGGAGAGAGGGGGGGGGGGGGGAGACGCAGTGTGGGAAAGGAAGTGAAAAAGGTAAAGAGACACTAAATTTAGGAAGGGGGGGGGGGAGGAGGGAGGAGGGAGGGCAGGCAAGAGAAAAAAGCGTGGAAAGACAGCTAAGAAAGAAAAAGAAACACCCGAAGGTGCTGGACCCAGAGTCCAGCACCTTCGGGTGTTTCTTTTTCTTTCTTAGCTGTCTTTCCACGCTGTGGAAAGACAGCTAAAGGTATAGTAAAAGATAACAAGTAAAGCAGCAACGACACGAAGTAGAAGTTGGTACACAATATAACGGTTGTAAAAGGCCGGAGGAGAAGGAGAAAGGAACGATTGCAATGTGTTTAAGGGTTGTGAAAGGAATTATTGCAATGTGTTTAAGGGTTGTGAAAGGAATGATTGCAATGTGTTTAAAGGTTGTGAAAGGAATGATTGCAATGTGTTTAAGGGTTGTAAGGGCAGGAGAAGAAGGAGAAGGAATGATTGCAATGTGTTTAAGGGTGGTAAAAGGCAGGAGAAGAAGGAGAAGGAATGATTGCAATGTGTTTAAGCGTTGTGAAAGGAATGATTGCAATGTGTTTAAGGGTTGTGAAAGGAATGATTGCAATGTGTTTAAGGGTTGTAAGGGCAGGAGAAGAAGGAGAAGGAATGATTGCAATGTGTTTAAAGGTTGTGAAAGGAATGATTGCAATGTGTTTAAGGGTTGTAAGGGCAGGAAAAGAAGGAGAAGGAATGATTGCAATGTGTTTAAGGGTGGTAGAAGGCAGGAGAAGAAGGAGAAAGGAATGATTGCAATGTGTTTAAGGGTGGTAAAAGGCCGGAGAAGAAGCAGAAAAGAATGATTGCAATGTGTTTAAGGGTGGTAAAAGGTCGGAGAAGAAGGAGAAAGGAATGATTGCAATGTGTTTAAAGGTGGTAAAAGGCCGGAGAAGAAGGAGAAAGGAATGATTGCAATGTGTTTAAGGGTTGTAAAAGGCCGGAGAAGAAGGAGAAAGGAATGATTGCAATGTGTTTAAGGGTGGTAAAAGGCCGGAGAAGAAGGAGAAAAGAATGATTGCATTGTGTTTAAGGGTGGTAAAAGGCCGGAGAAGAAGGAGAAAGGAATGATTGCAATGTGTTTAAGGGTGGTAAAAGGCCGGAGAAGAAGGAGAAAAGAATGATTGCAATGTGTTTAACGGTTGTAAAAGACAGGAGGAGAAGCGGAAAGAAATGACTGCAATGTGTTTAAGGGTTGTAAAAGGCCGGAGGAGAAGAAGAAAGGAATGATTGCAATGTGTTTAAGGGTGGTAAAAGGCCGGAGGAGAAGGAGAAAAGAATGATTGCAATGTGTTTAAGGGTGGTAAAAGGCCGGAGGAGAAGGAGAGAGGAATGATTGCAATGCGTTTAAGGGTTGTAAAAGGCCGGAGGAGAAGGAGAAAAGAATGATTGCAATGTGTTTAAGGGTTGTAAAAGGCCGGAGGAGAAGGAGAGAGGAATGATTGCAATGCGTTTAAGGGTTGTGAAAGCAAGAGGGTAAGCCGTGCGTAGAAAGTAAGCAAAGATGGTGACAGGCAAAATAGATGTGGAGGATACGGGAATGCAGTAGGGAGAGTCAGTACAAGGTCAGTCGGTAGAAAGTCAGAGGGACACGTCTGGGAAGACCTGTAGAAGATAGGGAAGAGCTGTAGAAGATAGGGAAGAGCTGTGGAAGACAGGGACGAGCCGTAGAAGGTGTAGAAGATAGGGAAGACCTGTAGAAGATAGGGACGAGCTGTAGAAGACAGGGAAGAGCTGTAGAAGACAGGGAATAGCTGTAGAAGATAGGGAAGAGCTGTAGAAGACAGGGAAGAGCTGTAGAAGATAGGGAAGAGCAGTAGAAAATAGGGGAGAGCAGTATAAAATAGGGGAGAGCAGTAGAGAATAGGGGAGAGCAGTAGGGGAAGATAGTCGAACGTAAACGGGTCGTGGAAGGTTCGGGAAACATAGCGGAAACAAATTGGGGAAAATAGTATAAAGGTGAAAGTGTGGTATAAAGGTCAAGAAAAATAAAAAGGTTTAAAAGGCTAAAAGATAGCACAAGGTGGTTTGGGTGGGGGTGGGGGTATGAAGCACCAGGCTACACTACGGATGTAGCAGCAGGTGCACAAAAAGAGGAATGGCAGAGACGGGAGAGTGGAGAGCAATGGGGAAAAAAGCAGGGGACAGACTGTAAAGGTAAAACAGACAGTATAAAAGGAAGTGAGGCCGGTGATCAAATGTTTTGAGCGCTTGCCCTCGGAGCCGGCTCGCGTTGAGTTCCAACTTCAAGTCGAGTTGGATATTTTCGGCTCGAAAACCCTCTCTTGAGTGCCTACCTAACATTGGTTGTGTCTTGTCTTTCAGTTGTGAACATTTTTCGAAAGTAAGGATTGGGAAAAATAGATAAACGAAGGGAAATGAAAGCAAATGACATTGTCTGTATGTAAAATATTAAACTGGGCGTGCATGGTCATTGCTCAAATGACATGTCTGAATGTGAACATGTTAAACGGGACTGCATGGTATTGTAATGAATGTCTGATGTGAATATGTACTGTGGCGTTGCATGGTCATTGCTAATGACTTGTCTGAATGTAGTATTAAATGGGTGTGCATGTCATGTAATACTTGTCTGAATGTAAAATATTAACTGGTGCGTGCATGGTCATGTCGACATAAGATGATCACCGCGTGCTGTCCTGTCTGTCGTGTGTGTGTGTGTGTGTGTGTGTGTGGTTGTGTGTGTGTGTGTGTGTGTGTGTGTGTGTATGTTGTGTGTGTGTGTGTGTGTGTGGTGTGGTGTGCGTGCGTGCGTGGTGCGTGCGTGGTGTGGTGTGTGTGTGTGGTGTGTGTGTGTGGTGTGTGTGGGCTGTGTCGTGTGTGTGTGTGTGTTGTGTGTGTGTGTGTGGGGGTGTGGTGTGTGTGTGTGGTGTGTGTGTTGTGTGTTTGCGCGGGCGTGTGTGTGTGTGTGTGTGTTGTGTGTGTGTGTGTGTTGTGTGTTGGTGGTGTGAGTGTGTGTTGTGTGTGTGTGTGTGTGTGTGAGTGTGAGTGGTTGTGTGTGTGTGTAGTGTGAGTGTGTGTGTGTGTTGTGTGTGTGTGTGTGTGTGTGTGTGTGTGTGTGTGTGTGTGTGTTTAATTTTCCTCTCAGGTTTTGCCAAAGAAAGGAGAAACTTCTCGGCAGTTACCTGCGATATGCTAGAAAAGACTGGTGAGTGGATAAACAGATTTCTGGAAGGGAGAAAGAAAACGGTGCCGATCTAACCTCTGAAATCCCTAAAAACAAAAACGTTATCTGTCTACAGCTGAACTCGTTACTTTGTAGGGTTTTTTTTTCAAATTCTTATCTCTTCTTCATCCCTTTTCCTCCTCACCTGCTCCCTTCCCTTTAAGGGGGAGGGTGCTGGATGGGGAGCGTCATATACAAAAACGTAATTATAAACGACACAATCATATTCACTTGTTTTAAAAATTCCCCACATCTTAAGTAGCGGTCTGGGTGCTAGCCTCACGGATGGAAAGTGACCCAGTGGACTACACAATCGTCTAAGAACTGAGAGAATTCCCAGGTGAAAGCTCTCTCTCTCTCTCTCTCTCTCTCTCTCTCCTCTCTCTCTCTCTCTCTCTCTCTCTCTCTCTCTCTCTCTCTCTCTGTGTCTGTTTGTCTCTCTCTGTCTCTCTCTGTCTCTCTCTGTCTTTCTCTCTCTCTCTCTCTCTCCTCTCTCTCTCTCTCTCTCTCTCTCTCTCTCTCTCTCTCTCTCTCTCTCTGCAGTAGAACTTCAGTAGTGGCCTCGTGGATAAGGCATTGAACACTTTATCCGAAAATCTCGAGTTCAAACCCTATAGGCCTAAGCATGTCCAATTCGCCCAAGCACTCGTTCTCGTGTTTGCTTATTTTTGCCCGTCGTGTTTCAAAAAACAAGCGCAAAAGCGAGCAGCGGAGCGGGAGACTCTCCCACTGTGACAGAGACTTTAAGGTGCCCTCTCTCTCTGTTCAGATACCTTAGGGTGCCCTCTCTCTGTTCAGATACCTTAGGGTGCCCTCTCTCTGTTCAGATACCTTAGGGTGCCCTCTCTCTGTTCAGATACCTTAGGGTGCCCTCTCTCTGTTCAGATACCTTAGGGTGCCCCCTCTCTGTTCAGATACCTTAGGGTGCCCTCTCTCTGTTCAGATACCTTAGGGTGCCCTCTCTCTGTTAAGATACCTTAGGGTGCCCTCTCTCTGTTCAGATACCTTAGGGTGCCCTCTCTCTGTTCAGATACCTTAGGGTGCCCTCTCTCTGTTCAGATACCTTAGGGCGCCCTCTCTCTGTTCAGATACCTTAGGGTGCCCTCTCTCTGTTCAGATACCTTAGTGGTGCCTTCTCTCTCTTCAGATACCTTAGTGGTGCCCTCTCTCTGTTCAGATACCTTAAGGTGTTCTCTCTCTCTGTTCAGATACCTTAAGGTGTTCTCTCTCTCTGTTCAGATACCTTAGGGTGTTCTTTCTCTGTTCAGATACCTTAGGGTGTTCTTTCTCTGTTCAGATACCTTAGGGTGTTCTCTCTTTGTTCAGATACCTTAAGGTGTTCTCTCTCTGTTCAGATACCTTAGGGTGTTCTCTCTCTGTTCAGATACCTGAGGGTGTTCTCTCTCTGTTCAGATATCTTAGGGTGCCCTCTCTCTGTTCAGATACCTTAGGGTGTTCTCTCTCTTTTCAGATACCTTAGGGTGCCCTCTCTCTGTTCAGATACCTTAGGGTGTTGTCTCTCTGTTCAGATACCTTAGGGTTTTCTCTCTCTGTTCAGATACCTTAGGGTGGTATCTCTCAGTTGAGATACCTTAAGGCGTTCTCTCTCTCTGTTCAGATACCTTAGGGTGTTCTCTCTCTGTTCAGATACCTTAGGGTGTTCTCTCTCTGTTCAGATACCTTAGGGTGCTCTCTCTCTCTGTTCAGATACCTTAGGGTGCCCTCTCTCTGTTCAGATACCTTAGGGTGTTCTCTCTCTGTTCAGATACCTTAGGGTGCCCTCTCTCTGTTCAGATACCTTAGGGCGCCCTCTCTCTGTTCAGATACCATAGAGTGTTTTCTCTCTGTTGAGATGCCGTAGGGTGCCCTCTCTCTGTTCAGATACCGCCAGCTTATGCCACGAACCGGACTGCCCGGGACTTTCTCAGCCTCGCCGAAAGAGAGGCTGGACCAGATGTTAGCGATACAGACCGAACTTCCTTCCGAGGTTCGCCAGACGATGGAGACTGCCGTGCAGAACGTGAGCAGGCATCAGTACGTGTTCGTCACGGGTATGTCTTCAAGCTACTATGGCCCAGGGCGGGCCTTGATTCAAAACCTCCTCAACTCCGTCTTTCCCCAGATGGTCGGCCGCGATTTCCAGCTGATTGTCTTCGATCTTGGTTTGGAGAAGAACCAACGTCTGAAGGTTAGTATGGCATCACATAACAACAAACCCACCACAACAGAGACCAAACCAGCAGCAACAATGCCAACCACCAACAATATCACCATAATGCCAACCACCAACAATACCACCACAACAGAGACCAAACCAGCAGCTACAATGTTGGTGGCCTCTGCATTATTCTAGTTATGTATTTATTGCTGAAATCTCGATCATGTCACCTCTTGCTGTTCTATATTCAAAGCTGGGAAGTTTGAGTACTCTAAACTTTCTTCACAGTTAAGTCTGCTCAAGCCAATAATGTATTAGTAAATCACTGCACTTTCTTATACATTTATATACTGCCTCAGATTAGGGGACCATACCACATTTCCACGCTGGTCGTTCTAGAGATATAAGCGTGGTACCGTTATCTCTGTGGTTTGAATTGAATACAAAAAGCAATACTTTCTAATATCTAATTGACCTCTTTGACGGTAGGTGTAACATGCAGTTCAAAAATTTAGATTTTTGTCAGCTAAGGCTGGTAAGTCTTTCTCCACGTCTGACTTCTCTCCCCTCATTATCCATGGAGCTTCCTGTCCTTCTCGTGTTTTCTGATCAAGTTTTGCGATCGATATAACAGTCCATTGAGCATGTGATCGATATGATAGTCCATTGAGCATGTGATCGATATGATAGTCCATTGAGCATGTGATCGATATGATAGTCCATTGAGCATGTGATCAATATGATAGTCCATTGAGCATGTGATCGATATAACAGTCCATTGAGCATGTGATCGATATGATAGTCCATTGAGCATGTGATCGATATGATAGTCCATTGAGCCAGTGCATGTGCATTTATGTCTGTCTGTCTGTCTATCTGTCTGTCTGTCTGTCCGTCTGTCTGCATCTGTCTGTCCACAGATAACGCATCAGAGTGCCTAACCTTGGTGAACGAATTGCTGTGAGAAAGAACAACTCCATTTATGCCTGTCTGTCTGTCTGGCTGTCTGTCTGTCTGTCTGTCCGTCTGTCTGTATCTGTCTGTTTGTCCACAGATAATGCATCAGTGTGCCTAACCTTGATGAACGAATTGCTGTGAGAAAGAACAAATCCATTTATGCCTGTCTGTCTGTCTGTCTGTCCACAGATAAAAGAGCGCTGTCGATGCACACTACTAGATTTTCCCTTTGATGGGTTGCCACAGTTTGTGAAAGAGCTGACATGCTACACGTGGAAACCCTTATTGTGGCCGTGAGTATGATGTGATAGAGCTGACATGCTACACGTGGAAACCCCTTATTGTGGCCGTGAATATGATGCTGGCGGATTATTCACACTTGGAAATAAAATAATCTTCTAAGTTCAAATGTTTTTCATGTTAAATGTCATGATATTTGTACAGATGATTGTGAAACAGACTTGTCAGATTACCGAACGAATTGCGTCGACGAAAACAAGGTTGTCGACAAACCATTTCAGGAATCGAAACATACTTTGCCGACGGATGTAAACATTGGTGGATGTAATGAGGGGGCATTTCAAAAGGAAAAAAGTTCTTAAAGAGAAAGGTGTGAGTTGTGAAGATAGTTTGTCTAAGAAACAAGAGATGAATCAAAGATTAAGATCTCAAAATGGAAAGGAATGTAGGAATGGTAATACTGTTGATATTGAAGTTACTGAAGTCTTTAGAAAATGTGAGGTTTGTTTTTCATTCATACATTGGAATGTAAGTGGACTTCTATCCAAAATACGAGATAGAGATTTTATGTCCAATTTGATTGATTTTGGTGTCATTTGTCTTGTTGAAACTTTTGTAGATGATCTTCAATATGTTACATTCCCAGGTTATACTGTCTTTTCTAAACCTGCCATTAAATTTACCAGAAAAGGAAGAATGTCAGGTGGCATACTGTGTCTTTTCCGAAATGAATTCATGTCTTATATAAAAGAAATCAAGACAGTTTGACCAAATGTTCTTTTGTTTTTGATTGACAAGAGTCTTTTGGGTTTATCAGCGGATGTCATCTATGCTTGTACTTATGTTCCACCTGTTGGTTCACCTTTTTTATATTTATTTTGATATTGAAAATGGCATAAGCACACTTGAAGAGTATCTTTTTGATTGTATGACTCAGTTTGATGATGCACATGTGATTGTTTCTGGAGACTTAAATAGCAAAACTTCCAATTTTTCTCCAGATGTATTTGACGACAATAATGTTCCTTGTGATCAGTTTAACACCCTTTCTGTTTTGGATGACTATGTAAGAAAATCTGCAGATAATGTACTTAAAAGCTATGGTAAATGTTTGTTAGATATGTGTACAGCTCTTGGTTTGTGTATTCTTAATGTTTTTTTTGCAGTGGTAATACCGACAGCAATTATACATATATATCTGAAACAGGAAACAGTGTCAATTATTATTTCCTAGCCACCAAAGAATTGTCTACCATCCTTTCTTCTTCATGTAAATTGATTGTATCAGACAGACTAGAGTCGGACCACTTATCCATTGAATTACATTGCAAATTTTTCCCAAGAAGCAATATTATGCGTGCTCCTACGCCGATAGAAAGATCACAGGTAACTGAAAGTTTGCGTGGAATTGTGATGTTGAACATATTTATCACAATTCATGTCAGTGCAGTCTAATGAAACATTTTCTTTGCTTGATCATGCTGTTAGTTTGATTGATGTGAGTTGCAATGATGCTTGGAACATGTTTAATGAATGTATTAGGAAACAAGCTGATATTATGAAAACGAAAATTAATTTGACAGTGAGAGACAAGAGTGACTGGTATGATAGAGAATGCAAATTAAGCAAAGCAAAAGCAAAAGATCTGCTCGTATACTTTAGGAAAACAAGAGATGAAAAGGACGGTCATGCTTATTGTGTTGCTAGAAGAGAAGATAAAAACTTGTTAAAAAGAAAAGAAAAACAGTACAATGACATGCTGTTGGAAAAACTTGTCACTAGCGTAAACAGACAAAGAGAGTTTTGGGAAACTGTGCATACAATATCTTTTAAACGGAAACACGTTCATAATCATTTAACAGTTGAAGACTGGTTTAAGCATTTTAAGGGTTTACTAGAACTAGAGGAAACAAGAGGTACAGTTTTTTTGTGGATAATGATGAAGACTGAGGAAGATGGAGATGAGACGATGGCTATGAATCGCCCTGTATCAAGAGAAGAGGTACTGCTTGCAATAAATAGGTTAAAGAATGGTAAAGCTGCTGGTCCAGATGGAATCATTGGGGAAATGTTGAAATATGCTGGAGGGCGGGTTGGTGACTTTTTTGTGAAATTTTTTAATGCATTGTTCGACGAAGGTATTTTTCCCAGATAACTGGACTGATTCTATAATACTTCCTTTATTCAAAAAAGGTGATGTTGATAATCCCAGTAATTACAGAGGCATATCTTTGTGTGATATCAGCAGTAAAATATATAGTGCTGTTATTAATAACAGACTTCCAGAATGGGTAGAAGAATATAATTTGACAGGTGAACACCAAGCAGGATTCAAAAGAGGATACTCAACAGTTGATCATATGTTTACTTTGTTGGCGCTAATACAAAAATAGTTTTGTTTCAATCGTAAGTTATATGTTGCCTTTATTGATTTTGAAAAGGCGTTTGATTCAGTAGAAAGAAACTTGTTGTGGCCAATCCTTTTGAAAAATGGAATCAAAGGTAAACTGTATCAATGTGTTCGTAGCATGTATGTCAATGTAAGGGCTAGGGTCAGATGTGGTGCTAATCTAACTAATTACATTAACTGTACTCGTGGGGTGAAACAAGGTGATGTATGCAGTCCTGTTTTATTTTCTTTATTCATCAATGAATTAGCACTGGAAGTAATTAGAGGAGGCCGACATGGTGCGACGTTTACGTATGACTACTTTGAGCTGTTCATATTGCTATTGGCTGATGATGTGGCTTTGTTGGCTGAAACAGTTTTTGGTCTACAAACCCAAATGAATAGTTTGCATCGCGCAGCGTCAGGCTTACGTTTAAAGGTAAATATGGATAAAAGTAATGTTGTTGTATTTAGGAAAGGGTGGCATTTATCTGCATATGAAAAGTGGACTTTCAACGGTATAACTATGTCTGTCGTTAATGCATATAAGTACTCAGGAATTTACTTTTCTACGAGACTTAGTTTTGCAGCAGCTTGTAACAACCTTTCGTGTAGAGCCAAGAATGCCTTGTTATGTATTTTGTAAAAACTCTTTAAGTTGAAAAATAATTCCCTGCATACTTTTCTGAAACTGTTTGACGCACAGATTCAGCCAAGAGTACAATATGGTGCCGAGTTATGGGGGTTAGAAAAAGCAGCTTTACAATGCGAAAAGGTCCACTTATTTGGGCTCAAGAGATTTTTAGGAGTTGAACTGCGGACACCCAATCACCTTGGATATGGCGAAACGAACAGGTACCCTATTTACATAAACTCTGCCATAAAAATTTAATGTGTTAAGTTTTGGTTAAAATTAACAAGAATGCATGAGAGCAGATTACCACATAAGGCCTATCGTATGTTGTTTGATTTAGATGAAAGTGACAAAAGAAACTGGGTCTCAAATGTTCGTTGTAAACTGTATCTGTTTGGATTTGGTTGTGTTTGGTTGAATCAAGGCGTTAATGCGACTGGCGATTTTCTAAGAGTCTTTAGAGATAGACTAATTTTGTGCAGGTGACAGGAATGGAATTTTCATATGGATAACAGTGAAAGATTTATTTATTACAGGTCCTTTTATTCCGTACCTGATGTTAAAACTTATCTACAGCTAAAGCTGGACAGGCACTTAAAGTATATAACGACTAGATTCAGACTTGGCATTTCTGAGATTGCCGAGCATTATTACCGTTATCGTTCTCATAGTGAAGCAGATTTAATATGTCCACTTTGTAGAAAGGATACAGAAAATGAAGTGCATTTTGTGTTGCGTTGTCCTGCCCTGCACAAACTAAGAGCTCAGTATATACCAATCAAGTTTTATAAATTCCCAAGCCAGTTTAGATTGGCTCTTCTTATGGCATGTACTCATGAGCAAACTGTTAAAAATTTGTCAGTTTATTTATTCAAAGCATTCAAGTTGCGATCGTGTATTCTGTCATAAGTATTATTTCGAATATGTATTTGT
>CM031614.1:20025787-20033287 GCA_018398815.1 Conus ventricosus | reverse complement strand
TGTACAGTCAGATGGACCTCAACAAATGCACAGTCAGATGGACCTAAACACATGCACAGTCAGATGGACCTAATCACATGCAGTCAGATGGACCTAAACACACGTACAGTCAAATGGACCTAAACACACGTACAGTCAGATAGACCTCAACACATGCACAGTCAGATGGACCTAAACACATGCAAAGTCAGATGGACCTAATCACATGCAGTCAGATGGACCTAAACACATGTACAGTCAGATGGACCTAAACACACGTACAGTCAGATGGACCTGAACACATGCACAGTCAGATGGACCTAAACACATGCACAGTGAGGTGGACCTAATCACATGCACAGTCAGATGGACCTAAATACATGCAGTCAGATGGACCTAAATACATGCAGTCAGATGGACCTAAACACATGCAGTCAGATGGACCTAATCACATGCAGTCAGATGGACCTAAATACATGCACGGTGAGATGGACCTAAACACATGCACAGTCAGATGGACCTAAACACATGCACGGTCAGATGGACCTAAACACATGCACAGTCAGATGGACCTCAATACATGCACACACAGAACACATGCACACGAGTATTGTGTTTAGACTTCTTCGCTATAGACGAAGTGTGGTTCATTTTATGATGAGAACTGTAGCAGCTGGATACACAAATTGTTACCAATGGTGAAACTCAGAGCTCTTTCATAACAATACCGGCATCATTGTTATGGAAGCGAACCAGACGTATTTATAGCAGGCCTACCTTTTTTCTTCTTCTAAGGATTGCTATGCTACACGTCCTCTCACCTGCACTGCATTGTCTGGTTGTCTCGCGCTGATCGGAGCAAAAGCTGATGATACCTTTTCAAAACTGTACTGAACCAAAGAGAGATAACTCCTTAGATATTTACGAATGAATTCAGGGCTGAAAAGGGGTTGACTCCCTTCTTGAAATGAGATCCCCGAAACAGCCTTCTGTTTGCTACCCAAGCACGTGTGTGTGTGTGTGTGTGTGTGTGTGTGTGTGTGTGTGTGTGTGTGTGTGCGTGCGTGCGTGCGTGCGTGCGTGCGTGCGTGCGTGCGTGCGTGTGTGTGTGTGTGTGTGTGTGTGTGTGTGTGTGTGTGTGTGCGTGCGTGTGTTCATGCATGCGTGCGCGCGCGCGTGTGTGCGTACGTGCGTGCATGCATGCGTGTGTGTGTGCGTACGTGCGTGCGCGCATGCATGTGTGTGTGTGTGTGTGTGTGTGTGTGTGTGTGTGTGTGTGTGTGTGTGTCTGTCTGTCTGTAAATGTCTGTGTGAGTGGGTGTGGATGTGTGGTGCGTGTGTGTGTGTGTGTGTGTGTGTGTGTGTGTGTGTGTGTGTGTGTGTGTGTGTGTGCGTGCGCGCGCGTACGTGTGTCTGTCTGTGTTTGCATCTGTGTATGTACATGCGTGTTTTGCGTACACACGCACGTGCATGTATGTGTGTATTTTATTTCATACTGTCAAAAGCCCCCCCCCCCCCCCCCCCCCCCCCCCCCCCCCCCCCCGGCTGTGTTCAGACTCACCAAAGACGTCATCATCCCGTCCTGGGTCTCGTGCGCGCTAAACCGCACGTGCATGTGCCTGCCTGACCACTCCCAACTGCTGGCCTGTGACCCCTCCCCTCCCAGGACCTACGGGCGCTGCCATCGCTTTGACCAGTCCGCTCTCAGCGTCATCTTCTCCAAACTGCTGCTGGACACCCGTCCCATGGTCAAGCTGCCCCTTGGGTTGCCCGCGTGAAGAGATTTGACGTGTCTGGCTCGTTCGAGTAGCTGAATGTGGTGTGGGTAGTGTGGGGGTGGTGGGGGGGGGGGGGGGTGCGATGTGGTGAGGTGTGGTGTGGTGTGGTGTGGAGTGGTGTGGTGTGGTGTAGTGGTGTGGTGTGATGTGTTGTGGTGTGGAGTGGTGTGGTGTGGTGTGGTGTAGTGGTGTGGTGTGATGTGGTGTTGTGTGATGTGGTGTTGTTTTGTGTGGTGTGGTATGATGTGGTGTGGTATGGTGTGGTGTGGTGAGGTGTGGTGTAGTGGTGTAGTGTGGTGTGAGTGTGGGATGATGTGGTGTGGTGTGGTGTAGTGGTGTGGTGTGGTGTGGAGTGATGTGGTGTGGTGTGGTATGTTGTGGGTGTGGGGTGATGTGGTGAGGTGTGGTATGGTGTGTGTGATGTGGTGTGGCGTGGTGTGGTGTGGGGTGATGTGGTGAGGTGGGGTGATGTGGTGTGGTGTGGTGTGGTGTGGGATGATGTGGTGTGGTGTGGGGTGGGGTGGGGTGATGTGGTGTGGTGTGGTGTGGTGTGGTGTAGTGGTGTGGTGTGAGTGTGGGGCGATGTGGTGGGGTGTGGTGTGGGTGTAGTGGTGTGGTGTGGTGTGGTGTGGGTGTGGGGTGAGTATGGGGTGATGTGTGTGGTGTGTTGCTATTTAATTGTATTGCATATCTTTGCATTGTGTTGTGCTGCTTCCTGTTGCATTACATTGCATGGCGTCGCGCGCATGTGTGTGTGTGTGTGTGTGTGTGTGTGTGTGTGTGTGTGTGTGTGTGTGTGTGTGTGTGTGTGTGTGTGTGGTGTGATGTGTGTGTGTGTGTGTGTGTGTGTGTGTGTGTGTGCGTGTGTGTGTATGTGAGTGTATGAGAGAGAGAGAGAGAGAGAGAGAGAGAGAGAGAGAGAGAGAGAGAGAGAGAGAGAGAGAGTAGCATTTTCTGTTCTTTTAATTGGTGTGACAGAAATAAATGTACCTTAACATAAATTACCGTGTGGTTTCATATGCATGTACGTAAACGTCAAAGATGTTTGTGTCTTTAAAAACTCTTCTTTTTCTCCAAATCCGTTTTGAGCTGTTGCATTTCTGAAATAGTTGAGTTCAAAATCATCCTTAGATGACCCGCAAAAATCAGTCGTCGTTGTCAACAAGATGCCTTTCTTTTTTTTCCAACAACATTTTATCCTAAAAATTCATTACAGACCATTGACACACCTGCAAAGATTTTGACATTATATACTTTATATACTTTATTGAGTACCCTTTTCCATTAAATATCTCGACGGTTTTGACATTATGCTTTATATACTTTATTGAGTACCTTTTGACATCATGTGCTTTATAAACTCTATCGAGCACTTTTTGACATCATATGCTTTATATACTTTATTGAGTACCTTTTGACATCATACGCTTTATATACTTTATTGGCTACCCTTTTCCATTAAATATCTCAACGATTTTGACATCATATGCTTTATATACTTTATTGAGTACCTTTTGACATCATACGCTTTATATACTTTATCGAGCACTTTTTGACATCATATGCTTTGTATACTTTACTGAGTACCTTTTGACATCATATGCTTTGTATACTTTATTGAGTACCCTTTGACACCATATGATTTATATACTTTATTGAGCACTTTTTGACATCATATGCTTTATATACTTTATTAAGCACTTTTTGACATCATATGCTTTATATACTTTATTGGCAACCCTTTTCCATTAAATATATCAACGATTTTGACATCGTATGCTTTATATAATTTATTGAGTTCCCTTTGGCATCATATGCTTTGTATATTTTATTGAGAACCTTTCGACATCATACGCTTTATAAACTTTATTTAGTTTCCTTTTCCATTAAATATCTCAACGATTTTGACACCATAGGCTTCATATACTTTATCCAGTTCCATTTTCCATTAAATATCTGTTCTCCGTTTGTGAAGACAGTTTTTGGGTCCAGTGTTTGAAATCTACTGTCAACAGTCAAACTCGACCTTTACAAAGCCTAGAAGCTGATTATCACTGCCCTAAGAATGTCATATGTATTTGGCACACACGGTGGTTTTAGCCTTATATTTCATGTTGGACATTTTATGGCCGTCCAGTATTTTCTGTTACATTCATTTTAAGTTTGAAAAACTTCAATGTTGTCGAGACAATTTACAATGTAAACGGCTGCCCTCCCGGTCCAGTTTCATACTTGATCGCGTTGTGTCCAACTTCATAATCATTGATACACAAACACGAGTTCTGACAGCAGCTTTGCTAATTATATAGTTTTGGTTTTTTTATATTTTGGGTGTGTTTTAAAAAATAAACAAGATTGCATATATCATTGTAGTGCGTTTCATGTCGACCGGCGCATGCGTACACTGTGAGCAGTATACGTTGGGTGTAGCACGTAGTTCCAGAGAAAATCTCTCGTTCTTCAGGTGTTAGCCTACTCACGATGCAGTAACAGCGACAGGACGACTATGTGAACAGATTTTGCCCGCGTGTCGGATTTGCAGATTAACACACACAAAAATTTGTTTGCGACAGCAACAGTATTGCTCTGGCTTCATGTCGGCTACCTGTCAGAATCTAAACGGTTAGTTTTGTGGTCATGTTATTTAGTTTGATTGCTAGGATTCAGCGCAGGTTTGATCGACTACCAAGTTTGATGGAACTTGGTCCAGAAGAACTTGCCTGTCTTGATTCAGCAATGCAGTTAGTGTTCTGTGGCAGAAGTAGCCATGTTAAAAACAGGTGGTCATAAATCACAAATTTTGGGTGGTGGTGATGGTGGTGGTGGTGGTTTTCTTACTTTGTAAGCAATAATTATTAAACAATATCAACATTTTTCAAATATTTTTGATAATTGCGTTCGTTCAGGTGTGTTTAAGTATACTATTCCATCTAAAACGTATGCTTTTAGATGTGATGATTTCCACACAAAAAGCCGTCAATCACTGGTAATGGAAAAATAAAGGGAAAGAACTGCAAGATGTTAAGTATATATATATATATATATATATATATATATATATATATATATATATATATATATATATATATATGAACAATATAAAAGTGTTCTTTAAAAATCTGAAGGTGCTCAACCCCTTGGGGAGCAACATCTGTTAAGAATATTTTTAATTGTCATCAGGATGACAGCGCAACACGCTTGAAACAAATTTGTAGATAGTTTTAAGATTCCTCTTTTAACTTGTTTTATCTATCTATCTATCTTATATATATATATATATATAATATATATATATATATATATATATATCTATCTATCTATCTATCTATCTATATATATATATAATATATTATATATATATATATATATATATATATATATATATATATATATATATATATGTGCCATTTGGTCACGTGCAAACCCAACACAGCTCTTTTCTGTCGCCACTTACGATATTGTTGTTTTTCATCAACTTAAAAGCATGTAACTGATGTGACCAATTCAAACGATCAGTTATGTTCTGATACCATTGGATTGTAGCTTTTATGCACGTTAATAGGACACAATTATTTCCTTCTCCTCTCAGACACTCTTTATGTCATGTACCTAACGTCTGCACTAGCACAAATCACAATTACTTTCTTCTCCTCTCAGACACTCTTTATGTACCTAACGTCTGCACTAGCACAAATCACAATTACTTTCTTCTCCTCTCAGACACTCTTTATGTCATGTACCTAATGTCTGCACAAGCACGAATCCCATGCAAACTGGGAAAGTACCCAGGGTACAGTTGGGAACAGTGAGGGAAGTACCCAGGGTACAGTTGGGAACAGTGAGGGAAGTACCCAGGGTACAGTTGGGAATAATAAGGGAAGTACCCAGGGTACAGTTGGGAATAATAAGGGAAGTACCCAGGGTACAGTTGGGAATAATGAGGTAAGTACCCAGGGTACAGTTGGGAACAGTAGGGGAAGTACCCAGGTTACAGTTGTGAACAGTGAGGCACTGACATGTCATGGGAAGTACCCAGGGTACAGTTGGGAACAGTGAGGGAAGTACCCAGGTTACAGTTGTGAACAGTGAGGCACTGACATGTCATGGGAAGTACCCAGGGTACAGTTGGGAACAGTGAGGGAAGTACCCAGGGTACAGTTGGGAACAGTGAGGGAAGTACCCAGGGTACAGTTGGGAACAGTGAGGGAAGTACCCAGGGTACAGTTGGGAACAATGAGGCACTGGGTCTGACATGTCATGGGACCGCCATCGGCACTATGAATTTACAACAACTGCTCGGCCATACGCTCGCTTCTGTATCGTGAATATTGAATATTGCCCATCCCACAGCACAAGCCATAGGAGACACGTCAACATGCTGTGTCAGATCACACAACAACAAAAAAAGAAAGCAGAAGGATCATGAATGTGTATAGCTAAATATGCAAACAACGGCTGGAGAAGACAAAATCTGCAGCGATTAGTAATCACAGTAGGTATTTGCACCATCTGCAGCAGTTAGCAATCACAGGAAGCAATTGCACCATCTGCAACGGCTAGCAATCACAGGAGGTAATTGCACCATCTGCAGCGGTTAGCAATCACAGTAGGTATTTGCACCATCTGCAGCAGTTAGCAATCACAGGAGGTAATTGCACCATCTGCAGCAGTTAGCAATCACAGGAGGTAATTGCACCATCTGCAGTGGTTAGCAATCACAATGGGTAATTGCATTATCTGCAGCGGTTAACAATCACAGGAGGTTATTGCACCATCTGCAGTGGTTAGCAATCACAGGAGGTAATTGCACCATCTGCAGCGGTTAGCAATCACAGGAGGTAATTGCACCATCTGCAGCGGTTAGCAGTCACAGGAGGTAATTGCACCATCTGCAGCGATCAGCAATCACAGTAGGCAATTGCACCATCTGCAACGGTTAGCAGTCACAGGAGGTAATTGCACCATCTGCAGCGGTTAGCAGTCACAGGAGGTAATTGCACCATCTGCAGCGATCAGCAATCACAGGAGGTAATTGCACCATCTGCAACGGTTAGCAGTCACAGGAGGCAATTGCACCATCTGCAGCGGTTAGCAATCACAGGAGGCAATTGCACCATCTGCAACGGCTAGCAATCACAGGAGGTAATTGCACCATCTGCAGCAGTTAGCAATCACAGTAGGTAATTGCACCATCTGCAGCAGTTAGCAATCACAGTAGGTAATTGCAACCATCTGCAGTGGCTAGCAGTCACAGGAGGTAATTGCACCATCTGCAGCGGTTAGCACTCACAAGAGGTATTTGCACCGTCTGCAGCAGTTAGCAATCACAGTAGGTAATTGCAGCATCTGCAGCGGCTAGCAATCACAGGAGGTAATTGCACCATCTGCAGCGGCTAGCAATCACAGGAGGTAATTGCACCATCTGCAGCGGTTAGCACTCACAAGAGGTAATTGCACCATCTGCAGCGATCAGCAATCACAGGAGGTAATTGCACCATCTGCAGCGGTTAGCACTCACAAGAGGTAATTGCACCATCTGCAGCGATCAGCAATCACAGGAGGTAATTGCACCATCTGCAGCGGCTAGCAATCACAGGAGGTAATTGCACCATCTGCAGCGATCAGCAATCACAGGAGGTAATTGCACCATCTGCAGCGGTTAGCACTCACAAGAGGTAATTGCACCATCTGCAGCGATCAGCAATCACAGATGGTAATTGCACCATCTGCAGCGGCTAGCAAT
>CM031614.1:20013287-20023287 GCA_018398815.1 Conus ventricosus | reverse complement strand
TTTTTTCTTTTTCTTTTTTGATTGTACTCTTTGCCAAGTCATTAGTGTAATGACGGAGGAATTGTCAGCCTGAACTGGTTTTCCCCCACTACTAAATTGTGCAGCGCTACACACACACACACACACACACACACACACACACACACACACACACACACACATGTTCTGTTATAACGATTAAAAAAAAAATCTGATTCCACTCGTGTGTGTGTGTGTGTGCTCGTGTGTGTGTGTGTGTGTGTGTGTGTGTGTGATGAAAATGAATGGGACAATGACAATTCATATCATCATGTGAAGATTGTTAAACTGAAGTGGTGTACACTTTTTTACAGCTGGGTCCTCCCGCCATCCTTCCCTTCCCACCATCCCCGTTTCCTCCCTCCCCACCTCCCGTCTTCCCCCAACCTCGTCATTCCCACCACCATCCCCGTTCCCTCCCTCCCTCCCCCTCCCGTCTTCCCCCAACTCGTCATTCCCACCACCATCCCCGTTCCCTCCCTCCCTCCCCACCTCCCGTCTTCCCCCAACCTCGTCATTCCCACCACCATCCCCGTTCCCTCCCTCCCTCTCTCCCCACTTTCCGTCTTCCCCCAACCTCGTCAATCCACCATCCCCGTTCCCTCCCTCCCTCCTCCCCACCTCCCGTCTTCCCCCAACCTCGTCATTCCCACCACCATCCCCGTTCCCTCCCTCCCTCCCCACCTCCCGTCTTCCCCCAACCTCGTCAATCCCACCATCCCCGTTCCGTCCCTCCCTCCCCACCTCCGTCTTCCCCCAACCTCGTCATTCCCACCACCATCCCCGTTTCTCCCTCCCTCTCTCCCCACCTCCCGTCTTCCCCCAACCTCGTCATTCCCACCACCATCCCCGTTCCCTCCCTCCCTCCCCACCTCCCGTCTTCCCCCAACCTCGTCATTCCCACCACCATCCCCGTTCCCTCCCTCCCTCCCCACCTCCCGTCTTCCCCCAACCTCGTCATTCCCACCACCATCCCCGTTCCCTCCCTCCCTCTCTCCCACTTTCCGTCTTCCCCCAAACTCATTCCTCCATTCCCATCATCCCCGTCCCCCCTCCCCCCCCCCTTCCTTTCCACTTACCGTCTTCCCTCAACCTCGTCAATCCCACCATCCCCGTTCCCTCCCTCCCTCCCCACCTCCCGTCTTCCCCCAACCTCGTCAATCCCACCATCCCCGTTCCCTCCCTCCCTCCCCACCTCCCGTCTTCCCCCAACCTCGTCATTCCCACCACCATCCCCGTTCCCTCCCTCCCTCCCCACCTCCCGTCTTCCCCCAACCTCGTCAATCCTACCACCATCCCCGTTCCCTCCCTCCCTCTCTCCCCACTTCCCGTCTTCCCCCAACCTCGTCAATCCCACCATCCCCGTTCCCTCCCTCCCTCCGCACCTCCCGTCTTCCCCCAACCTCGTCAATCCCACCACCATCCCCGTTCCCTCCCTCCCTCTCTCCCCACTTCCGTCTTCCCCCAACCTCGTCAATCCCACCACCATCCCCGTTCCCTCCCCCCTCCCCCCTCCTTCCCCCCTCCCCACCTCCCGTCTTCCCCCAACCTCGTCAATCCCACCACCATCCCCGTTCCCTCCCCCCTCTCTCCCCCACTTCCCGTCTTCCCCCAACCTCGTCAATTCCCACCACCATCCCCGTTCCCTCCCTCCCTCTCTCCCCACTTCCCGTCTTCCCCCAACCTCGTCAATCCCACCACCATCCCCGTTCCCTCCCTCCCTCTCTCCCCACTTCCCGTCTTCCCCCAACCTCGTCATTCCCACCACCATCCCCGTTCCCTCCCTCCCTCCCCACCTCTCGTCTTCCCCCAACCTCGTCAATCCCACCATCCCCGTTCCCTCCCTCCCTCCCCACCTCCCGTCTTCCCCCAACCTCGTCATTCCCACCACCATCCCCGTTCTCTCCCTCCCTCTCTCCCCACCTCCCGTCTTCCCCCAACCTCGTCATTCCCACCACCATCCCCGTTCCCTCCCTCCCTCCCCACCTCCCGTCTTCCCCCAACCTCGTCATTCCCACCACCATCCCCGTTCCCTCCCTCCCTCCCCACCTCCCGTCTTCCCCCAACCTCGTCATTCCCACCACCATCCCCGTTCCCTCCCTCCCTCTCTCCCCACTTTCCGTCTTCCCCCAAACTCATTCCTCCATTCCCATCATCCCCGTCCCCCCTCCCCCCCCCCTTCCTTTCCACTTACCGTCTTCCCTCAACCTCGTCAATCCCACCATCCCCGTTCCCTCCCTCCCTCTCCCACCTCCCGTCTTCCCCCAACCTCGTCAATCCCACCATCCCCGTTCCCTCCCTCCCTCCCCACCTCCCGTCTTCCCCCAACCTCGTCATTCCCACCACCATCCCCGTTCCCTCCCTCCCTCCCCACCTCCCGTCTTCCCCCAACCTCGTCAATCCTACCACCATCCCCGTTCCCTCCCTCCCTCTCTCCCCACTTCCCGTCTTCCCCAACCTCGTCAATCCCACCATCCCCGTTCCCTCCCTCCCTCCGCACCTCCCGTCTTCCCCCAACCTCGTCAATCCCACCACCATCCCCGTTCCCTCCCTCCCTCTCTCCCCACTTCCCGTCTTCCCCCAACCTCGTCAATCCCACCACCATCCCCGTTCCCTCCCCCCCTCCCCCCTCCTTCCCCCCTCCCCACTTCCCGTCTTCCCCCAACCTCGTCAATCCCACCACCATCCCCGTTCCCTCCCTCCCTCCCCACTTTCCGTCTTCCCCCAACCTCATTCCTCCATTCCCACCATCCCCGTTCCCTCCCCCCCCCCTCCCCACTTCCCGTCTTCCCCCAACCACATTCCTCCATTCCCACCATACCCGCCCCCTCCCCCCCCCCCCCTCCCTCCCCCACTTCCCGTCTTCCCCCAACCTCGTCAATCCCACCTTGCACTACGCGCCTTGCGGTCGCGCGCGCGCGCGCACACACACACACACACTAACACGCACGCACGCACGCACGCACGCACGCACGCACGCACGCACGCACGCACGCGCGCACACACACACACACGCACACACACACACACACACACACACACACACACACACACACACGATGCTGAAAGAATGGGGCACTTCGATGGATAAATGGATAAAGAAAAAGAGGAAAGAGGATGGCTGTGTGAAGGAGAGAGAGAGAGAGAGAGAGAGAGAGAGAGAGAGAGAGAGAGAGAGAGAGAGAGAGAGAGAGAGAGAGAGAGAGAGAGAGAGCGGCCGGCTGGAAAAAGAAAAAGAAACGAGAGGGACCCAGAGAAGTACTGTCCTCAACTGCCGAAACAAGCAGCTGGCAGCAACCCTGTACCACCCTGCCACGCTGTGTTCACAGAGAGTGCAGGCGTGCACAGACCATTCCATTACAGACGACAAGGGACATCGTTGTTCCCTGGCAGATGCCATTGCGTAATGCCTATTGGTTCTGACAGGACACACGCGAGCGTCCCCATGGGTATCCCACCCAGCCCATGTTTCATGACTGCAGAACTCACAGGCGGAAGACTCTACCATCAAGCGACTGCCATATACATCCCGCCGCTTCGCTCGTTGCTGTGCCACTGATAGGTGAAGACAGGACAACTCCAGACATAGTTCAGCTTTCGCCATGAGGTCTTACGAGCCCTCTGAAGAGGATGATTATGGATTAAGTCTTTTCCTGATGTCAACAGGACTTTGTGGTCAGTGGGTCTTTCCTCACCATCACTGGGCAGACAAGAAAAAAAGATACAGCCGAAGGTGTGAGCGGAAGCCAGAGACGTGCTGTCCCCAACTGCCGAGCCAAGCAGCTGGAAGCCCTCCTGCAGCAGCCTTTGAAGTCAGCGCTGGCTTCACGTAGGGTGCTGGCACGCACGGGGCGTTCCATTAAGACGCCAAGGGACATCATTGCTCTCTCTCTCTCTCTCTCTCTCTCTCTCTCTCTCTCTCTCTCTCTCTCGTTCCAAGGGACATAATTGCTCCCGGACTGTATGTGTAAGGTATGCAAAAGAGCAATTATTATAGATAGAGCAGGGAATTGAGAAAGGGTGTTGAGAGAGAGAGAGAGGAGAGAGAGAGAGAGAGAGAGAGAGAGAGAGAGAGAGAGAGAGAGAGAGATAAAGAGAGATAAAGAGAGACAGACAGACAGACAGTGACAGAGAGAGACAGAGACAGAGAGAGACAGAGACAGAGAGAGAGACAGAGACAGAGACAGAGACACAGAGACACAGGACAGAGAGACACACACACACACAAAGACACAGAGAGACAAAGACAGAGAGAGAGAGAGAGAGAGAGAGAGAGAGAGAGAGAGAGGAGAGAGAGAGAGAGAGAGAGAGAGAGAGATAAAGAGAGACAGACAGACAGTGACAGAGAGAGACAGAGACAGAGAGAGACAGAGACAGAGAGAGAGACAGAGACAGAGACACAGAGACACAGACAGAGAGACACACAGACACACACACACACACACACACACACACACACACACACACACAAAGACACAGAGAGACAAAGACACAGAGAGAGAGAGAGAGAGAGAGAGAGAGAGAGAGAGAGAGAGAGAGAGAGAGAGAGAGAGAGAGAGAGAGAATCAGTCAAATGCAGAGAAAGACAAGCGAGCAGGGGACATGAAGAGGCGGGGTCATATTGATAAGCCGAGTTTTTTTTCTCTTTGTTTCTTTGTTTGTTTTTTTTTTCACCGAATCAATCGAGACAGCACATGTGCAGCTTGGTGCAGCCTCACCTCACACTTGGTAGTGGCGGTTGCAGCAGCTGCTGCTGACAAGGCCTGTTGGCAACAAACCGCGGGGCGGCGACACTCACTTCAATGGCGCCTGCCGGTGTCATGCTACATGTGTTCCCGTTCTTGCTCTTCAGCTTTCCGAACTTCCCGGACTTTTTTTTTTCTTCGAGCAAGACATTTTCTAGGTGTGTGTGTGTGTGTGTGTGTGTGTGTGTGTGTGTGTGTGTGTGTGTGTGTGTGTGTGTTGCGTGCGCGCGAGCACACTGCGTTTTCATGGGAAGAGAGAGCCAAAGCTCAATGTAGACAGCATCCAGTTCAATACCTGGGCGACTTTGGAAGCAGTGGTGGTGATAAGTACTGGAGCGAATGAAGACGAGAGAGAGAGAGAGAGAGAGAGAGAGGCGCATTTGATGTGTCTCACAAGACACTCTTGGCCAAGGGGAACCACTCCGGATTGTGTCACCGGCGTGCTCGCTTCGGCTGCGCAGCCGTCCCGTACGTCAGAGATGTCGGTGAAGTTGATATGTCAAAAATCGATAAGAGTTTTCTTCCTCAGGCCTGTCTACCGTCTCACACTGTCGCCTGTGCACGGGTTATTTCAAGTTCAAAGGATGCTGCTGCAAATGTCTTGCCTGTCGTAAGAGCGCATGGAGATGGAGAACTGGTGACAATACAGGTGAGCTGTGTGTTTCTTGCTGTACTACGACTGATCCAATAAGTTTTTTCCTCGCTTTTACTTTCTGTTGGTCGTGACGCTGTGGTTTTGTTGTTGGAATGTCGGGCACTTGTTTTCCTTCGTTTCCATCAGGTATTTATAACTGGCATGGGTGGGGCATCCCATCTACCGTACCATATGGCGCAGTCTCTCGGAAGCGCACATGTCTCTATCCCATGCGCTCTTCTCTCTGTAGATGATGAAGTATGTACTCGTTGTGCACCTACTGACAGATCAGAAATATGCGCTTGCCTCTTTGAGGGATATCTGATTTAATTGGTGCCACAGGATGTTCGGATTCACCAGACACATGATGATCGGCGGAAAGGTTCCATCAAACTGCAGAAAGATCGATTCCATTTACAGTGAAAAGCAAACAAACCAGAAGCTGACAGCGATAGAGGTCAAGTCCGCAGGACAACGTGATGACCTCATAGTCCCCGGGGTCAATGCCTTTTGCACACGATGAAATCAATCACTATAGCTTCGTTTCGTCTGACAAGAGGCTGAAGATCGATTTGAATTATTGCAAACCTGCTCTTACCTCAAACGCATCTTCCTTTTTGATCCAGTGAATCGCAAAGAGTGTCAAGCCGCTTACGCACAGGTTGCACATTTTACATCTATGCATATCTTGCTAAAAATGAAACTGCCTTGAGGTATAGTCTGGCCGTGTTGTAATCAACTTTGCATTGAACACCTCCTTTTTAAATGCTAGGGTTTGCACGGATGAGGGAGGGGGGAGGTGGGGAGGAGGAGGAGGATGAGGGGGAAGAAGTGGGGGAGGGGGAAACGTACTTTACAGCTGATTTTGTACAGATTCTGTTCAGAATTATTCTTTCACATGCGATCTTAAAGTGCGTTTTGTTGTGTTTTAAGAGATCAACGTGTTTTAACTAATGTTGATTTAATCAATACGTAGCCGACAATGAACTTGTGTAGCTTGTTTTTAGGTCACAGTCGAACGGGGATTCGTCTTTTAACTTTGATAAGTCTTCTTTGTAGTTGTACTCAATCTTGTTTCTCTGACCTACATGGATTGACATCCTTGATGTGGCCGGACTGGTGGACAGGGCCACACCAGGTTAACCATGTGTCACTTGGAATCTTACTCCCAGAGTGATTACGTGTCATTTGAAATCGCATTCGGTGTCAGGGAAAGGCTAACCATGCGTCAATTGCGATCATATTCCTGGCTACGGAATGGGAAGCTGGCTGCCAATCATTTACAGCGTCAGTCTTACCTGGGAAAGGGTGCCTGTCAGTCGTTTACAGTCTGATTTCTTGCCAGAACAATGATAAACTTGTGTCATCCAGAATCTCATTCCTTGCCATAGAACGGGTAAGCATGCGTACATTTGCGATATTATTCTTGCGAAAGAAAAGGTTAACCATGAATTGTTTTACAGCCTTATCGGGCACGGATAGCGATGTGCCACGTTGAATCACATTTTTTGTCATAAAAAGGGGGAAGCCATGTGCCATTCACAATGTTTTCCCTTGACAGGAAAAATATAGCAAAGTTTGATTCAGGGATTGGCGATCTTATTTCTTGCCAGACAAAGGGTAACTGTGAGTCACTTAGTCTCACTCTTTGCTAAGGAAAGGGTTAATATGTGTCATGTAGAATGTTATTCCTTAGTCTCACTCTTTGCTAAGGAAAGGGTTAATATGTGTCATGTAGAATGTTATTCCTTAGTCTCACTCTTTGCTAAGGAAAGGGTTAATGTGTGTCATGTAGAATGTTATTCCTTAGTCTCACTCTTTGCTAAGGAAAGGGTTAATATGTGTCATGTAGAATGTTATTCCTTAATCTCACTCTTTGCTAAGGAAACGGTTAATGTGTGTCATGTAGAATGTTATTCCTTAGTCTCACTCTTTGCTAAGGAAAGGGTTAACATGTGTCATGTAGAATGTTATTCCTTAGTCTCACTCTTTGCTAAGGAAAGGGTTAATATGTGTCATGTAGAATGTTATTCCTTAGTCTCACTCTTTGCTAAGGAAAAGGTTAATATGTGTCATGTAGAATGTTATTCCTTAGTCTCACTCTTTGCTAAGGAAAGGGTTAATATTTGTCATGTAGAATGTTATTCCTTAGTCTCACTCTTTGCTGAGGAAACGGTTAATATGTGTCATGTAGACTGTTATTCCCCACTGAGGCCAGGCTGGCTGTCTGTCCTACAGAATGTTATTCTGTGCCAACGACAGACTGCTGTCTGTCCTACAGAATGTTATTCTGTGCCAATGACAGACTGCTGTGTGTCCTACAGAATGTTGTTCTGTGTCAATGACAGACTGCTGTGTGTCCTACAGAATGTTGTTCTGTGTCAATGACAGACTGCTGTGTGTCATACAGAATGTTGTTCTGTGCCAATGACAGACTGCTGTGTGTCATACAGAATGTTGTTCTGTGCCAATGGCAGACTGCTGTGTGTCCTACAGAATGTTATTATGTGTCAATGACAGACTGCTGTGTGTCATACAGAATGTTGTTCTGTGCCAATGACAGACTGCTGTGTGTCCTACAGAATGTTGTTCTGTGTCAATGACAGACTGCTGTGTGTCATACACAATGTTCTGTGCCAATGACAGACTGCTGTATGTCATACACAATGTTGTTCTGTGCCAATGGCAGACTGCTGTGTGTCCTACAGAATGTTGTTCTGTGCCTATGACAGACTGCTGTGTGTCCTACAGAATGTTGTTCTGTGCCAATGACAGACTGCTGTGTGTCCTACAGAACGTTGTTCTGTGCCAATGGCAGATTAGTGTGTCATACAGAATGTTGTTCTGTGCTAATGACAGACCGCTGTGTGTCATACAGAATGTTGTTCTGTGCCAATGACAGACTGCTGTGTGTCATACAGAATGTTGTCCTGTGCCAATGACAGACTGCTGTGTGTCCTACAGAATGTTATTCTGTGTCAATGACAGACTGCTGTG
Organism: Conus ventricosus; assembly: GCA_018398815.1. Classification (NCBI taxonomy): domain Eukaryota; kingdom Metazoa; phylum Mollusca; class Gastropoda; order Neogastropoda; family Conidae; genus Conus; species Conus ventricosus. The sequence goes on along the minus strand of CM031614.1, from coordinate 20,014,893 downwards.
TGTCATACAGAATGTTGTTCTGTGCCAATGACAGACTGCTGTGTGTCCTACAGAATGTTATTCTGTGTCAATGACAGACTGCTGTGTGTCATACAGAATGTTGTTCTGTGCCAATGACAGACTGCTGTGTGTCATACAGAATGTTGTTCTGTGCCAATGACAGACTGCTGTATGTCATACACAATGTTGTTCTGTGCCAATGGCAGACTGCTGTGTGTCCTACAGAATGTTGTTCTGTGCCAATGACAGACTGCTGTGTGTCCTACAGAATGTTGTTCTGTGCCAATGACAGACTGCTGTGTGTCCTACAGAACGTTGTTTTGTGCCAATGGCAGATTAGTGTGTCATACAGAATGTTGTTCTGTGCTAATGACAGACTGCTGTGTGTCATACAGAATGTTGTTCTGTGCCAATGACAGACTGCTGTGTGTCATACAGAATGTTGTTCTGTGCCAATGACAGACTGCTGTGTGTCCTACAGAATGTTATTCTGTGTCAATGACAGACTGCTGTGTGTCATACAGAATGTTGTTCTGTGCCAATGACAGACTGCTGTGTGTCCTACAGAATGTTATTCTGTGTCAATGACAGACTGCTGTGTGTCATACAGAATGTTGTTCTGTGCCAATGACAGACTGCTGTGTGTCATACAGAATGTTGTTCTGTGCCAATGACAGACTGCTGTATGTCATACACAATGTTGTTCTGTGCCAATGGCAGACTGCTGTGTGTCCTACAGAATGTTGTTCCGTGCCAATGACAGACTGCTGTGTGTCCTACAGAATGTTATTCTGTGTCAATGACAGACTGCTGTGTGTCATACAGAATGTTGTTCTGTGCCAATGACAGACTGCTGTGTGTCCTACAGAACGTTGTTCTGTGCCAATGGCAGATTAGTGTGTCATACAGAATGTTGTTCTGTGCCAATGACAGACTGCTGTGTGTCATACAGAATGTTGTTCTGTGCCAATGACAGACTGCTGTGTGTCATACAGAATGTTGTTCTGTGCCAATGACAGACTGCTGTGTGTCATACAGAATGTTGTTCTGTGCCAATGACAGACTGCTGTATGTCATACAGAACGTTGTTCTGTGCCAATGGCAGATTAGTGTGTCATACAGAATGTTGTTCTGTACCAATGACAGACTGCTGTGTGTCCTACAGAACGTTGTTCTGTGCCAATGACAGACTGCTGTGTGTCCTACAGAACGTTGTTCTGTGCCAATGACAGACTAGCTGTGTGTCATTTAGAATCTCATTCCATGCAAGCAACAGCACAGCTATGTGTTGTTTAAAAATTTTTTCCCCTGTCATGGACAGGATGGTCAGAGTCTTATTCTTTGCCAAGAGCACGATAGCCGTATCATGAACAGTCTTATTCCTTGCCATAGACAGGATAGCTATGTCATGAACAGTCTTAGTTCTTGCCATACACAGGATAGCTATGTCATCAACAGTCTTATTCCTTGCCACACACAGGATAGCTATGTCATGAACAGTCTTATTCCTTGCCATAGACAGGATAGCTATGTCATGAACAGTCTTAGTTCTTGCCATACACAGGATAGGTATGTCATCAACAGTCTTATTCCTTGCCACACACAG
>CM031614.1:19988287-20005787 GCA_018398815.1 Conus ventricosus | reverse complement strand
TTCACATCTAGTGGGATTTAAAAAAAATTTAAAAAAACACCTTGTCGACAGAATCTGCATCCGTGGTTTGTTTCGCTCAGAGGATCTGCATCAAACTTTGATGTTTTGCCCGTGTACTGTAACCCATCTTTCCATCAATGTGGATGTCGTCAATACGTTAGTTCTTGTGTCATCTTGTTAACAAACAGACAGACAAACAAACAAACATACGTGCGCTGGATGAAAACATTACTAGCTTGACTGAGGTCACCAGAGGTATGATGACTTTGTGAAATAGCCCCATCCCCACCCTGTAATTCAAGCCCCCCCTCCCTGTGATTCATCCCCACCCTGTAATTCATATCCAAGTCACTCTGTGAAATAGCCTCCCCCCCCCCCCCCCCATCCCCACCCTGTAATTCATATCCTACGTCACTCTGTGAAATAGCCCCCATCCCCACCCTGTAATTCATATCCTAACGTCACTCCGTGAAATAGCCCCCATCCCCACCCTGTAAATCATATCCTAAAGTCACTCTGTGAAATAAACCCCCCCCCCCCCCCCCCTATCCCCACCCTGTAATTCATATCCGACGTCACTCTGTGAAATAGCCCCCCCCCCCCCCATCCCCACCCTGTAATTCATATCCTACGTCACTCTGTGAAATAGCCCCCCCCCCCCCCCCCCCATCCCCACCCTGTAATTCATATCCTACGTCACTCTGTGAAATAACCCCCCCCCCCCCCCCATCCCCACCCTGTAATTCATATCCACGTCACTCTGTGAAATAGCCCCCATCCCCACCCTGTAATTCATAATCCTACGTCACTCCGTGAAATAGCCCCCATCCCCACCCTGTAATTCATATCCTACGTCCCCTCTGTGAAATAGCCCCCCCCCCCCCCCCCCCCATCCCACCCTGTAATTCATATCCTACGTCACTCCGTGAAATAGCCCCCATCCCCATCCTGTAATTCATATCCTACCTCACTCCGTGAAATAGCCCCCTCCCCACCCTGTAATTCATATCCTACGTCACTCCGTGAAATAGCCCCCACCCCACCCTGTAATTCATATCCTACGTCACTCTGTGAAATAGCCCCCATCCCCCCCCTGTAATTCATATCCTACGTCACTCCGTGAAATAGCCCCCATCCCCACCCTGTAATTCATATCCTACGTCACTCTGTGAAATAGCCCCCCCCCCCCCCCCCCCCCCCCCCCATCCCCACCCTGTAATTCATATCCTACGTCACTCCCGTGAAATAGCCCCCATCCCCACCCTGTAATCATATCCTACGTCACTCTGTGAAATAGCCCCCATCCCCACCCTGTAATTCATATCCTACGTCCACTCCGTGAAATACCCCCATCCCCACCCTGTAATTCATATCCTACGTCACTCCGTGAAATAGCCCCCATCCCCACCCTGTAATTCATAAACCTACGTCACTCCGTGAAATAGCCCCCATCCCCACCCTGTAATTCATATCCTACGTCACTTCCGTGAAATAGCCCCCATCCCCCACCCTGTAATTCATATCCTACGTCACTTTCCCTGAAATAGCCCCCTCCCCCCCCCCCCCCCCATCCCCCACCCTGTAATTCATATCCTACGTCACTCCGTGAAAAAAGCCCCCCATCCCCACCCTGTAATTCATATCCTACGTCACTCCGTGAAATAGCCCCCATCCCCACCCTGAAATTCATATCCTACGTACCACTCCGTGAAATAGCCCCCCCCCCCCCCCCCCCCCCATCTCCACCCTGTAATTCATATCCTACGTCACTCCGTGAAATAGCCCCCATCCCCACCCTGTAATTCATATCCTACGTCACTCCGTGAAATAGCCCCCATCCCCACCCTGTAATTCATATCCTACGTCACTCGTGAAATAGCCCCTCCCCCCCCCCCCCCCATCCCCACCCTGTAATTCATATCCTACGTCACTCCGTGAAATAGCCCCCATCCCCACCCTGTAATTCATATCCCACGTCACTCCGTGAAATAGCCCCCATCCCCACCCTGTAATTCATATCCTCAGTCACTCCGTGAAATGCCCCATAGACCCCGTCCCGCCCCCCCCCATCCCCACCCTGTAATTCATATCCTACGTCACTCCGTGAAATAGCCCCCATCCCCACCCTGTAATTCATATCCTACGTCACTCCGTGAAATAGCCCCCCCCCCCCACCCCCCCCCCCCATCCCCACCCTGTCATTCATATCCTACGTCACTGAATTGTGTGCCAGTCATGGTGAACATTAACAACAGGGTTTCCGACAGTGTCTTGTTTCATCTGACAACGAAATGGACGGCGTGGTCATGTTCAGTCTCTGCAGAAATCAATTGTTTCACGCAACTGTCATCGTGAAGACGTTTTAAGCGCGAAAAGTTTCAAATTGTGGTGAACATTGTCGGGTGCCTTTGTAGATGTAGTTGTTATCGACTTCCAGCTCTCAAACTTTGCAATTTTGTCTCATGCTGGCATCACTCTCTCTCTCTCTCTCTCTCTCTCTCTCTCTTCTCCTCTCTCCTCTCTCTCTCTCTCTCATTATAAAACTTCATCCGTCGTAAAAAAAAAAAAGGAAGGGCTAGGAGATTCTCAGTCAAGGGTAATTTTTATCCGTCAAACTAGAAAACCTTTTTGTTTTCGGTAGGCCTGTCCCTAGACTAGACAATGAAATACCCACATATTGTCTTGTGTGTGTGTGTGTGTGTGTGTGTGTGTGTGTGTGTGTGTGTGTGTGTGTGTGTGTGTGTGTGTGCGTGCGTTCGCGCGCGCGCATGTGTGTGTGGCTGTTGTTGTTATGGCCGTTATCGTCGTTGTTTTTTACACCATCGACTCCCATTGTCACTGACGTCAAACAGCTTCCATTGTCACTGACGTCAAAACAGCTCTCATTGTCACTGACGTCCAAACAGCTCCCATTGTCACTGACGTCCAAACAGCTCTCATTGTCACTGACGTCCAAACAGCTTCCATTGTCACTGACGTCCAAACAGCTTCCATTGTCACTGACGTCCAAACAGCTCCCATTGTCACTGACGTCCAAACAGTCCCCACATTCACTGACGTCCAAACAGCTCTCATTGTCACTGACGTCCAAACAGCCCCCATTGTCACTGACGTCCAAACAGCTACCATTTTCACTGACGTCCAAACAGCTCTCATTGTCACTGACGTCCAAACAGCTCTCATTGTCACTGACGTCCAAACAGCCATTGTCACTGACGTCCAAACAGCTCTCATTGTCACTGACGTCCAAACAGCTCTCATTGTCACTGACGTCCAAACAGCCCCCATTGTCACTGACGTCCAAACAGCTCTCATTGTCACTGACATCCAAACAGCTCTCATTGTCACTGACGTCCAAACAGCTCTCATTGTCACTGATGTCCAAACAGCTCTCATTGTCACTGACGTCCAAACAGCTCTCATTGTCACTGACGTCCAAACAGCTCTCATTGTCACTGGACGTCCAAACAGCTCTCATCGTCACTGACGTTCAAACAGCTCTCATTGTCACTGACGTCCAAACAGCTTCCATTGTCACTGACGTCCAAACAGTCCCCATTGTCACTGACGTCCAAACAGCTTCCATTGTTACTGACGTCCGAACAGCTCCCATTGTCACTGACGTCCAAACAGCTTCCATTGTTACTGACGTCAAAACAGCTCTCATTGTCACTGACGTCCAAACAGCTCTCATCGTCACTGACGTCCAAACAGCTCTCATTGTCACTGACGTCCAAACAGCTTCCATTGTCACTGACGTCCAAACAGTCCCCATTGTCACTGACGTCCAAACAGCTTCCATTGTTACTGACGTCCGAACAGCTTTTGTCTCATGCTTGGCATCACTCTCTCTCTCTCTCTCTCTCTCTCTCTCTCTTCTCTCTCTCTCTCTCTCTCTCATTATAAAACTTCATCTGTCGTAAAAAAAAAAGGAAGGGCTAGGAGATTCTCAGTCAAGGGTAATTTTTATCCGTCAAACTAGAAAACCTTTTTGTTTTCGGTAGGCCTGTCCCTAGACAATGAAATACCCACATATTGTCTGTTGTGTGTGTGTGTGTGTGTGTGTGTGTGTGTGTGTGTGTGTGTGGTGTGGTGTGTGTGTGTGTGTGTGTCGCGTGGCGGTGATGTGTGTGTGGTGTTGTTGTTAGGCCGTATCGTCGTTGTTTTCAACCTACTCCCGTCATGACGTCAAACGCTTGCATTTGTATGGCCACGTCAACAGCTCCCTTGTCATGTTCCATCCATCACTCCCATTGTCACACTGACGTCCCAAACAGTCCCACATTGTCACTGACGTCCAAACAGCTCTCATTGTCACTGACGTCCAAACAGCTTCCATTGTCACTGACGTCCAAACAGTCCATTGTCACTGACGTCCAAACAGATCTCATTGTCACTGACGTCCGAACAGCTCTCCATTGTCACTGACGTCCAAACAGCTCTCATTGTCACTGACGTCCAAACAGCTCTCATTGTCACTGACGTCCAAACAGCTCCATTGTCACTGACGTCCAAACAGCTTCCATTGTCACTGACGTCCAAACAGCTCTCATTGTCACTGACGTCCAAACAGCTCTCATTGTCACTGACGTCCAAACAGCTCCATTGTCACTGACGTCCAAACAGCCCATTGTCACTGACGTCCAAACAGCCCATGGTCACTGACGTCCAAACAGCCACCATTGTCACTGACGTCCAAACAGCTCTCATTGTCACTGACGTCCAAACAGCTCTCATTGTCACTGACGTCCAAACAGCCCCATTGTCACTGACGTCCAAACAGCTCCATTGTCACTGACTCCAAACAGCTCTCAGAGTCACTGACGTCCAAACAGCCCATTGTCACTGACGTCCAAACAGCTCTCATTGTCACTGACATCCAAACAGCTCTGATTGTCACTGACGTCCAAACAGCTTCATTGTCACTGCGTCCAACGTCCAAACAGCTCTCATTGTCACTGACGTCCAAACAGCTCCATTGTCACTGACGTCCAAACAGCTTCCATTGTCACTGACGTCCAAACAGCTTCCATTGTCACTGACGTCCAAACAGCTTCCATTGTTACTGACGTCCGAAACAGCTCTCATTGTCACTGACGTCCAAACAGCCCATTGTCACTGACGTCCAAACAGCCCCATTGTCACTGACGTCCAAACAGCTACCATTGTCACTGACGTCCAAACGCTCTCATTGTCACTGACGTCCAAACAGCCCCATTGTCACTGACAGTCCAAACAGCTCTCATTGTCACTGACGTCCAAACAGCTCTCATTGTCACTGACGTCCAAACAGCCCCCATTGTCACTGACGTCCAAACAGTCTAACAGCTCATTGTCACTGACGTCCAAACAGCTCTCATTGTCACTGACGTCCAAACAGCCCCCATTGTCACTGACGTCCAAACAGCTCTCATTGTCACTGACGTCCAAACAGCTCTCATTGTCACTGACGTCCAAACAGCCCCATTGTCACTGACGTCCAAACACCCCCATTGTCACTGACGTCCAAACAGCTCCATGTCACTGACGTCAAACAGCTCTCATTGTCACTGACGTCCAAACACCCCCATTGTCACTGACGTCCAAACAGTCAAACAGCTCTCATTGTCACTGACATCCAAACAGCTCTCATTGTCACTGACGTCCAAACAGCCCCATTGTCACTGACGTCCAAACAGCTCTCATTGTCACTGACGTCCAAACAGCTCTCATTGTCACTGACGTCCAAACAGCCCCATTGTCACTGACGTCCAAACAGCTCCATTGTCATGACGTCAACAGCTACATTGTCACTGAGTCCAAACAGCTCTCATTGTCATGACGTCCAACAGCTTATGTCACTGACGTCCAAACATCCCCATTGTCACTGACGTCCAAACAGCTCTCATTGTCACTGACGTCCAAACAGCTCTCAGTGTCACTGACGTCCAAACAGCCCCCATTGTCACTGACGTCCAAACAGCTCTCATTGTCACTGACATCCAAACAGCTCTCATTGTCACTGACGTCCAAACAGCTCTCATTGTCACTGACGTCCAAACAGCTCTCATTGTCACTGACGTCCAAACAGCCCCCATTGTCACTGACGTCCAAACAGCTCTCATTGTCACTGACGTCCAAACAGCTCTCATTGTCACTGACGTCCAAACAGCTCTCATTGTCACTGACGTCCAAGCAGCTCTCATTGTCACTGACGTCAAAACAGCTCTCATTGTCACTGACGTCCAAACAGCTTCCATTGTCACTGACGTCCAAACAGTCCCCATTGTCACTGACGTCCAAACAGCTCCCATTGTCACTGACGTCCAAACAGCTTCCATTGTCACTGACGTCCAAACAGCTTCCATTGTTACTGACGTCCGAACAGCTCCCATTGTCACTGACGTCCAAACAGCTCTCATTGTCACTGACGTCCAAACAGTCCCCACATTCACTGACGTCCAAACAGCTCTCATTGTCACTGACGTCCAAACATTCCCCATTGACACTGACGTCCGAACAGTCCCCATTGTCATTGACGTCCAAACAGTCCCCATTGTCACTGACGTCCAAACAGCTCTCATTATCACTGACGTCCGAACAGCTCTCATTGTCACTGACGTCCAAACAGCTCTCATTGGCACTGACGTCCGAACAGCTCTCATTGTCACTGACGTCCAAACCCCAATTCAGTTTATTTTATCACTGTGCGATCACTTCCTCTTGTCTTACACTGTCTTTAAATCAGTTTACTTCATCACTGTGTGATCAGTTCCTCTTGTCTCACACTGTCGTTAAATCAGTTTTTTTTATCCCTGTGTGATCAGTTCCTCTTGTCTCTCACTGTCTTTAAATCAGTTTATTTCATCACTGTGCTGATCACTTCCTCTTCTCTCCCACTGTCTATTAATCAGTTTACTTCATCACTGTGCTGGTCACTTCCTCTTGTCTCACACTGTTTTTAAATCAGTTTATTTCATCACTGTGCTGATCACTTCCTCTTCTCTCCCACTGTCTATTAATCAGTTTACTTCATCACTGTGCTGGTCACTTCCTCTTGTCTCACACTGTTTTTAAATCAGTTTATTTTATCACTGTGCTGATCACTTCCTCTTGTCTCACACTGTCTATAAAATCAGTTTATTTCATCACTGGGCTGATCTGATCACTTCCTCTTCTTTCACACTGTCTGATTTTTTTCCCTTTTCTTTCATTACTGTCGGCTAATGGTTCTCTCCCTTTGTGGGCCGTTCGCTTGTCTTTGTTACCGCACCTCTTACACAAGTCAGATCAGGACACAGCTTGGGAAATGCCACCTTTCCTGTGGTAATCTTGTGACGAGGTAGTGACCATTGAACACACTTTGGTCAGCTGTCCATTGTGACGAGGTAGTGACCATTGAACACACTTTGGTCAGCTGTCCATTGTGACGAGGTAGTGACCATTGAATACACTTTGGTCAGCTGTCCATTGTGACGAGGTAGTGACCATTGAATACACTTTGGTCAGCTGTCCATTGTGACGAGGTAGTGACCATTGAAAACACTGTAGTAATTGTCCATTGTGACGAGGTAGTGACCATTGAACACATTGTAGTGTAGTGTCCATTGTGACGAGGTAGTGAGCATTGAACACATTGTAGTGTAGTGTCCATTGTGACGAGGTAGTGACCATTGAACACACTGTGGTGTCCATTGCGACGAGGTAGTGACCATTGAACACACTGTGGTCGTTGTCCATTGTGACGATGTAGTGACCATTGAACACACTGTGGTGTCCATTGCGACGAGGTAGTAACCATTGAACACACTGTGCTCGTTGTCCATTGTGACGAGGTTGTGACCATTGAACACACTGTGGTCGTTGTCCATTGTGACGAGGTAGTGATCATTGAGCACACTGTGGTCATTGTCCAATGTGACGAGGTAGTGACCATTTAACACACTGTGGTCATTGTCCAATGTGACGAGGTAGTGACCATTGAACACACTGTGGTCATTGTCCATTGTGACGAGGTAGTGACCATTGAACACCTTGTGGTCGTTGTCCATTGTGACGAAGTAGTGACCATTGAACACATTGTGGTCGTTGTCCATTGTGACGAAGTAGTGACCATTGAACACTGTGGTCAGCTGTCCATTGTGACGAGGTAGTGACCATTGAACACACTGTGGTCGTTGTCCATTGTGACGAGGTAGTGACCATTGAACACACTGTGGTCATTGTCCATTGTGACGAGGTAGTGACCATTGAACACACTGTGGAAGGTGGGCGTCAGCCGTCCATTCTGCAGCCCTATGGCTTTGTCTGTATTTGCATTTCAGTGCTGTCAGTTCTTTTCTGTGTGTATGTACTTTTCAATTCTATCAATGCAATTCTGTGTGTATTTCCATTTCAATGCTGTCAGTTCTTTTCTGTGTGTATTTACATTTCAATTCTATCAATGCAATTCTGTGTGTATGTACCTTTCAATGCTGTCAGTTCTTTTCTGTGTATATTTACATTTCAATGCTATCAATGCAATTCTGTGTGTATTTCCATTTCAATGCTGTCAGTTCTTTTCTGTGTGTATTTACAATTCAATGCTGTCAGTGCTTTTCTGTGTGTATTTCCATTTCAATGCTGTCAGTGCTTTTCTGTGTGTATTTCCATTTCAATGCTGTCAGTGCTTTTCTGTGTGTATTTACATTTCAATGCTGTCAGTGCTTTTCTGTGTGTATTTACAATTCAATGCTGTCAGTGCTTTTCTGTGTGTATTTACATTTCAATGATGGCAATGCTTTTAGACGCTTTTTCGAACTCTTAGAGTAATCAATAATTAGTAAAGAGGATTAGATGGCGCTCTCAGCGCGGCCTATTAATCCGCCTTAAGGAAGTCAGCTTAGCTACATTGCCGGTTTCTTTCCAATTAAAAGAAAAAAAAAATCAAGACTTAACTTTAGGGGGGGGGGGGGGGGGGGGGGGGGGCTTCTTTTTCCTGTATGGGAGTTTCACGAATAGCCAGCAGAGCTATATCACTAAAAACTATAAAGACAATAAGCAAAGAAATAAAACAAAGAAAAGGAAGGAAGAAAGAAACAAAGCTGTGACCTCTCTATTTGACTGACCCTGTCCCCCCCTTTCGGCAGAACGGTGCACAATCGCCGAATTCGGGTGACCATGGCCCGGCCTCGCACCAAAGGCACGCGTAGCGGCGGCACGTTCAACCCGTACCTGCGCTGTTACCAGTGCGGCAAGATGGGCCACTTCTCCCGGGTCTGCCGGGCACACCAGTGGAGCTCCGTGGGAGAAGACAGCAGACCCCGCAGGTGAGGCAAAGAACTGCACTGTCTGTGTCTGTGTGGGCCTGTCGGATATTGAGGGGTGGGGGGTGGGGGGGGGGGGGGGGGGGGGGGGAGGGGAGGCGGTGGAGGGTACCTGTTGCCTTTGTCTGTGCCTGCCCAAGTCTGTGGTCTCCTGAACCCTTACCTTTTGCCCCCTCCCTCCTCCCCCTCCTCCATACCCTTCTTTTTTATCTCTTCCTTTTGCTTAGCAGGTCATTTCGTCAGGTTTAGGTTTTTATTTCGTCACTTTTAATGTCAATCAGGTAGACATTCCCTCAGGTTTAATTTCAGCCAGGTAAGTATCCCTCACTGGTTTGTGTTCAGCCAGTTACGTATTCCCTCAGGTTTATGTTGAGTCAGTTAGGTATTCCCTCAGGTTTATGTTGAGTCTGTTAGGTATTCCCTCAGGTTTATGTTGAGTCAGTTACGTATTCCCTCAGGTTTATGTTGAGTCAGATACGTATTCCCTCAGGTTTATGTTGAGTCAGTTACGTATTCCCTCAGGTTTTATGTTGAGTCAGTTACGTATTCCCTCAGGTTTATGTTGAGTCAGGAAGGTATTGCCTCAGGTTTATGTGGAGTCAGGAAGGTATTCCCTCAGGTTTATGTGGAGTCAGGAAGGTATTCCCTCAGTCAGGAAGATATTCCCTCAAGTTTATGTGGAGTCAGGAAGGTATTCCCTCAGGTTTATGTGGAGTCAGGAAGGTATTGCCTCAGGTTTATGTGGAGTCAGGAAGGTATTCCCTCAGGTTTATGTGGAGTCAGGAAGGTATTCCCTCAGTCAGGAAGGTATTCCCTCAAGTTTATGTGGAGTCAGGAAGGTATTCCCTCAGTCAGGAAGGTATTCCCTCAGTCAGGAAGGTATTCCCTCAGTCAGGAAGGTATTCCCTCAGGTTTATGTGGAGTCAGGAAGGTATTCCCTCAGTCAGGAAGGTATTCCCTCAGTCAGGAAGGTATTCCCTCAGGTTTATGTGGAGTCAGGAAGGTATTCCTCAGGTTTATGTGTAGTCAGGAACGTATTCCCTCAGGTTTATGTGTAGTCAGGAAGGTATTCCCTCAGGTTTTTTTTTTTTTTTTTCCCTCCACCACCCCCGCCTTTACCTTTTTTTTTTTTCTTCTTTCATTTTTAGCTCGTTTTTTTTTTCTTTTTTTTTCTCCTTTTTTGTTTTGTTTTGTTTTGTTTTGTAAAGGCGGTCCTTTTTTTTTTTTTTTTTTATGTGGTTTATGTGGAGTCAGGAAGGTATTGCCTCAGGTTTATGTGGAGTCAGGAAGGTATTCCCTCAGGTTTATGTGGAGTCAGGAAGGTATTCCCTCAGTCAGGAAGGTATTCCCTCAGGTTTATGTGGAGTCAGGAAGGTATTCCCTCAGTCAGGAAGATATTCCCTCAAGTTTATGTGGAGTCAGGAAGGTATTCCCTCAGGTTTATGTGGAGTCAGGAAGGTATTGCCTCAGGTTTATGTGGAGTCAGGAAGGTATTCCCTCAGGTTTATGTGGAGTCAGGAAGGTATTCCCTCAGTCAGAAAGGTATTCCCTCAGGTTTATGTGGAGTCAGGAAGGTATTCCTCAGTCAGGAAGGTATTCCCTCAGTCAGGAAGGTATTCCCTCAGTCAGGAAGGTATTCCCTCAGTCAGGAAGGTATTCCCTCAGGTTTATGTGGAGTCAGGAAGGTATTCCCACAGTCAGGAAGGTATTCCCTCAGTCAGGAAGGTATTCCTCAGGTTTATATGGAGTCAGGAAGGTATTCCCTCAGGTTTATGTGTAGTCAGGAAGGTATTCCCTCAGGTTTATGTGGAGTCAGGAAGGTATTCCCTCAGGTTTATGTGGAGTCAGGAAGGTATTCCCTCACTGTTCATGTCAATCAGGTAGATATTCCCTCAGGTTTCATGTCAATCGGGTAGACATTCCCTCAGGTTTCATGTCAATCGGGTAGACATTCCCTCAGGTTTTATTTCACCCAAGCAGCATTCCTGATTCATCCAATTCCCGGGACAAAGCTGCCCAGTGCTAAAGAAGCCGGCCAGTGATTTTCCTTTTTGACCCCACCACTTTCTTCTTCTTGTTCTTCTTCTCTTTACGGAAAGGTAATGCAGTAAGTAAAGATACAGCAAGTGTAGAAAGAAAAACAAACAATAAAGGGGCGCTCACTCACCCCAACTCCGCGACTAAGTCATTACTGTCACCAGCAGAGGGCTTAGTAGGTGTTGCCCTGCATAATATGTTGGATCAGAACAGACACATCGGAATACCACCGAGGTGATTCGGCGGTAGCGCGGCGTGTTCTTTGCTGGGTGGCCTTGCGAGGTTCAGACACAGTTGTTCCCTGTCGATTGTCGGTGCCAGGGCTACATAGGGGAGGGGCTCATCTGGGTGTATCAGTGTGTAGGACAAACGACGTGGCCAGAATGAGCGACGTGTTGAGCAGTGCCGCAGACAGCCTCTACCTTTCACTGTTGTAGCCCAACCGACCACGCAGCTCAGCAGGGCCCCAAAGAGTCTCTACCTTTTACTGTTGTAGCCCAACTGACCACGCAGCGCCTTTTTCAGGGTTGTCACTCTCAGCCAGATTTTTTTTTTAAAAAGGTCACATGCCACAAAGAAGAGGGGTTTTTTTTTTTGTTTGTTTTTGTTTTTGTTTTGTTTTGTTTTGTTTTCTTCATCCTCCAATCATTTATTTTTCAACACTGAAAAAAGAATATTTTAACATTGTTTCCTTTTTTTTAAAAAAGTTGAAGCCTTCATCCTCCTCATCACCCCCCCCCCCCCCCCCCCCCCCCCCCTTCTTTTTTTTTAAAAATCTGACAAGTAATCACAACTCTGCGGCACCATAGAAATCTGTGTGTTCTGTGACCAGTGGACATTCTCTGTATGTTCTGTGACCAGTGGACATTCTCTGTGTGTTCTGTGACCAGTGGACATTCTCTGTGTTTTCTGTGACCAGTGGACATTCTCTGTGTGTTCTGTGACCAGTGGACATTCTCTGTGTGTTGTGTGACCTGTGGACATTCTCTGTGTGTTCTGTGACCAGTGGACATTCTCTGTGAGTTCTGGGCCCTTCGGGGGTTGCGACCTTGTCGTGGTCGGAGGGCTTGCGTGGCCCAGTGATCCCTTAGGCTTTGCTGGCGGGGGCATCAATACTTAAAGATAGGCTGGTTTTTTTCCAACTGCTTCTAGGCCTGTGAAGTTGAGATGCTGCCTGGCCTAAGCGTAACGTGGTAAGGAGTTGATGCCCCTGGTAGGGCTTCCCATGTCAGATAGGCTAAGGGTGAGGATCCTGACTAAGAGTAACCGCCTTTCTCTTTTTCTTCTTTTCTGCCTCTCTTATTTGGCACTTTTCTTTCTTCGTCTCCCCTTCAAGTCTTCTTTTCCACACTCCTTTTCTCTCTGTGGTCTCCTTAAGATCCGCCGCGTTTGCCGTGCGGTGCGACCTGTGTCGGAGGGGAATGAGATCCTGGTGATTGAGAGGGCCAGCGCTCTCAACACATCACTTTGGCTCGGACCTCTCCTAGACAGGAAGTACACTTTGGCCCGGGTGTACTAATCGGCTCCCCTTCTTGGGGCTGGGTCAAGACAGACACTCCCCCTACTGGCCAAGTAAACCCTTGCAGTGCTCAGCTCTCTGTTCCCGGGAGTTGAGCATGATCAGGGGGGATAGGGTTGGTGGCTTCTGTTTGTCGTATGTCTCTCCCGAAGCCTGGAAGGGGTCAAGACATTGGTTTCTTGGCCCTGGCCCCTTAGTTGGACTCCAAGGTGGGTGGGTAAGGGAGGGATGAAAACACAATGCACTAAATATGGCTTTTTCAAAAACAATTCCCCCAAAAAGAAGAGGAAGGCAGCATCCCCTATTTCAGGGGATTTCGATTCTGACAGCGATTCGGATATGGAGGTACGAAGAGGACAGGTTTCTGGGCTTCCTGGCTCGTGATGGAAGGGACGGAGCAGGAAAGACCCTTTCAGCTCTGAGCCCTTTTGCTATCCAAAAGGGCTTTCAAGGTATAGCAGGTGACCTCGGTCCATCAAGAGGTTGTGGAATGGTTCATTTCTTATTCAATGTAAATCACAAAAACAATCTGAACAGCTGCTAAAGGCAACAAAACTAGTGGACAGGGAGATCAAGGTGACTCCCCACAAGCAGTTGAATTCGTCAAAAGGTGTGATTCGCTGTCGAGAGTTAACAGGTGTCTCAGAGGCAGAAATTAAGACGGAACTGGCGTCCCAGGGTGTGACGGAGGTACGCAGGGTGACGGTAAAGAAAGGTTCAGAGAGAGTGGCCACAACACCCTCTTTCTGACCTTCTGCACCCTGTGCTGCCTCCGGTCATCAAAGTTGGCTACTTGAATGTCCGGGTTCAGTTATATGTTCCGTCCCGTTGAGGTGCTTCAGGTGCCAGAAATTTGGCCATGTCAGGGACCGCTGTTCAGGGCAAGAGGTATGCGGTGTTTGCTGCAAGGCAACCCATGATGGGCCGTGTCAAGATCGGCACATTGTGCTAACTGCGGTGGCGACCGTCCCTCCTCTTCACGAAACTGTCTCTTTGGATTCAAGAATCCGCTATACAACGCATTAAAACAGAAAAGAAGACCTCGTTTTTTGAAGCCCGGAAACAGGTTGTGGGCAGTCAGATGCCGACAGCTTCTTCCTATGCTTCAGCTGTAAGAAAGTTCCCTCAGTTCCTACTCGGTCAGTTTGCTGTCAGACTGATGAATTCATGTTTTCGAAAACATTGCAAGGAAGAACTGTCAACTCTGGTGGAAGCAGGTCCACCACCTTCCAACCCAAAGTGACTGCCCTGGTGGAGGCAAAAAATCCGCCACCCCTCAGACTGCCCAGCAGTCTACAACATCTGCTGCTGGGCAGATTAAAAAACCAGCAATCCCCCTCGAATTCCTCTGTCCAGTGCCCGTGCGGGCAAGGGAGTTCAACCCAGTGTGGAGATGGTGGAGTGAGGGAAGAAACCTCCACCGTCTCCCAAATCCAGACCACCTTCACCTGTTGGCAAGTCTGCCAGCAGGTCTGTAGACCAACATACTCCAGTGAAACTAAATAACAAATTCACTCCATTGGAAGCAGACGTTGAGGAGGAGATGACCTGATCTCTCTCCTTTTTGCCCTCTGCACCATGGATAGTACAATATTCCATTGGAATATCCGTGGACTAAATTCCAACTTCGAGGAGCTGCAGCTTCTGTGTCAATCTATAAAACCTTCCGTCGTGGATCTTCAGGAAACTCAAATTCAAAGCCAGAAGACCTTTACTCTTTCTGGCTTTAATATTCTTTCAAAACCTGCACAACCATCCACGTTGGGACTGTCGGGCGGTGTTACCCTTCTCCTGCACAAAACTTTGTTGTATAGTCCTGTCGCTCTGTCTACCTCCCTTCAGGCTGTAGCTGCGAGAGTCACTCTCCACAAGACTGTGACAATCTGTTCCCTTTATCTCCACCTTCTGTCCCGGTTTGTCGTCAGGACCTTGTCAGTCTGAACTTCCTCGACCTTTTTTGCTGTTGGGTGACTTTAACGGTCACAATCCTCTTTGGGGTAGTGTCAGTACGTCATCCAGAGGTTGCTAATTGAGGATGCCCTTTCGGATTTAGATTTGTGTTGTCTGAACGACGGATCTGCAACTTACCTCCATTCTTCCACAGGTTCACTTTCGTGTTTAGATTTGTCGGTTTGTGACCCCTCGCTGGTCCTGGACTATGAGTGGTCTGTCCATGACGATCTGCACGGAAGTGACCATTTCCCTGTCCTTCTGCAACCTGTAATAACTGAACACGTCTCTGTCTCTCAACATCTAAATTATAAGAAAGCAAACTGGGATCTATTTGCAGCCACTATTTCTCAGGAATTCCAGGACACTGATTTTCTTCAGAGTCCGGACCCAGCCGAATCACTGACTAACACTGTGATCAAGTGTGCTAAAGCTTGTATTCCAGTGTCTTCCGATAAACTTCAAATGCCAAAAACACCTTGGTTTGATTCAGACTCCCAACAAATTTCCAAAGTTCGAAAACGGGCTCAGCGTCAGGTGTACCAACGACCTTCGGGTCCCAACGCTCGAGCCCATCAGAAGCTCCGTGCCAAATCGAGACACACTTTTAAAATCAGTAAACGTCGGTCCTGGAGAAGTTTCTGCTCCAGGCTGACATCGAAACTTCCAAGAAAAAAGTGTGGAACATCATTAAGAAAATCAAAGGGAAGAACACCTGTCCCACTGTGAACCATCTCAAGTTTTCGGATTCTTTAATAACTGAGAAGAAAGCAGTTGCTAATCTGCTTGCTTCAACAATTGAAAAGAATTCCTCCTCTTCTAACAAATCAGCCACTTTTGTCAAAAACAAAGCCCTTAAAGAAAATCGCCCTGTAACTTTTCGTCAAACAACATGGAAGACTACAATCTTCCTTTCACGTTAAACGAACTAAAATCTGCCTTACTTTCTTGCAGTGATTCCTCTCCAAGTCTAGATGAAATCCATTATCAACTGTTGAAACATCTTCCGCAAATAGGTCTGAACATCCTGCTACAGGTATACAACCATGTGTGGACTACAGGTTGCTTTCCACCCTCTTGGCGGAAAGCTCTCATTATTCCCATCCCCAAACCTGGAAAAGATCTTTCTAACCCATCAAACTACCGTCCCATAGCTTTGACAAGCTGTATCTGTAAATTGATGGAAAAAATGGTCAATGCTAGGCTCATGTGGAAACTCGAAACCGATGGCCTTTTGGCAAAAGAACAGTGTGGTTTCCGCAAACATCGGACTACCGTTGACCATTTGATTCGTCTGGAATCTACACTTCGGAACGCCTTTTTGAACAGACAGCATGCAGTGGCAATTTTCTTTGACTTAGAGAAGGCCTACGATACCACTGGAAGTCGGGGATACTTCATGATCTCCATGATCTGGGTTTTCGAGGTCATCTTCCGCTTTTCATTCAAAATTTTTTGGCAGAACAACAGTTTCAGGTCCGGGTTGGCACCACTCTCTTGATGTCCACGAGCAGGAGTTGGGTGTTCCACAGGGGAGCATACTGTCTCCTGCCCTCTTTAGTATTAAAATCAACAACATTGTTCAATCAGTTCAGCAGGGTTCAGACTGCTCATTGTTTGTGGATGATTTTGCTGTCTACGCAACTGGAAGCCTGTACCCGAGTGTCCAGCGCAGGCTCCAGCTTTGCGTAGATAACATCCATCGGTGGGCAGATGAAAACGGTTTCACCTTTTCTCCAACAAAGACGCAGTGTATTCACTTCCATAATTTCCGTCAGTTTTTTCCAGATCCTGAAATTCAAGTCGGGAAATCTCCATTCCAGCTGTTAAAGAGGCCAAATTTCTGGGAGTTATTTTTGACCAGAAACTTAACTTTCTCAGCCATATTAAAAACCTCAAAACTGCTTGCCAGAAAGCACTGAATATTCTGCGGGTCGTAGCGCACACCGACTGGGGCGCTGATAAGAAAACTTTGTGCACCTCTACAGAGCCCTGGTCCGTTCCAAACTGGACTACGGTTGTGCTGTGTACGGCTCCGCAAGATCGTCTTACCTCAAACTCTTGGACCCTATCCACCATCAAGGGCTTCGTCTCTGTCTTGGAGCGTTCCGCACCACCCTGTGTACAGCCTGTATGCGGAGGCGGATGAACCTTCACTGTCCAACCGCAGGCTGAAACTGTCTTTGAATTATTATATCCGACTGTTCTCCGAACCGCAGAATCCTGCCTATGACTGTGTCTTTGACCCCCCGTCCCAAAGTAAGTTTGAAAACAACCGAAATGTATTCCGCCGTTTGGTCTTCGTATGCGGCCTCACGTGCGGAATGCAGGTCTAGACCTAGGAGTTGTGTCGGATTTTTCCAAGTTTCCGGATCAACCTCCGTGGACCTTTTTCACACCAGCGATTCGTTTCGATCTTGCAGCTTTTCGCAAAGAGTCTACCAGCTCTCTGGCGTACAAGGCTTTGTATGCTGAGCTCTGTTCCAAATTCCCATCCTATCAAAAAGTTTTCACTGACGGTTCCAAGTCTGAGGATGGAGTGGCCTGTGCAGCCTACTGCCCTGGGGTTCCTTCTCAGATACTGTTGGAACATATACATTCAGATGCTTCTGTCTATTCTGCTGAACTTACTGCTCTGGTACTGGCTTTGAAGATAATCTCACATTCTTCGAAGAGGGACTTTCTGGTTCTGTCGGATTCGCTGTCAGCT
>CM031614.1:19960787-19980787 GCA_018398815.1 Conus ventricosus | reverse complement strand
ACCAACCGGTCAGTCAGTCAGTCACTCACTCACTCACTCAGTCAATCAATCACTCCATCTGTGACGTGGGACAGAGTACATTGTCGTGCTGTGTTTTTGTGCAGGGAAGGAAGGAGAAACAGGTGGACAGGTACTACAGCAAGTCCCAGAAGATACCGCGGCGGAACAGTTCCTCCGGTGGCGCCACCTACAGGAGGTTCTAGCCTTGGGCACGGCACGGACAATAGTTGTAACATTCCAGCATCGCTTGGTTCTATCCCCTTCGGCTCGGCAATGACACGGACAACAGTTGTAACATTCCAGCATCGCTTGGTTTTGTCTTCGACTCGGCAACGAAATGGACAATACTTGTAACATTCCAGCATCGACTGGCTTCCCTTCGGCTCGGCAATGACATGGACAACAGTTTCAGCATTCCAGCAATTCTGGAATGACATGGACAACCGTTGCGCCATTCCAGCCTCTCTTGGTTTCCCTTCGGCTTGGTAAAAATACAAACGACATTTTGACACGACAGACAACCGTCAAATCACAATGAAGCACAATCACCCCCAACAACATGGGGGAAAAAAGTAAAACAACGACAACAAAAACCCCATTCAGTGTCTGCAAAAGGCGTTCCGAATAGGTCTTCTTGATAGATGACAACAAAGTAATATGAATAGATAAATATGCCATGAATAGGGCCTAAGAGCAAAAATGTTTTTTTTTAATACAGACATGCAGCTCTTCCTAGTAAGTCCGACCACAATCTGGGATAGATAGATAGATAGATAGATAGATAGATAGATAGATAGATAGATAGATAGATAGATAGATAGATAGAGGGATAGATAGAGGGATAGATACATAGAGGGATAGATAGATAGATAGATAGATAGATAGATAGATAGATAGATAGAGGGATAGATAGATAGATAGAAGGATAGATAGATAGATAGATAGATAGATAGATAGATAGATAGATAGATAGATAGACAGATAGAAGGATAGAAGGATAGATAGATAGATAGATAGATAGATAGATAGATAGATAGATAGATAGATAGATAGATAGATAGAAACAAGCTGTATCCAATGAACAAAATGGTCTCAGTGCCCATGCCTCGCAAATAAAACGAAAATCATGCATGAACAAGTAGTCTGTCTTAAATTATGAATACCGACACCCGGACGGAGACATTTTTCTTCTTCTTCTTTTTTTTTTTTAACCGGAGAGCTATAATAATTATGATCGTTTTGCCGATTGCTTTGATTACTGTACAAACTATTTGACAGTTGACAGTTGGAGGCAGTGGATGGGTCCTGGCATGCCCGTTGTTCCACGCCTCATAAACCTCAGAACCAACTTGGAAAAGTTTGTCATGTCTTCCGTTATCTCTTATCGCAGCATCCTCCCTCTGCATAGGTTGTCGATGTATTTCGGTTGGTAGTCTTGTGGTCTAACAATGCGCATAGGTTGTCCGATGTATTTCGGTTGGTAGTCTTGTGGTCTAACAATGCGCATAGGGTTGTCCGATGTATTTCGGTTGGTAGTCTTGTGGTCTAACAATGCGCATAGGTTGTCCGATGTATTTCGGTTGGTAGTCTTGTGGTCTAACAATGCGCATAGGTTGTCGATGTATTTCGGTTGGTAGTCTTGTGGTCTAACAATGCGCATAGGTTGTCCGATGTATTTCGGTTGGTAGTCTTGTGGTCTAACAATGTTCTTTTCTGTAAAACTGTCATTCATGGGCCTTTACTTCACTTGGTAGGATGCAAGCTGGAAATCCTTGGCTCTTTTCTCTTTATTGTCGGTGATGTTATGGTAGAATGGCACACACATTGGTTGAAGCAGTTAGCCAACATGATAGCTTTCAGAGCATTTGCTGAGTCACCGGCCATTAGTAAGTAATAGCGTTCAGAATTTTATCTGTGGCACCTTTCATAACAATATTCGTAGCAGCATTCGGGATATCCGTTGATTTACCACTTTAATAGCACTCAGAATATACCTTAAGTTAACCTTCATAACAGCAAAGTTTAAGAGAAATTCAAATAAATCCGCCGGTTGACATGGACAAACAAATTGCTAGACAAAATACGACGCGTTTCGACCTCTTAGGTCTTCTTCAAGCAAGGCAAACAACATTCAGGACAATGCAAACGAAGAATGAGCAATCGCTTATCTTCTCAAATTCAGCAAAAACTAACATCGGCAAGCAAATTTGAAAGTAACTTCATAATAACAATAAGCAGTCCCTTCGTTATTCTTCGTTTTACCATTCAGAATATTACTCCAGTAATCATTTGAAATAGTACTCCGAATGTCCATTGAGTCCCTCCTCGCAATAGAATATTCCTTGAAGTAATCTTTGCACTAGCGTTCAGCATGTGCCATGATTCACCATTAGTAACAACCTGCGGAACGATTTATTGATTCATTTTACAACGAAACTATAGTAAGCATTTAAGTGCTGCATACGACCCCCAACAGTTCAGCCGATATAAGTCATAGCCCAGCTACGTCATTGTCAGTTAGTCTACTTTGAATCTTCGCGCGAATTGAATACAGGCATGGAGTCTTAGTCGTTGTCCTCGAATGTCGGGGTATTGTTGTTGGAAGGCACATATACCGGTTCAAACAATGGGTTTCCATTCTTCGTAATAACATGCAGGGCCAGAAAGCGAGGCATGCGCAGTGCGACCGTCGTTTTTTTTTTTATTGGACAGCTATGGAGAGTAAGCATGGGGGAGAAAAATATATTACTTTAAAAAAAAAGTATGTGTGAAGTTGAAAGCTGGCTTGATGTATTGTGAACTGAAATCACGAATGCGTGAGAGAGAGAGAGAGAGAGAGAGAGAGAGAGAGAAAAGAAGTCATGCGTATTCGTCTACAAGTATCCATAATAACAGAACAAACCACAGTACTCTATCCTCGATATTTAATACATTCATAAATGCAGTATGTTCAATAGTTTTATTTTTTCTCATTTCTTTTCATTTAGTGTGGACAGGAGCGTCTTCAAATGGATTAAAAGTGCTCGCAATATGTCACAGAGAGAGAGAGAGAGAGAGAGAGAGAGAGAGAGAGAGAGAGAGAGAGAGAGAGAGAGAGAGAGAGAGAGAGAGCGGTGTGAATACACACAGAGCATGTGTTTCTTTTTTATTGAAAAAAAATCAGCATACCTACTTTTTTGTGGGAACGTTTGCCCACAAAAATCAGAAAACTGAGGGGAATGATACTTGTGTAAGTGACTCTGTGTGTGTGTGTGTGTGTGTGTGTGTGTGTGTGTGTGTGTGCGTGCGTGCGTGCGTGCGTGCGTGCGTGCGTGCGTGCGTGCGTGCGTGCGTGCGTGTGTGTGTGTGTGTGTGTGTGTGTGTGTGTGTGTGTGTGTGTGTGTGTGTGTGTGTGTGTATGTGTGTGTGTGTATGTGTGTGTGTGTGTGTGTGTGTGTGTGTGTGTGTGTGGAGAGAGAGAGAGAGACAGAGAGAGAGAGAGAGAGAAAGAGAGACTGATTCGGTTTTTAATCTTGATTTTTATTACATTCTGTTAATCCTTTATGGGTCATTAGTTCCTATTATTAGCCTGCGCAGCCAATATCTTTTCCCCCGTTTCCACTTAAAATATACTACAGCTAATTTCGCCCTATCATTCTATCCAAAATCCGTTCGTGTATTTCTTCCAATGTTCCTGTAGTGTGCCTCCTGGATGTCTGTTTCAGTCAGTCAGAGGTATTTCCCCAAGCGAGGGATCTGCTCCTTTGCCTGTCGGAAAATGCCTATCTTTAAACTTGCAACCAGGATTCAGCTGTTCAGCTGATCAGTTCTTCAAACAGCGAAACAGATGTCAGCTGTTCACCTGATCAGTTCTTCAGACAGCAAAACAGATGTCAGTTGCCGGCGTGATGCCTCCATGCGTTGATCCTCCACTTTGGAGGAAAAAAACAACAACAACTGATGTGCAGATCACATGGAGAGCCTCTAGTCTTTCTCCTTAACCCCACCCCCACCCCTCATTCCCCTTATCCTCCTCCCCCCTCCATTCCCCCCCCCCCCCCCCCCCCCCCCGACTCTTCCCTCCCCGTTCCATTCCGCCGATCCCCTCCCCCCTCAGCGACTGTTTGTCAATAAAGGTGTAGCCACGACAGACTTTCGTCTTTGAAGTCAAAGCAATAAAGTCGACACGCTTCAAGCGTAAAATGGTACTATTCCAGAGATATAGCAATAGCCCAGTATTTAACCGTGTTACCCATTGATTGAAGATGGAATGAAGTTTTGGAATGAGTGTTGTCTGAATAGCGATGTGCTGCAAAAGTTGATCTGATTGGTTCAGTGATATTGCTCAACCATATGTGGTTTTTATTGGTTAAATGTTTTGACACATTGATTGTCTGAGTGTATAACACAGTACGTCTGTATGTTATGTTATCATTGATAACCACGGGCGCGCATTATCAGTGATATCAAGTTTGTTTGAATGAGAAAAATCATAAGCAATTGACTGTGAAGAGCATGTCATATTTTTTAATATCATTAACTGTGTGAAAACTTGTGTTGATTTTGAGCTACTCTTCTCACAAGATTTACATTGTTAGATTTCTTATAGGCAACGGTTTTCAGCTATTATATCTAGATTCTTTAATGATTTGGAAAAAAAAGTACACACACACACACACACACACACACACACACACACACACACACACACACACACACACACACACACATTCACAAGTAGGTCATGTGATCAGTCTTCACCTTTCATTTCAATCTGACACAACATGATTCGCCAAATTCAGCGCTTTCATGGGTTGGTACCCACCATGTGCCTTGTGACTCGTGACTTCTTATAAATGCTCGTTCTCCGTTTTCAAAAGGAAGGAAATGAATAGTTAATGTCCTAAGATACTGGAAAAGTGTTTTATGACCTTCGCAAACTTCAACCGAAACCGGAACCGGAAGCGTTCATTTGAGGCACGGGCCAGGTGGTTACAGAGTGCTTTCAATCCAATCCAAGATGGCTGGGACATTGTCGGTCTCTTCAACGATGTGAACATTGTACTCATGATTGTCTTCCATGAAACGAAGACTGTTCTTCCTTTGACGACTACGGACCGGATATGGACTAGGAAATGAACTCTGGTGTGTGTATGGTGTTGTATTTGTTAAACTGCGTGTTGATACTTTACACTGTTTCGTTTCATGTGTTTTGCCAGTGTTTGTGCACTCTGCTCTCACTTCTTTCTATGTAACGAACATTTACCTGTAAATCAATCGTCAAAGGCTCTATATAAGAATGCGTATTACCTGGAATGTTCGGCATACAAGGGTACAATGGGAAGGCAAAATACGAAAAGAAGGCTTTCCGAATTGTGACAGGATTAACGTTCGTTTGACACCTGAAGTTAAGGTTGGCTTCGCAGGGACGTTGTTTGGACGAGAATGTTATTAATATTATTATTATTATTATTATAATCATCATCATCATCATTATTACTTTATTCCATTTAATCAAATGATCCCATTTCCAGAAGAACAATCTATTTTACGTACAGTATGAGTAAAAACATCCGAAGTCAGACGATACATTTACACCAAATAAGCGTCATTAACTTCCACATACATATACATCGAACACGCGTCATTATTTCCCACATACGTATAAAATCTAAGTAGCACGTGATTAAGAATAGTGTAGAGGCACATGAAAAGGAATGTCAGTCGTTCTCATGTGTCTGTGCAACCCGATTTTCAAAATTTCAGTCAAAATTCACGTTATGGTCAGTCTTAGAACTATTTTAGATGGTGTCTGTGGATTTTAAGCACCGCTCCCCCTCCCTCGAACACCCCCCCCCCCTTTTTTTTTTCTTTAATATTTTGGTTTCTGCCTCTATGAAGACCAGCTGGTCACCATAATCCTCTGGAACTGTGTGCCGTTTTTCACGTTCAAAATATTTCAGAACGAAATGATAATAATGACCACTGAAGGACAAAGATGTACAGCGCCATATTCAGCCAAATTCTCTTACACGCAGCGCTTCCCGATCACGGAAAGACCACATGAAAAACACCAACATTCATACGCATGAGAATAGATATGAAATAAAAATATTTACGTTTTTAAGACATTTCGAATGAAACGGATGTGTATACAGAGGCGGATCTACGTTGGAGAGGTTCCCAAAAAAAAAAGTTGAATAAATAGATAAATAAAGAAAATAATAAAGGGATAAATGAGCAGAGAAATAAAGAGTAAAATGAATAGCTGAATAAAGAAATAGATAACAAAAATGAATTGATAAATGAGCAGAAAAATGTATTTTTAAAAAGACACAAAAACGGAAAGAAAAGATTTTTTACACATTTAAACTCGAGGCAACGATTGAAAATGATTTGTGCATTTAATTAATAAACTCTAATAATCACTTATCTTGGTTCAATTTTATCTGTTCATTTATTGTACTTATTTACGTATTTATTTATCTGTTCATTTATTCATTTTATGATAGTGTTCGGAAATTAGATATTTGCTCAAAATATTGAATCCTTAAAACCAGCTTTTTGTGTCTTCCTGTGCCGCATTTGGGTAAAATGTATCAGGGCTAGTACTGTTTATTAGTTAAATGTATCAGGCCTAATAGTATGTATTGGCTCAGGTTGCGCCAGACTGCACTATTTTGCTTATTTAAATGAAAAATGAACCTGCAGGAAGACGCACGCTCGCAGACTCTGTAGCAGGTTAGGCGTTTTGCGCCACCAACCGAACGTTGTGCCTTCTCAGTCAGTTCCAAAAAATGATTTGGAAGCATAGCATTTACTCCACCACTACTCCCAGCCTACCCCCCGCCCCCTTTACCCAGAACGTGATCCGCGTCTTTTTTTTTAATACATGTGTAGTGGACAGCAAAACGCCACGAAAATGACAGTGAAAAATTCTCTTTTATAGATATAAACACATGCACGTGCACCCTATATATTATCTAACGATAAAAGTAGCACGAAAATCAAAGCATGACGGGTAAGACATAAACACATGAACGTGCACCCTATATATTATCTAACGATAAAAATAGCACGAAGATCAAAGCATGCCGAAAGAAAGAAAGAAAAAGCATGCCGGGAAAACATAAGTAGGTCACAGGCTCAAAGAATTGTGTACCTAGTAAGTTTTAGGTGCCTTTTTTTTCCCGGCAGCAATATTTCGTGCATGATGTTCATCACAAGGCAGACGACTGAGATGGGGCATGGTAAGAAAAGGAACGGGTGTCAAAAGATTTATTTGTGAACATTGTACAGATGAAATATGTCTATTCTTTGTGTGTCTTTCGTATTATGAGCTGCCATTCCCTAAAGCCTGGTAAAGGGGTTTTATCTATCTCTTTATCTATCTATGCATCACCCCTTCCACACACACACACACACACACACACACACACACACACACACACCACACACACATCAGATTCCCAACTTAAGAATGATCACTGTCCTCCACAAAGACGATATCAACGAAAAAAAAATCATAATCATTACCATTAATTTTTCTTTTCGTTTCTTTTTTGAATTTCTTATTTCATTTTTTTTCAAGGGGGGGAGGTTACGTTAAGTCAGGTGAAAGCAGCATAACTCTACCCCATAACATTTCATATCATAAGTAATCACCAATGATTTTGACTGACCAAGAATTCCTTTTTATTGCTCTGTTACGCTTTCAGATGAAACGTTTACGAGGTGAAAGTTTAAAAGTTTTAAAACAAATACTATAGGGGTGGACATCCCATTGATAATTCATTTTCCTATAAACAGGTTTTCCTGTTTCACCGAACATGATCTCTGACTCTCTTCTTCATGTTAGCTGAGTGATTCTTTTTCAGATCCATGGAACTTAGTGTTGTGTGCCGAGCACCCACGTCTTGGCGCCAATGTGGAAGGCATTCTCCTTGTCTGTTTCTAGTATTTGCCTTCCTTGATTTTTACTTCTTTTGGATGCGGAACTTTTGCAGTAGAATCTGAATGTTTAAATCGGGTCAAACTTTTTTTTTCTAATTATACACCAACTTTAGCTGAATATTTCAAGCCTAAAAAGGTAGGATTCAAATACATGATTTGTGAAAAAAAAAATCATTTTGCGTGATATGTGGTTATAAATCGAAATACTTTCTTCTTCAAAGAGAAGACTACCTTTTGTGTAAGCTTGCGTAACAAAATAAATTAAGCACCATTTCTAACGTTATCTAACCATTAAAAATTGCCTGCGCAGCATGTAAAGTTAGATCTTCGTCAGAATTTAAAGACATACTTAAAATTATTCTTAAGTTACTTCTACCCCCTTCAGGTATTCAAAGAACTATATGAAATGGCTTGTTCGATGATATACATACGAAGAATTGGGTATGTAAATAGGATGCTCATATATTTTTGGCCGACAGGGTATATCAAATTGACTTTTGAATTTGAAAGCTTGAATGTTTCGACAGCACTGATATGATGCCATATTTTTGTCATATGGGGAAAAAAATCAAGAAAACAAACAAACGCTGAACCAAGAAAAGTGAATGTATCACCAAGATCATCATTTTTCGACAGTTTTTGTCTTTCTTTAAGTGTGGATGCTCTCAAAGTCTAAACTGTTTACAGAGAAAATTTTTTATTAGCAGCACATAATTTCAGAAACAAAACTGACATTTTCACATCGACAAAGAATTGGTTTTAAACTGTCGGTGATCTGTGTAAAAGTAAAGCTAGTCTATTATTGGGTGTTGGCAATGTAAAAATGCATTATACCGGTTTCTATCAACTTTAAGAAAATAGTGGCGCTATTATTGACCAGCTGG
Source organism: Conus ventricosus (assembly GCA_018398815.1). Lineage (NCBI taxonomy): Eukaryota > Metazoa > Mollusca > Gastropoda > Neogastropoda > Conidae > Conus > Conus ventricosus. The sequence goes on along the minus strand of CM031614.1, from coordinate 19,971,971 downwards.
AAATCGTCCTGTTGACGACAGATGCGATCTTATAGCATGAAAGGTCTTCAGAAAGATAGAATTATGAAAGGTATGCATGTACAATACAATGTATACATGGCAAAAGCTTGCGATGCGTTGACGTGTACCAAGTAATATGTACCTTGTTACGAGTGGGAATTTGTGCTCTCATATACAATTTACAAGCGACACACTGACTTGAAAAAAAACTGACCTTTTCTTCCTTGTAGCATGGTGTGAGGTGTGCCGTGGTCATCAGTGTTGATAATTTTTATGTTAATCAGCTCTACCATGGAAATCAAATGTACTACTGCAGTCGAATCCCCATGCTTGTTAGTTCACCCGAGGTAATCATTTGCACTGCGTTAATGACCTGTACAATGGAAGTCAGTTTTACTGTGGTAAACCCAATACAAAGTGGACTTCCAGGTCTAGACTATAACTATTGGTTGTTGTTTTTAATCACCATTTCATTTTCGTGATCTTATTTCATTTTATTTACTGGTCATTGTGGGGGATAGGCGCGCCTACCAACCTTTCAGGATGAGTGGAGGACCAGTTCGGCCAGCCATTGTGAATCCTAATCTACACTGCGTCTTCCAACCTATTCATAGTGTTGAATTCTTTATGGCGTTTTCGTGCATTTGGCATGATCATTAGTTTCGCAAACACATTCCATCCAGAAATATCGGCTTTTGTTCAAACATCATCTTATAGCCGTAATGAGGAATTAATTTACCCTTTGACTAGATCCATATGATGATAACATTTACTGTGCTGTTCCTAAACTAACAGATTTTCCATGTGTTAATATAAGTGAACAGGGCTTCCATCAGTTTCACTCTCTATCCTTGAACCATGTACATTACACACTAGTTGTGCCAAAGATTTCCGATTGAAGAGAATGAAACGACTGATCTGACTAATTCAATGAAGTAGTTTGGGAACGTGTCATTTGAGTTTTGTTGGTTTGGATTTGTCAACAAAGCAGATCACTTTTCATGATCTTCAGCATTTTGTGTCGCTTTTAATGTTTTCACACTCTTTACCAACATTCTTTTTGAACAGGATTTTCTGATGGTGTCAGACGCTTGCAGGTTGATATATTGTCGTTTTTTTTGTGTTTTTGTTTGTTTGTTTCCCTTTGAAATGTTTTAAAATTCTTTACAGTTTCATTCTTGCGTTTTGTTTGTTCACGTTTATGCAAAATGGGTTTTATTTTTTACTTGGAGAAGAGACACGCGCAAAGTGTAACTTTTCTGTTTTGGCGCCACATTAGCATTTTGTTTTGTTTCGTTTTTTTCCTCATCCATTGGTAATTTCTCCTAGCATTATTTTGTCTGCGAAGAGTCTTACTACATACACAAGAGTAGTATTCCATTGGTTATCCAGATTCAACACAAAACCTTTGGTAGACTTGAAGGGATCGTAGTCAAACAGTCAAGAGTGTCTGGCTCAGGAACTGACCTTCCTGAATCTCAACTACTCGTAGGGTCTGTTTTTAATGGACTGAACATCGTCTCTACCCAACCCGACGATAAGTGGATACTTGATTTCGTTCAAGAAAGATGGAAGGAGAGAGAGCTGGGCAGATAATTTCATACTGCCTTGCCTTAAGCAGGTTGGGCTTTTAAAAGTTACTGCCCTTCGACATTTGAATTATGGGACTTGCTTCACATGCTTATGACAGACTTGCTGATCCCTGCATTTTTACAAATCATTTGTTATTTCCTATAGTTTTGCTTTTAATATGATTTTTTTACAAGCTGGTGAAAAAAAGCGCATCAACATGCTAATACATGATATACAATAGAACAGCGTTGCTACATTACAGAATGTTCTTAATGATTGTGAATTATCGAAGCTTTTATAAAGCAAGTTGCCGTATGTTTGACTTTCTCTTTCGAAATGTGATCTATTTGCAAACAGTACGCACTGTTTTATACCACTTTTATACCCACTGCAGAGGGTACTATTTTTTTTTTTAAATCTCACTCTGTTGTTTAACTTGCGCGTATATCAACGTTTCATTGTAAATCATTAACTAACCGAGTGATTTGAACAATTCAAATGTTCAATACGATTACTTAAACTTTTTTTTTTAAAGAATTATCCACTGTCTTAAAATCTTTAAGTAAACAAGTAATCTGTGGACATCAACCACAAAACACGCCAAAATGTTATTGAAACATCATGAACTTGTTTTCTGGTCTTCCGTTTCTTGAAATGTATTCGTGAACAGTATCCATTCGTCGAAATTTTAATTATACACTGCGAGTTTAAGACAGTTCTCAAGTTTCTTGTCTTCTAAGTATGAACATATCAGTTGATTTTTTTTTTGTTTTGAAAGAGGCAGTCCATAGCTGCCATTGCCAGTTCCAATTTTACCGGCGCTTACTATTTGTTTCAATGCCGTTGTCGCCGCTTCTCTTGGAGTGTTGTCGTTCTGGTGATCTCCATGTAATGTCGGATCTCTTACCCTCCATTGTCCATGGTTAGTGATTCCCAGCTGTCCCATAAGATGGGTGTGGACATAACACCTCAATGTATCTGACTGACTACTATGTTGGCCATCCTTGCAAAAGCCAACGATCTGGCCAGCGTCTGTGTGAACCCTTTATTATGAGCATATCACGGCAGTGCTAGTATGTTTTTGTTTTATCACGGGCTATCAATATTGATCTGTTATTATGAGCATATCACGGGCTATCAATATTGATCTGTTATTAGGAGCTTATCACGGGCAATGTTAAGCTGTTTTTATGTTATACAGGTAGTATCATGATTTTGTCAAATCACGGGCATGTTTTGAATTTGGATTTTTAGCTGTTTCGAGGCCCCCCCCCCCCCCCCCCCCCCTTCTCTCGTCTCCCCCACTCCCCATCTTCATTCATTTTCCCGTGCTCTCGTCTGTCTTTTAAGAAAAAAAAATACCTAGCAGGGAACATTGCTAGAATGTTCTTTGCCCCCCCCCCCTCTCTCTCTCTCGTCTCCACCTTCACCCATTCTCTTGCTTTTTATGCCCTCTCGTCCGTCTCTCTCCCCCTCTCTCTCTGTATGTCTCTCTCTCTCTCTGTCTGTCTGTCTGTCTCTCTCTCTATCTGTCTCTCTTTCTGTCTGTCTGTCTCTCTCGTCTGTGGGCATGAGTGTGTGTCACTCCTCCCCATCTCCAATTTATCTCACTCTGTCGGTCTCACATTTTCTCTCCCCGTCTCACTCCCATTCCCAAACACATGTGTAATTCCGTCTCACTCCCATTCCCAAACACATGTGTAATTCCGTCTCACTCCCATTCCCAAACACATGTGTAATTCCGTCTCACTCCCATTCCCAAACACATGTGTAATTCCGTCTCACTCCCATTCCCAAACATATGTGTAATTCCGTCTCACTCCCATTCCCAAACATATGTGTAATTCCGTCTCACTCCCATTCCCAAACACATGTGTAATTCCGTCTCACTCCCATTCTCAAACATATGTGTAATTCCGTCTCACTCCCATTCCCAAACACATGTGTAATTCCGTCTCACTCCCATTCCCAAACACATGTGTAATTCCGTCTCACTCCCATTCCCAAACACATGTGTAATTCCGTCTCACTCCCATTCCCAAACACATGTGTAATTCCGTCTCACTCCCATTCCTAAACACATGTGTAATTCCTTCTCACTCCCATTCCCAAACACATGTGTAATTCCTTCTCACTCCCATTCCCAAACACATGTGTAATTCCTTCTCACTCCCATTCCCAAACACATGTGTAATTCCGTCTCACTCCCATTCCCAAACACATGTGTAATTCCGTCTCACTCCCATTCCCAAACACATGTGTAATTCCGTCTCACTCCCATTCCCAAACACATGTGTAATTCCTTCTCACTCCCATTCCTAAACACATGTGTAATTCCTTCTCACTCCCATTCCCAAACACATGTGTAATTCCTTCTCACTCCCATTCCCAAACACATGTGTAATTCCTTCTCACTCCCATTCCCAAACACATGTGTAATTCCGTCTCACTCCCATTCCCAAACATATGTGTAGCTCCGTCTCACTCCCATTCCCAAACATATGTGTAATTCCGTCTCACTCGCATTTCCAAACATAATTATGTGTAATTCCGTCTCACTCCCATTCCCAAACATATGTGTAATTCCGTCTCACTCCGAAGAAAAAAAAAACCCTGTTTATTTAAAGGTGTATTTCAGTCCTTATTGAGCTACACGGAACATTAAACTGCATATTTTGTCATCGAAAGCCATTATTTGTTATACGAGTGGACACTCCTTTTCACCCTCACCTACACCCCTCCCCCCCCTTCCTGCCTTCCACTTCTTTCCCTCCTCCCCCCCCCCCCCCCTTTTCCATAAACACGCGTGCTTGCGCACGCACACACACACACACACACACACACACACACACACACACACACACACAGAGAGAGAGAGAGAGAGAGAGAGAGAGAGAGAGAAGAGAGAGAGAGAGAGAGAGAGAGAGAGAGATGTATACTCAGAACAGGTCAAAGCGTACAGTTGTGAAGTTCACAGTCAAAGAGTTTGAGCCACTCGTGAGGTCCGATGTTTACGGCTCCGAAACCTCTGTCCACCCAGCAGTCAGTCAGTCAGTAGCTACCTGAGTCAGCTCAGGGACGGCTTTAGCGGCGGAAGGAGAACCATGGGCCCCGCCTTTGATCATGCCATGCTGTAGACACCGTGACCCCCGTAACAGCTCCATGTCCCTACGACCATTAAGCCAGGGGACTTAACTGCGTGATCCCTTGACTGCTTTTACCGCATAGGGCACTATGTACTACATCCTGCTGTCTGGTAGCAAAGAGAACTTAACATCGGAGTATGGAACCAAATGAGCCAACAGTAACAGCAGCACAGTTGTCGTCTGCTACGTTGGACGGGAAAAATATGTGGCCTATACGATAGATACTCACCAACGGAAAAAGAAAAAGACAGAAAAATGGTAACAACGATGTTATACGTAGTAGTAGTAGTAGTAGTAGTAGTAGTAGCAGCAGTAGTAGTAGTAGTAATATTTTTTGAACAACGACGATAATAAGAAATAGAAAGAAATGTAACAACGACTTTATTTCTTTTTCTTAATATTATTCGAACAACGATCATATTAATCGTAATCGTAAAAATATGAAGATGAAAGAGTCAAAAATCAAACTAAAATGCAAAACCAGCATACAGAGAAAGTGATATGGAGGAAAGATGGTCGCTTAACTTAAAAAGAATAAGATTTTTATTATACGGTACCTCACAAGACACTTCAACCACGTAACCGCAGACTTTTAAAACATTCATTCATACATGTGCATGCGCACCCTCACACACACACGCGCGCACGCACGCACGCACGCACGCACGCACACACACACACACACACACACACACACACACACACACATATATGCATACGCGCATACACATATTTACACGTCTCATGCGGACGCACGCACACGCGCTTGCATATAACTCATGTGCGCGCCAGCGCTTTATCAGTCTGCCCATTCTCTTAACTTTTTTTTTTAAAATTAAGACATAACCCCTACCTTAGAATTACTGAAAGTAATCTAATCACCACTTTTGTGCCTTATAATTAAAACAGATACCACTTCGGTGCCTTATCAATATCAGAAACAGGGTATTGACACTTCTGTGCCTTATTTCACATCATAAGTAGTTTTTACATAGACTGATAATTTTGTTCCCCATGAACTCATTGATATAGACACTGTTGCTCTTTGATGACCTGAAGACTGTTTGTGATGTGGGTACTTTGCTATTGTTCTCCTCTTTGTCTTTATTCTAATAAACTTATTGACAACAGCATGAGATGCCCTGTGTGTGTGTGTGTGTGTGTGTGTGTGTGTGTGTGTGTGTGTGTGTGTGTGTGTGTGTGACAACATAGCACAATCCCGTGCAGTACAAACACCAGTATAATCAATCAGTACGAGTACAATGAAATATAGATACAATCCATACAGCCAAACACGGAAAATAGGAAAGCATTGCGGTGCAGTACAAGTCAGCGCATTGCACATTACACGTGGAAATGGTAATGGTAATGTTGCTTATAGCCCAGCCGACCGCAAAGGGCCATATCAGGGCTGTCACCGCGTTGAAGTCAACTAACAAATCATTAACAAACAAAAAAAGAAGAAGAAAACGACCTCATTCACACAACCCTTTGGAATACACCTAAATGCACACCGGAAATTTTGTTAAAAATCTTTCTTCTGTAAATTCTTACATCAAATGAAAACTGTTAATCTCGGTCAGAAATTCAAAGATGACCAACTGCAAAGTTAATGAGACGAAACCAAAATTCAAATAACCACTCAAGCCAGGAGCAATTTCTGCTGCTGATAGCGGTCTGAGATTTTGTTTTCGGGGGTTGTCATTTTCATTTTTACCACTCGTGACTTCTGAAGAGGATTCACTGAAACAAAATTTACGTTGCAGCTAAGCTTTGCGTTTCACGTTGTTTTGTGTGTTATTTTGTATTTTGGTTTGCATCACGAAGGGGAAAGAGCACACAGCACTGTCTACTTCTGTACACACTACGCGTCTCTGAGATTCAAAATTCTTTATTAGCCAATGAATGGTTCTGTTTTCCCGAAGATGGAGTATGGCTGCCTTAATGGCGGGATAAAAAAAAACGGTCATACACACAAAACTCCACTCCCGTTGTTGGGTAGATGGGATTAATACTTGTCTGTCCATATAGGGAGTGTCCGCAGGAGTATCAGCCTGCGTACGCAGAAGAAGAAGAAGAAGAATGGTTCTGCATTGCTCCAACACACAGAGCATGAATACGCTGGGACAACAATCAATACAAGCAATGTACAGACTTATCTTGGCAGTGCACAGCGGGCAAAGTTAAGAACATGTGGGTGAGTGGACGAGAACTTTAAGATGACACATATACACATGTACGCTCTCTGTTTTACACACACACACACACACACACACACACACACGACGCGCGCGCGTGCGTGCGTGCGTACGTGCACACCCACAAATCCACCCACTCACGGACAGAGACAGACAGACAGACAGAGCGTTACGCCGAATGACAGTCAATAATACTGCAACACACAGATCTCAAAAAGTATGGAAGCTCTGTGCCATGCTCATCTCTTCTAAGGAACAACCACCGTACTGTTTACCATGCAGGTGTTTCTGATAGCAGGCCAGGTGCGTGACTGACAGTTAAGAATATGCTTTGTTCCAAATGGAATATCTCTTCATGAAAATAGGTACCAGAGTATGGCTTTCGCCTTCTGGAATGCTTGAATTTAACATGGTAACGCTGCTGTTCGACCTTATGCTTCCAACGTCTAGGAATATGAGGTGTTCAACAGCGATTTTCAAGGCCCCTCCCTCTGTTTTGCAGTAAGAAAATCTGTTTCGCAAAACTCTTCGCTTACTGCAGAAATCGTACCAATGTGCTTTTAGTTTTTCGGGGAAAAAAATTGAACGGAGTTAAACATGAATTTTGGGGGAATGCTGTCTTTGTATGCGAATCAGACATGTCTTAAAATGTTACATTGGGAAAAAGCTGCAGGATATTCGATCTTCCAGTAATGCTGTGCAACACTAAAATGAAGAAGATTTTTTTTTAAACGTGTTCGTACTGCAATGTTCCACTGCTGTGACAAACTTGATCTTGTTGGGCATTTCTTTTATGACTGCCTAGACGTCAAAATGAGTCACACCATTTTCACTGGAAACATTCTTTATATCGCCTCACGAGGTGCACCTCCGTGACACTCACTGAATCGGTTGTGGCGGATACTGTCGCTTTGTCACGGTTTATACACTCTGTCCTCGGGGGGAAAATAATGTCATGGAAAGAAACCGATGCGGATACTTAGCTGTTTCCAACCTGTGAAATAACATAACAAATGTCAGTTACAAATAAGAATGGCAATTGGGAAGGTGACGGGGGGAAAAGGGGGGGGGGGGGGGGGGGGGGGTGAGGTAAACCCTAATCCGGCTTCATACATATTCCTTTGGTTTAAACAAATATTTCGTCACAATCATATACAGCATGTAAACAGTTGAATAACGGCAACTACCAGTTAAAAATCTTACGGTGTGTTTTTCTACTACTGAACAGTTCACAACAGACCATTTTGTTGACTGGAGAACACAACTGAAGAAACAAAGCAAGATTACTGAGTTCCTTGACTTGTTCCTTGTGACAGGAACCACTTATTGTCTGTGGCCGGAGTCCACTCTAAGCTCCGGAAAAGTGTCCTCTAAAGCAATGGCTCTGGCGATGCCCATCCATGGTATCTGACAGAAATACACCATTCATACTTGACGATGTTCGGAGCTATTTCTGAGACTGATACAACTTCATCTTCAAGTACTGCATTAATTTAACGGAAAATCGAAGTTAACACCATTGTTTTGTTGATTTTTTTGTTGTATATTAAACTACGAACACGCATGCATACAGGCACATGAGTAACATTCTCTTGCACACAAGACCACGGACATCCCATGGCTTGTTCCTTCACTAAAGTTTTCCTGTAAACGTTTGTTCAACGGCGTTCCCACTACCACGGCAACAAGTCACTCTCTACTGAATTCTCTGAGATCCTGCGAAAGATTATGAATGCAAATATGGAGAAACGACACACATACAAAAAATCGTGCACAAATAACTCAATAATTGAAAATTATCTCTTTTGCCCTTGATGCCTAAGAAGCCAAAGGATCTGACGAAGGTAAACTACGTGTAAAAAGGCAAGCCACGGATTACTTACACACCCTCCACAGAGGTATATTACGTGTAAAAAGGCAAGCCAGGGATTCCTTACACACCCTCCACAGAGGTATGTTACGTGTAAAAAGGCAAGCAACTTATTCCTTACACACCCTCCACAGGATTCGTCAAATGACAGCCATTGTATTTTCCATACTGGTGATCCTTAAAACATCTCAATCATATAAAGGGAGACGACAAGCAACCCACTATCATTTAATCCTCCTATCAACATATCGCAAAGTTACGGTCCTCTGCATGCTTAACGAATCATACTACTGGAGCAAACCCGATTTGTTGGGAAAAAAAAAAGGGGGGGGGGGGGGGGAAGCCGCAGTAAATTGTGGAAGTGAAAAAAAAAAAAACCCTGAATGCCCGAAACAGCTGACAACTTGTTCTAGGCGGGCTCACGCACGTACTGGCATGTCAATGCATGTCAACAGTTTGCCTCAAGCCACCTCTGAAATGCCAGTGTCCAGCAGTCCTGTTCACCCTCGTTATGTCAAGTTTGGATCTCACTCTCCTTGAAACACACACACCCAACTGCCGCCACGATCAACGCCGCCATATTGTGAAAAAAGAGATCTCCAAGCATGCTTCATCTGCGTCTGAAAACAGACACGGGGAAGGGAAACGTCTCTGGGGAGTCAGCTGAAATGAGACAGCACACGTGAGTAACGGCCCCTTCATGCTTAAGGTTGGCGTTGCTTCCAAACGAATGAAATGAACAAAAAATGGTCTAGACGAAACGTGTTTCGACCCTGAAATTCTGTACATAACCAAAACAAAATAAAAAGTGACACCCTGAAAAGAAGAGAGAGAGAGAGAGAGAGAGAGAGAGAGGAGAGAGAGAGAGAGAGAGAGAGAGAGAGAGAGAAGAAGAAGAAGAGAAGAAGAAGAAGAAGAAAAAGAAGCAGAAGAAGAAGAAGAAGAAGAAATATCTCCTGGACCTCTCAACCGTAGATTAAGTAATATCCCTTCGACCCAGACAGCGTAATACCCTCTGATTCTCTCAGGTGTACACAGCACGGTATTCCTCATCCCTCGCTGACGTAGACAGCGTAATGTTTCCTATCCCTCTCACAGTGTACACAGCACAGTATTCCCCATCCCTCGCTGACGTAGACAGCGTGATATTCCCGATCCCTCTCACAGTGTACACAACACAGTATTCCCCATCCCTCGATGACGTAGACAGCGTAATATTCCCTATCCCTCTCACAGTCTACACAGCACAGTATTCCCCATCCCTCGCTGACGTAGACAGCGTAACATTCCCTATCCCTCTCACACAAAGACAGCAAAATATCTCGAGGACTTCTTAGGCATGCACAGCGTAGCGTTGTCCGCTTCTGGCGTGTGTTGATAGCGCATGATGCCCCTGACCTCTCAGGCGTAGACAGTGTACTTATTCTGTTCCGCGTTCTCCGGGGACCAGGTCTGGTGGATCTCCGTCCCTGGGTTGGCTGATTCCGGCTGTGCGTCGGCCTGCTCCCCCTGAAACCCACGTCACAACTCCCTTTACATCACACCCTCCCTTTACGCCACACCCTCCTTTTACATCGCACCTTCCCTTTACGTCACACCCTCCTTTTACGTCACACCCTCCCTTTACGTCACACCCTCCCTTAACGTCACACCCTCCCTTTACGTCACACCCTCACTTTACGTCACACCCTCCTTAACGTCACACCCTCCCTTTACGTCACACCCTCACTTTACGTCACACCCTCACTTTACGTCACACCTTCCCTGTACGTCACAGCCTCCCTTAAGCCTCAGCTGTGCAGAAGAGGGCAGCCATACTGTGTATTTATCGCTTGTAACTTGAACCGACTGTCAAATGGGAGAAAGCGAGAGGGGAGGTGGAGAGACGGGGAAGGGGAACGGGGGAGTAGGAGGGTGGACACAAAGAGAGAGAGAGAGAGAGAGAGAGAGAGAGAGAGAGAGAGAAATCAGAAAGTGCGGGGTGTCTTTTATTTTAGTGAGTGGATCTATGGACTCCCTTCGGGTTGATGTCACAGAGCCTGCATGTCATTGTACGGCGAGGAGAGCCGGGCTACATGTACTTTGAAATGGTATGGCAGACATTTTACGGCGAGGACAGTCGGGCTACATGTACTTTGAAATGGTATGGCAGACATTTTACGGCGCGGAGAGTCGGGCTACATGTGCTTTGAAATGGTATGGCAGACATTTTACGCGAGGTGAGCCGGGCTGCATGTACTTTGAAATGGTATGGCAGACATTTTACGGCGAGGAGAGTCGGGCTACATGTACTTTGAAATGGTATGGCAGACATTTTATGGCGAGGTGAGCCGGGCTGCATGTACTTTGAAATGGTATGGCAGACATTTTACGGCGAGGTGAGCCGGGCTGCATGTAC
>CM031614.1:19940787-19950787 GCA_018398815.1 Conus ventricosus | reverse complement strand
GACTTCCTGACATCATCCACCAGGCGGGTACAGTTGAGGCGCCAACCGCTGACGTCCTGACGTCATCCAGCAAACTGACTTCCTGACATCATCCACCAGGCGGGTACAGTTGAGGCGCCACCGCTGACTTCCTGACGTCATCCAGCAGACTGACTTCCTGACATCATCCACCAGGCGGGTACAGTTGAGGCGCCACCGCTGACTTCCTGACGTTATCCAGCAGACTGACTTCATGACATCATCCAGCAGACTGACTTCCTGACGTCATCCAGCAGGCTGACTTCCTGACGTCATCCAGCAGGCTGACTTCCTGACGTCATCCAGCAGGCTGATTTCATGACATCATCCAGCAGACTGACTTCCTGACATCATCCAGCAGGCTGACTTCCTGACATCATCCAGCAGACTGACTTCCTGACGTCATCCAGCAGACTGACTTCCTGACGTCATCCAGCGGGCTGACTTCATGACATCATCCAGCAGGCTGACTTCCTGACATCATCCACCAGGCGGGTACTGTCGAGGCGCCACCGCTGACTTCCTGACGTCATCCAGCAGACTGACTTCATGACATCATCCAGCAGGCTGACTTCCTGACATCATCCAGCAGACTGACTTCATGACATCATCCAGCAGACTGACTTTCTGACGTCATCCAGCAGACTGACTTCCTGACATCATCCAGCGGGCTGACTTCCTGACATCATCCAGCGGGCTGACTTCCTGACATCATCCAGCAGACTGACTTCCTGACATCATCCAGCAGACTGACTTCCTGACATCATCCAGCGGGCTGACTTCCCTGAATCATCCAGCGGGCTGACTTCCTGCATCATCAGCGGGCTGCCCTTCCTGACATATCCAGCAGGCTGACGTCTGGCATCATCCATCAGACTGACTACCTGACATCATCCACCAGGCTGACTACCTGACATCATCCACCAGGCTGACTTCCTAACGTCATCCACCAGGTTTGACTACCTGACATCATCCAGCAGGCTGACTTCCTGACATCATCCAGCAGGCGTGTACTGTCGAGGCGCCACCGCTGACTTCCTGACGTCATCCAGCAGGCTGACTTCCTGACGTCATCCAGCAGGCTGACTTCCTGACGTCATCCAGCAGGCTGACTTCTGACATCATCCAGCGGGCTGACTTCCTGACATCATCCAGCAGGCTGACTTCCTGACATCATCCAGCAGGCTAAACTTCCTGACATCATCCAGCTGATCTGTCGCGGTTCTCTGTGGCCTCTAAGACCTAGCGGAGACAGGACGCTCCCCGATGTTGTCTTTCCAGTTGTCCTTCTGTCTGCCTCTTCCTCGACCTCCTGCCACTGAGCCCTCGAGCGCGCCTTTCGCCAGGCTGTCTAATGTCAACACGTTCCCGTACCATGTCATGGTCTAGCCTCAACAACAGTGGGCAGGACTGTCCTAGGAGCAGCGAAAAGGGCAAGTTAGGTGGGTACAATTGCGTTTGAACCGTCTGACGCCAACTCTACCACAGAGATACGCAGGCAGCCTAGCGGTAAGCGTAGTTCATTTTTTAAAGGAAAATGTTTCCAGATTCCGTCATTTGTAATAAAGACAATGTTCTGCAAAGTTCGATATGCTCTCTCAACAGCCATCAACTCCATCGTAGAGACCCTTGACCGCCAGTTCAAAAGGAGTTGAAAGGAAAGAAGACTGATGAATCTGGACTTCACCTAAGACTCCAAGATGGGGTTGGTAGCTGGTGAGAAATATATATCTACCTATTTATATATACAAACACACACACACACACACACACACACACACACACACACACACACACACATATATATTATATATATATATATATATATATATATATATATGTGTGTGTGTGTGTGTGTGTGTGTGTGTGTATGTGCGTGCGTGCGTGCGTGTGTGTGTGTGTGTGTGTGTGTGTGTGTGTGTGTGTGTGTGTGTGTGTGTGTGTGTGTGTGTGTGTGTGTGTGACGGATTGTTTCCCGTCCGGTCACTAATTTTCATACAACCGTGCTTACCGGAAGGTAGTTGTCCGGAAGCCGGTTAGAAAATTCAGCTGACTGCTGCTCACCTGCACACTGTTAAAAGCCGGGTGAGTTGAACCGGTTAGGCAGTCTCTGCAGTGATTCCGGTAACGCAACAACACAGACGGCCGAAGAGGGATTCAGCTGATTTTGGGTGGCAGTCAGTTTCCCCCAGGTAGAAGCGTTCCTGGACTGAGGGGGACTGGCTGCCACTTGACGAGGGTCAGGGCCGTAGCTGAGACTGCCCCCTTGTTCTCCGCCTTTTGTCGGCGTGGAGAGGTCGGCCTGAGTGCCGATAATCACCCACCTGCCACTGCGCCCGGGACGACTACCCGCTGAGCCAGTTGGGCTGGAGACGCCGCTGCTGCCAAGCCAGAGCGCCGCTCCTGAGTTGAACCTGCGACCTGTTGGCCAGACCGTCGCTGTGTTGTGTTTGTTTGTGAGCCACAGCCTCTTCTTCTTCTTCTTCTTCTTCTTCCTAAAATACTGGATCACTCAAAAACGAGTAGGTCACCAGTGCGCATGTTAAAAAGTAAAATAAAATAACATAAAACAGTGCGACTCAGACTGTTGGCCCCTGGAGCAAATTTAGCAACAAGGGGTCGCTCTCGATATTCAAGAAGATAAAGCAATGGCCAAATTCAGGCCAGGTAATAGTAAAATATCAGGGGAAGTAAAATAGAAAATCGTCAATATGCAGATCTCAAAACTGTCGAATCAATTTGTTTTTTGAATGAGATTGCATTTGTGGCAATCTTGATGGCACCGGCAGTGAGTTCCACAGCCGTACAGAAACTGGGATAAAAAGAATGTAAGTGGCTGTCAATATTTGATGCAGGTATGGTAAAACATTGACCGCCACTCCTGGTGCTACTTTTATTCAATACTAGTTGTTCCATTGGAATATCAATTACTTTAGCTCTGCCTTTGAAAAAGGTGTTAAGTTTAATAAAAGCTCTTCTCTCTTCTAAGGGTTTCCATTCTAATTTCCTCATGTTCTTCCTAGTATTCCCCTTTTCTCTGATGTGGTTCCTGTTACGAACCGTGCTGCTCTCTTTCTGAATCTTTTCAAGGTTATCAATGTCCTTTAGATGGTAAGGATCCCAAACTGAGCAACCATATTCCAGTACTGGTCTAACCAGTGTTTTGTAGCAGTCGTCTTTAACCTTTTGGGGGCAGTCATTGATATTCTGTGTAAGAAAGCTAAGATGTTATTTGCTTTCTTACATACTAAATTGTAATGTTCTTTCCATTTGAGACGACTATCTATAATCACGCCTAAATATTTTGCAGCATTAGTTTCTTTAAGAATAGTATTATGGATAGAATAATCTGATCTATTAGTGAGCGTTTGTTACATATACGCAACACTTGGCACTTTTGAGGATGAAATTCCATTTTCCAAGTTCTTTCCCACTCTTGTAAGCGTTTAGATCTTCTTGTAGAATGCGTGTATCATTCTTGCTTCTGATTGTTCTATATACTAAACTGTCATCTGCAAAAAGCCTTATAGTAGTTCCAGGAGAGAGATTTCTACTTATGTCATTTATATAAATTAAGAAAAACAAGGGCCCAGAACAGTTCCCTGTGGTACACCTGACAAGACTGGTTTACAATGGGATGACGACCCTTCCACAACAACTTTCTGCGTTCTCCCAACGAGGAATGATCTAGCCCATTTTAGCAAAGAACCGCCAATGCCAATGTGTTCTAATTTAAGCAGCAGGCCCTCATGGTCAACCTTATCAAAGGCTTTAGAAAAATCTAATAAAATTGCATCTATTTGCTGTCTGTTGTTAAGACAGTTACTAAAATCATTGAGAGTTGTTATAAGTTGAGTCTCACAACTCCTTCGCTGTCTAAAACCATGCTGGGCGTTATTTAAGAAATCATATTTGTCAAGATGGTCCATTATGCTACTATTATATTATGTGTTCAAGTAATTTAGCTGATATGGATGTAAGAGATACAGGTCTATAGTTCTCTGCTTTTGTTTTGTCACCCTTTTTAAATAGGGAACAATGCTCGCATCTCGCCACTCATCAGGTATTACTCCCTGGTCCAGTGAAGCTTGGTAAAGTAATTGGTATACCTCACTCAATTCATTGGCACATAATTTTAAGAGCTTGCCAGGAACGCCATCGGGACCAGTAGCTTTGTTTTCATTGATATTGGTCAGTAACTTAAATACTCCTGCTTTGTTTACTTTAATGTTTTGCATTTCAGGGGTTTATCATCATCCTTTAGTCTAACGTTAATTAAAGGTTTGGGATTTGAGAAAACTGAACAAAACTGCTTATTTAGTAAGTTTGCTTTCCCTTCAGGGTCCTGTATTAGGTTATTCTGGTTGTTTCTCAGGTCTGGAATCCCAATGTTGTCCTGTCTCTTACTCCTTATGTAAGACCATAATTTCTTGTTTTGATGATCACCTTCCGAAATCATCGAATTAACATAATTGGAGTGAGCAAGTCTACATTCTCTCTGACACCTTCTCTTAATATGTTTATACCTAACCAGTAATCTTTCTGAATTAGGATGTAGTTTCAATTTCTTAAAGAAACGATGTTTCCTTCTCAACAAACGTTTAGTTTTAGTAGTAATCCATGGCTGGTGGTTCTTGCTTGAAGTTATTTTAGTAGGTATGTTGTCATCCATAATAAATTCCAAATTAGTTTTTATACACTTCCAAGATCACTGACATTATCTTTAATACTATGGGACCTCAAAAAAAGACGACTGAAATTATGAGTATCCCTGCGCAATTTTGGTAAATCTACTTGGTTCCAGAGTCTGATGGTACGTTTAGGGGGTTTTCTTCGAAAGGGTTGAAAGTTACTCTCTAAGAGAACTATGTCATGATCACCAGGCCTGCAATTAATTCCTGATTGCCTAAAGCGCCTGGACAATTGGTAAAAATAAATCCAGGAATGCCTTACCACGAGTTGGTGATTCAACTGACTGTACTAATCCAAGGTCTTTGTGGCATCAAAAAACTGAGTATTAATATTTTTACTGTATTGATTACCAAGTATGGCATCTTCACCCCAATCAATATCTGGTAAATTAAAGTCTCCACCAATCCATAATATTGCCTTCCTATTGGCCAAAACAATGTTAGAAATGTCTCTGCAAATAGACGAACATACATTTTCATCTGAGTCTGGAGGTCTGTAAACTGATCCAACAATGACAGGTCTCTTATTCTTGAAATTAATCCTACAAAATAAACTTTCACTGTTTTTGCCTTGATATAAAAACTCACTGGCTAAGTTCTTCCTAATGGCAATCAAGACTCCCCCACCTCTTTTTCCAAGTCTGTCCTTTCTATAAATATCAAAATCCTCCATTAGAAGTTCACTGCTGGATGTTCCAGTTTCTAGCCAAGTTTCTGTTCCAATTACAACATCAATGTTTTTTTCAGTAACTAAATTACTGAGTTCTTCCTTTTTCTTGATAGAGATTGAAAATTTACGACTATGCATTTAAGTTTATCTTTTTCTCTTAATGATTTAGGGTTCAGTTGCACTTTATGATTTGGGATTTTATCAGTTTTAGAATCAGGGTGGATGCAAACTTAGGACAAAATTTCAAGTTTTCTTTTGGGGATCGGTCTGGTGAGATAGGGTCAAAACGGTTGCTTTCTGAGCTGCAGTTTTCAATAGAATCTTCAAAAAGTCTTGAACTAAAGTTTGGAAGCCCGCAGGTAAAACAAGTCCATGATATATCACCATTGCATAATGCTTCATAACTGCTGAATTCATTAACATACATTTAGTGTGATACCATGAATTGCAGACGTCACAGGCAACTGCTTTATGTTTCCATGTGACTCTCAAATTGCAAACTCCGCATGGATATTTTACTTTGGTGGACGGACCAGGATTGAGTTCAATGTCTCCTGATAGGATAAGGCTTAAAACCATGATTTAACTCCTCTATGTTTAACTCTTTTAATCAAACAATTCCGGCAGAGACACCGCGAGTGTGTTAGTGTTGTTGTTTTTTTAGCCACAGCTCTGAAGTTTTTTGAGTCCTGTGTCGGACCTGACTTGACGCTGTGGTCGTCGTCTTCATCATCTGCGTCGCCTTCATCGTCTCGTCGCCTTTGTCGTCCTCGTCGTCTCGTCGTCTACGGCGACGTTGAAACCAGCAGCATTAATAGCTATTTATATTTTGATATATCTTGTGTGTACGCCTAATGGTTGGCGTGCCGACCTATTAATGATTTTGCCTTTATATTATATGTGTTTGTCTGATGGCTCGGGCAGCATAAAGCAAAAAGAAGTGTTGTTCTGTTGCCTGGCTGTCAATGTTCGGGTGAGTGGGTGTGTGTATGTGAATTAGAAAAGTCGTGCATGCATCCATAATTTCTGTGTGAGTCAGACCGTCAGACACCTGCAGACACCACCCATACCATCCGTAACATCTGGTGACCCCGACGTATGTGTGTGTGTCTGTGTGTGTATCTGTGTGTGTGTCTGTGTGTGTGTCTGTGATTTCCACGTAACTACCATAAGTTTACGTGATTTTGACGACCCCCCCCCCCCCCCCCCCAGAAGACGGGACAGAAAAAAAACCCTATAGAATTTTAAAAATCGGGCTACTGATCAGTACCAATTCAATTTCAACGACTGAGAGATAACTGTAAACAATATTTGATGGTGACGCTTCATCAATGTTTGGCAATACGTTTTTCAAAGCCGGGTACTCAAAACGTATGCGCCGATTAATGAATCTTTGACCACAGGCTACTTAACGTTTTACAAACGTTTAGATTTCATCTGTGAGCCAGTTAATGTCATATACCTGCACATTCTCAACTATACTTTTCCCTGATAAAGATTTTCATTCAAACTTTTCCTAACATTTTTGAAAATTACCACTGCTCGACAGTTCTTCAAGGATTCATTTTCATCCCTTTGCAGCTGCTTGAAGTGATTTCAAAATGATTTTTTAAGAAAAAAAATCATATTCTCAAACAGCAACTGGAACATAAATTTCCACTGATTCGTATGATTCTTGCGTCACTCTTTTCTGCTCTGTCTGCCAAATCACTGCCAGAACTTTACCAACTTGATGGTATCCAGAAAATGTAATACCAGTCCCTTTTTTCTGATTAGCTGATGCATTTTGAATGATACATGAGATTCTGCTGAAGAGAAGGTTCTGAAACGCATTTCACTTTTTTCTAAGCTTCAGACACACACCTGGAAGAAAGTCGTGAGGTGGGAGCTTCAGACACACACCTGGAAGAAAGTCATGAGGTGGGAGCTTCAGACACACATCTGGAAGAAAGTCATGAGGTGGGAGCTTCAGACACACACTGGAAGAAGGTCATGAGGTGGGAGCTTCAGACACACACCTGGAAGAAGGTCATGAGGTGGGAGCTTCAGACACACACCTGGAAGAAGGTCATGAGGTGGGAGTTGTTGGCCACGCCGTACTTGATGGTGTTCTGCCTGGCCAGGTCGTCCACCGTCTTCACCCGGTTGTCCATCTGCTGCAGCGTCAGGTAGGCGGCCAGGTTGGCGGTGTAGGCCGCCTCGATGATGATGACGCTGAACCAGAAGAAGGCGATGATGGCCCGCATGGACGTCGTCTGTGGGGAGTAGTCCGTGGTGCCCTGGGAAGAACACGGGGCCAGTGTGAAGAGAACCTTCAGCTACGGGTCAAAGACCATTTTTGTTGTTGTTTCTCACCCTCTCCTCTTGTCATCCCCCTCCTCCCCCCCCCCCCCTCCCCCTCCCCAAGGGCATCGCTACCACTCGTCTCAGTCCCATTTCCCTCTGCATAATCATACCTGTGTGTGTGTGCTGTCGCAGCCACATAATCATACCTGTGTGTGTGTGCTGTCGCAGCCACATAATCATACCTGTGTGTGTGTGCTGTCGCAGCCACATAATCATACCTGTGTGTGTGTGCTGTCGCAGCCACATAATCATACCTGTGTGTGTGTGCTGTCGCAGCCACATAATCATACCTGTGTGTGTGTGCTGTCGCAGCCACATAATCATACCTATGTGTGTGCTGTCGCAGCCACATAATCATACCTGTGTGTGTGCTGTCGCCGCCACATAATCATACTTATGTGTGTGTGTTGTCGCAGCCACATATTCATACCTATGTGTGTGTGCTGTCGCAGCCACATATTCATACCTGTGTGTGTGCTGTCGCAGCCACATAATCATACCTATGTGTGTGTGCTGTCGCAGCCACATAATCATACCTATGTGTGTGTGCTGTCGCAGCCACATATTCATACCGTGTGTGTGCTGTCGCAGCCACATAATCATACCTATGTGTGTGCTGTCGCAGCCACATAATCATACCTATGTGTGTGCTGTCGCAGCCCTGATATCTGCAATCCAAAGAGGACATGACACACCTTCTAGAGAATGAGGATGTACGCATGCAGAAGAACATTAATGACACGTGCATGAGAATGTTGATAACATCTTATCTGTGGCCACAAGCCCACGGAAGAATGTTGGCAATCTACCCGAAGGAGAATGATGACGTCAAATTAGCAGGAGTAGGCCGAAGACATACCTCTAGGAGTACTGCTAGTCTGCAAGAGAGACGACACACCTGCACAAGTACGATAATTGAATATCTTCAGGACAATGAAGACGACACACCTGCACAAAGATGATAATTGAATATCTTCAGGACAATGAAGACGACACACCTGCACAAAGATGATAATTGAATATCTTCAGGACAATGAAGACGACACATCTGCACAAAGATGATAACTGAATATCTTCAGGACAATGAAGACGACACATCTGCACAAAGATGATAATTGAATATCTTCAGGACAATGAAGACCACACACTTGCACAAAGATGATAACTGAATATCTTCAGGACAATGAAGACGACACATCTGCACAAGGATGATAATTGAATATCTTCAGGACAATGAAGACGACACACCTGCAGGACAATGAAGACGACACACCTGCACAAAGGTGATAATTCAATATCTTCAGGACAATGAAGACGGTACACTTGCGAGAGAATGATGACGACACACCTGCACAAGTACGATAATTGAATATCTTCAGGACAATGAAGACGACCCACCTGCACAGGGATGATAATTGAATTCCTTCAGGACAATGAAGACGACACACCTGCACAAAGATGATAATTAAATATATTCAGGACAATGAAGACGGTACACTTGCGAGAGAATGATGACGACACACCTGCACGAGGATGATAATTGAAAATCTTCACAATGAAGACCACACCTGCACAAGGATGATAATCGAATATCTTCAGGTCAATGCAGACGACACTCCTGCACAAGTATGATAATTGAATATCTTCAGGACAATGAAGACGACACACCTGCGAGAGAATGATGACGACACACCTGCACATGGTTGATAATTGAATATCTTCAGGAAAATGTACAAAATCTTGCATGAGGAGGTCTGTGTGGACGCTGCCAAACTGAAACCTGCACCACCAAGAAAAAGAAGAGGACACTCACAGCAACTGACCCAGATCTATTGCCGCACCCAATACCGACAACAGGCATTCTTTCCCAAGACCATCAGGGACTGGAATGACCTGACTGAGGCAGTAGCATCAGCCAAAACCCTCGACACATTCGTGTCAAGGGTCCGATCAAATTAGAGTAGGAACCAGAGTAGGGATATAGGGATAGGTGGGTTTTTTTTTTGTTTTTTTTTTTTTTTTAGTGGGCTTGGCTGCACCTTATGTGTAGCCAGGGCTGGTTTACCCCCGAGGGGGGACAGGGTGACCGTGGTAGCCTGCCAGCAGATCCACGCATAGCTATTTAGCTTTAAAATTTCAAAATGGAGTGACTGAAGGCGGCGAACGAAGCAAGATTAGGAATAGAGTTTTAGAACTTACCGCCAATGACATTGACAAACAAAGCACAAGACAAGACACGATGCATTTCAACCACTTGGGTCTTCATCAGGCGAAA
>CM031614.1:19930787-19935787 GCA_018398815.1 Conus ventricosus | reverse complement strand
GGAGTCGACGGTGTCACCACGTCTGCCAACAACAGTCTCCATGGCAAATTGTTATGGGTATGGACCTGGTGAAAAAATCGAAACTAAGACAAAAACGAAAGCAGTGCATGAAGTATTGCATAATCTAAGTTCCTTTTCTCACCATAATGGAACCTCATAAGCATCATCCGCACCATCCTCATTCTCTTCAAGTGTTTTTCAATGTCCAGTTACATGGCACTTCTGCTTTCTTGGTGACTTCAGTTCACCTTCACTGGCCATTCCATGCCTTTGGGGAGTGTGTGTCAAAGTCTTCGATGTTGACAAATCACGGGGATGTAGCTGGATGGAGATCATGGCGCCCTCGCTGGAGCTCGCTCACTCACGCAGGCTCCGCGACTATGTCACTAGTATTGACTACGTCACTAGTATCGACAATGTAACTAGTATCGACTATGTAACTAGCATCGACTATGTAACTAGTATCGTCAGTTGTGGGGTCTGTAGAAGCTAATTCCCGTACGTCGGGTCCGAAACGACACCACAGAAAACCAGGGAGATGATTCACCAGCGGCGCAGTGTCTCCTCAGGCGAGTTGCCTTGACGTGATCTCCATTGCCATTGTCGGTGTTTGAGACAGCGACAAGACGAACTGAGTATGGAGGAATAGGAGGTCACCGGAATGAGAGGCGCAGGAATAATGGCAATGTGAGGGTCATAAAAAGGTCAGCAAACAGAGAGAGGAGAGACAGACCCATTTGGTGACAATGGTCATGCGGTCAGTGACGATGACGTCAGGCACAGGCAGACAGAGAGAGAGAGGAGAGACAGACCTGTTTGGTGACAATGGTCATGCGGTCAGTGACGATGACGTCAGGCACAGGCAGACAGAGAGAGAGGAGAGACAGACCTGTTTGGTGACAATGGTCATGCGGTCAGTGACGATGACGTCAGGCACAGGCAGACAGAGAGAGAGGAGAGACAGACCTTTTTGGTGACAATGGTCATGCGGTCAGTGACGATGACGTCAGGGACAGGCAGACAGAGAGAGAGAGAGGAGAGACAGACCTGTTTGGTGACAATGGTCATGCGGTCAGTGACGATGACGTCAGGCACAGGCAGACAGAGAGAGAGGAGAGAGAGACCCGTTTGGTGACAATGGTCATGCGGTCAGTGACGATGACGTCAGGCACAGGCAGACAGAGAGAGAGGAGAGACAGACCCGTTTGGTGACAATGGTCATGCGGTCAGTGACGATGACGTCAGGCACAGGCAGATAGAGAGAGAGGAGAGACAGACCTGTTTGGTGACAATGGTCATGCGGTCAGTGAAGATGACGTCAGGGACAGGCAGACAGAGAGAGGAGAGACAGACTTGTTTGGTGACAATGGTCATGTGGTCAGTGACGTCAGAGACAGGCAGACAGAGAGAAGAGACAGACCCGTTTGGTGACAATGCTCATGGTGTCAGTGACGATGACGTCAGGCACAGGCAGACAGAGAGAGGAGAGACAGACCTGTTTGGTGACAATGGTCATGTGGTCAGTGACGATGACGTCAGGGACAGGCAGACAGAGAGAAGAGACAGACCTGTTTGGTGACATTGGTCATGTGGTCAGTGACGATGACGTCAGGGACAGGCAGACAGAGACAGAAGAGACAGACCCGTTTGGTGACATTGGTCATGTGGTCAGTGACGATGACATCAGGGACAGGCAGACAGAGAGAGGAGAGACAGACCTGTTTGGTGACAATGGTGATGTGGTCAGTGACGTCAGGGACAGGCAGACAGAGAGAGGAGAGACATACCTGTTTGGTAACGATGGTCATGTGGTCAGTGACGATGACGTCAGGGACAAGCAGACAGAGACAGAGAGACAGACCTGTTTGGTGACAATGGTGATGTGGTCAGTGACGTCAGGGACAGGCAGACAGAGAGAGGAGAGACAGACCTGTTGGTAACGATGGTCATGTGGTCAGTGAAGATGACATCAGGGACGGTGATCTCGGGGATGTCCTCCTTCAGGTCTACCACCGGAACGCCGTTCACAAGTCCGCACTGCCTATCTGTACACATCACAAAGTCCACAATGCCTGTCTGTACACATCACAAAGTCCACTGCCTATCTGTACACATCACAAAGTCCGCACTGCCTATCTGTACACATCACAAAGTCCGCACTGCCTCTTTGTACACATCACAAAGTCTGCACTGCCTATCTGTACACATCACAAAGTCCACACTGCCTATCTGTACACATCACAAAGTCCACAATGCCTATCTGTACACATCACAAAGTCCGCACTGCCTATCTGTACACATCACAAAGTCCGCACTGCCTATCTGTAAACATCACAAAGTCCGCACTGCCTATCTGTACACATCACAAAGTCCGCACTGCCTATCTATACACATCACAAAGTCCGCACTGCCTATCTGTACACATCACAAAGTCCGCACTGCCTATCTGTACACATCACAAAGTCCCACTGCCTATCTGTACACATCACAAAGTCCGCACTGCCTATCTGTACACATCACAAAGTCTGCACTGCCTATCTGTACACATCACAAAGTCCACAATGCCTATCTGTACACATCACAAAGTCCCACTGCCTATCTGTACACATCACAAAGTCCCACTGCCTATCTGTACACATCACAAAGTCCGCACTGCCTCTCTGTACACATCACAAAGTCCCACTGCCTATCTGTACACATCACAAAGTCCCAATCTGTACACATCACAAAGTCCGCACTGCCTATCTGTACACATCACAAAGTCCGCACTGCCTATCTGTACACATCACAAAGTCTGCACTGCCTATCTGTACACATCACAAAGTCCGCACTGCCTATCTGTACACATCACAAAGTCCACAATGCCTATCTGTACACATCACAAAGGCCGCACTGCCTATCTGTACACATTACAAAGTCCGCACTGCCTATCTGTACACATCACAAAGTCCCACTGCCTATCTGTACACATCACAAAGTCCGCACTGCCTATCTGTACACATCACAAAGTCCACAATGCCTATCTGTACACATCACAAAGTCCCACTGCCTATCTGTATACATCACAAAGACCCACTGCCTATCTGTACACATCACAAAGTCCACAATGCCTATCTGTACACATCACAAAGTCCACTGCCTATCTGTACACATCACAAAGTCCACAATACCTATCTGTACACATCACAAAGTCAAAGTCCACACTGCTACACTGCTTATCTGTACACATCACAAAGTCCCACTGCCTACCAGTACACATCACAAAGTCCCACTGCCTATCTGTACACATCACAAAGTCAAAGTCCACACTGCCTATCTGTACACATCACAAAGTCCCACTGCCTATCTGTACACATCACAAAGTCCACAATGCCTATCTGTACACATCACAAAGTCAAAGTCCGCACTGCCTATCTGTACACATCACAAAGTCCCACTGCCTATCTGTACACATCACAAAGTCCGCACTGCCTATATGTACACATCACAAAGTCCGCACTGCCTATCTGTACACATCACAAAGTCCACAATGCCTATCTGTACACATCACAAAGTCCACTGCCTATCTGTACACATCACAAAGTCCACAATGCCTATCTGTACACATCACAAAGTCCACAATGCCTATCTGTACACACCACAAAGTCCTACTGCCTATCTGTACACATCACAAAGTCCCACTGCCTATCTGTACACATCACAAAGTCCACACTGCCTATCTGTACACATCACAAAGTCCCACTGCCTATCTGTACACATCACAAAGTCCACAATACCTATCTGTACACATCACAAAGTCAAAGTCCACACTGCTTATCTGTACACATCACAAAGTCCCACTGCCTATCTGTACACATCACAAAGTCCCACTGCCTATCTGTACACATCACAAAGTCCCACTGCCTATCTGTACACATCACAAAGTCCCACTGCCTATCTGTACACATCACAAAGTCCACAATGCCTATCTGTACACATCACAAAGTCCCACTGCTTCTCTGTACACATCACAAGTCCACAATGCCTATCTGTACACATCACAAAGTCCACAATGCCTATCTGTACACATCACAAAGTCCCACTGCCTACCTGTACACATCACAAAGTCCCACTGCCTATCTGTACACATCACAAAGTCCCACTGCTTCTCTGTACACATCACAAGGTCCCACTGCTTCTCTGTACACATCACAAAGTCCACAATGCCTATCTGTACACATCACAAAGTCCATAATGCCTATCTGTACACATCACAAAGTCCACTGCCTATCTGTACACATCACAAAGTCCCACTGCCTATCTGTACACATCACAAAGCCCACAATGCCTATCTGTACACATCACAAAGTCCCACTGCCTATCTGTACACATCACAAAGTCCCACTGCCTATCTGTACACATCACAAAGTCCACAATGCCTATCTGTAACATCACAAAGTCCCACTGCCTATCTGTACACATCACAAAGTCCCACTGCCTATCTGTACACATCACAAAGTCCCACTGCCTATCTGTACACATCACAAAGTCCCACTGCCTATCTGTACACATCACAAAGTCCACAATGCCTATCTGTACACATCACAAAGTCCCACTGCCTATCTGTACACATTACAAAGTCCCACTGCCTATCTGTACACATCACAAATTCCCTGCCCATCACACACATTACATATCTTTAAAGCAGAATACAAGTTTAGCATCGGCTATGCACTCCTATAATCATGAACAGGGCATGCAAAGACAGGGAATGCGAATGATGTGAGTTTTGCGTAAGAAGTGTTCAAAGTCTGCGGTAATGGTGTTCGGGAAATGTGGTCACGTCTTTTTTAAATGAAAATATAAAGCGCATCACTTTTTCCTATAGACAAAGTGCAAAAGCCCTTGGCCAAATGGTTAGAGTATTTGCCTTGGGAGCTGTAGGTCATGAGTTCGAACCACTCATGAAGGGATGGTTTTTGCGGCTTGAAAACCCATTCTGTCCACCCAGCGGTGAATAG
>CM031614.1:19888287-19925787 GCA_018398815.1 Conus ventricosus | reverse complement strand
TGCCTGTCTGTGTATCCGTCTACCTATCTAACTGCTATGTACATCCATATACGTAACACACTTACCTAGCTAGCCAAGAGATGCGTGCGCTTGCTTATTTACATCAATGTGTGTGCGTGTATGTTGCGTGTGTTAAAAAAAATGCATGTGTGTGTTGTGTGCATCTCTATGTGCGTGTTGTGTGCATCTGTGTGTGTGTGTGTGTGTGTGTGTGTGTGTGTGTGTGTGTGTGTGTGTGTGTGTGCGTGCGCGTGTGTGTGTGTGTGTGTGTGTGTGTGTGTGTGTGTGTGTGTGTGTGTGTGGTGTGTGTGTGTGTGTGTGTGTGTGTGTGTGTTGTGCGGGCAGTGAAGAAATTCACAGGTTTGGTATATTAACAGCTATCTCACGCGCGCGCACACAAACACAGACACAGAGAGAGAGAGAGAGAGAGAGGAGAGAGAGAGAGAGAGAGAGGAGAGAGAGGAGAGAGAGAGAGAGAGAGAGAGATACAGAGAGAGAGAGAGAGAGAGAGACAATGACAATGACATCTTTAATGACAATAGCCTGATTGGCTCTAATGCCATGGAAGTGCAAAAATACAGAAAATACGGCAAATGCGGCATATAATGCATCAAACCAAGTAAATCAACTATATCACAACCACTATGTGTCCGAAACTGGTCAACGTCAAATAATGAATCTTAAATAAATGTTAGCGAACCGCCCAGAGAACGTGGACAAACGAGTTACAAGACAAAACACGACGCGTTTCGACCTCTTAGGTCTTCGTCTGGTGATAAATAAACGAATAAAACAACGAAAATTCACTTAGCTTTGGTCGCTTCAGATCGCTCAGGGTTCAGCGCAAGGAGAAGGCGTTGAATGAGAACGAGGCTGTTGGAAGGGAAATAGTGAGCGAGTCAAAGCCGTAATGATGATAATAATATTACTGATAGGAATACTATTAATGGTCAAAATATTGGGGGGGGGGGGGGGGGGGGGGGGAAGGGACAAGATCAATCTTGGTGTCAATAAGTATGTGTATGGGAGAAAGGAGAGTGGGTTAGAGGATTCTTAAGCAGCAGGGTTGCCGTGGCAAAATAATTAAAATATATGAAAAAAATAATCTAATAAATGCATAATAATAGCTATAAGTTATGATGATGGTGAATAGTGGAGGATAAGGTACGTATGTGATGTGTAGTGGAGATATTGTTGGCTGAAAATATTTTTCTCTTCTATCTCTCTTTTTTTATTTTTTTTATTTCAGAACAACATAAAGATAGCATTCTAAATTCATTATGTGCTTGTATAGTGTAGTGTGTGTGTGAGTGTGATTGTGTGTGGTGGTGTGTGTGTGTGTGTGTGGTGGGATTGTGTGGTGTGTGTGTTCCTTTGTCATACTCCCTTTTTATTGTTTTCCCCACCTCATCATAGGTGTTTATGTCTATGGGACCATGATGTGGACCATCCTGAGTGGCCTGCTTTCTGGGAACTAGACACGGCTTATAACCTTTCACGGGCCCTACTCCATTGTTAGCTCTACAAAGGATACCCACCTCATCATGTGATTGGGCAGTGCCACATGCTTCATGCACAGAACAGTACCTCTACACATCTCTCCTCAAAAACTTTGCACAGACCTTTCCATTCCATTCCATCCAGCTGACCTACACCATTTCACAGTCAGTTATTTCTGGACATCACTATCTCCCTCAAAGATGGACTGCTTCAAACCTCAGTCTTCTACAAACCTACTGATGCACACTCATACCTGGACTACACATCTTCCACCACCAGTCCACTAAAAATAGCATTCCATATTCTAAATTCCTTCGCCTACGCAGACTCTGCTCTAGCGAAGAAGATTTCACTATACAAGCAGCCAAAATGTCTGATTTTTTCACAACCGTGGATACCTAGTGCCGTCATCAATGATGCTCTCAGCCGCACTGCAGCTAAATCCAGAACATCTACTCTGGAAACTAAACCTCCCAAAGAGACAGACAGACCCACTGCCTGCCTTCTCTTCCATCCTCAAAATCTGCCCATCTGCAGGATCTGAAGTCTAACTGGCACATGGTAGAAAATCATAAACCTGCCTTTGAGACGAACCAATAATCACTTTCAAACGTGACAAAAACCTCAACGACCTACTGGTGCGCTCTAAGCTGAACAAAATCTTCACACCTAAGCCACCAGGTACTTTCCCCTGCTCAAAACCCCAACTGCAAAATCTGCTCTCTCACCAAACCAGACACCATCCTACATGGCCCCACAGGCTTTTCACTATTAAACGCACTTTCTCCTGCCAGAGCCACCACATTGTGTATGCCATCCACTGTCAGCTGTGCGGTAAGATCTATGTAGGTGAGACATCTCGCACACTTGAGACGCGCATCTCTGAACACCTGGCCGACATCGCCACCATCGGCCCAAACCAGTCGCTCTACACTTCAACCATGCCCAACACAACATCAACCATGTCAAAGTCTTGGCACTTTGGCAATCTAAGAGTGACAACTTGGAACGCCTTATGCAGGAATTCATCTCATTGCCAAACTGGGCACCGTGCACCCTCACGGCATCAACGTCCAAAAGTAGTATGTGCCATTCCATCTCTGCAGCTCCAGCCTGAAATATCCTCCACCTATGCACACCCTACCTCTGTTTACCTCAGACATTAGGTTGCAGCTATCTTCCCTTCCTTTTCCTACACTCTCTGAGTCTCTCCATTTGCAACATCAATCGACTTACCCCCCCCCCCCCGCCCTAGTAATGATGTGTGCAGGGATGTTGGTGGGCATGGCGGTTGTCGGGGGGTGGAGGTGGGGGGTAACCAATGAATAGGCTGATATTACAAATGGAACACACACACACACACACACACACACACACACACACACACACACACACACACACACACACACACACTCACACACACACACACATACACACACATAATGAATAGAATGCTAGCTCCTTTATCGTTGGTCGTGAAAAAAAAAAAAAAAAAAAAAGAAGAGAGAGAGAGAGATATATCTCTCAGCCCACAATATCCTCCCACTACACACACACATACTACCTTATCTCCCACTATTCACCTCACACATAACTTATAGCTATCTTATTTATGCATTTATTATGATTAATTTTTTTATTTTTTTATTTTTATTTTTAATTTATTATTATTTTTTTTTTATATTTTTTTTAATGTTTCTTTTATTTATTTATTTGATTATTATAAAAATGTATTTTCTAAATATATTTCTGTATCATGCTTTCGTTACCTTAACCTTCACTATCGTTGTTAGCAGTATCATTCAGTAATACTATTGCTAGTATTGATACTACCCCTAGCATTGACATCACCATCGCTTTCGCCTCTGGGACTGTTGCCACGGCAACCCTGCTGCTTAAGAATCCTCTAACCCACTCTCCTTTCTCCCATACACATACTTATTGACACCAAGATTGATCTTGTCCCTTCCCCCCCCCCCCCCCACCCAATATTTTGACCATTATAGTATTCCTATCAGTAATATTATTTTCATCATTACGGCTTTGACTCGCTCACTATTTCCCTTCCAACAGCCTCGTTCTCATTCAACGCCTTCTCCTTGCGCTGAACCTGAGCGATCTGAAGCGACCAAAGCTAAGGAATTTTCGTTGTTTTATTCGTTTATTTATCACCAGACGAAGACCTAAGAGGTCGAAACGCGTCGTGTTTTGTCTTGTTTAAATCGTTTGTCCACGTTCTCTGGGCGGTTCGCTACATTTATTTAAGATTTGTTTAGATTTCCGCCTGCAGTCGTCTCACTTTGCAACTAGGTCAAATAATGAAACAAAAACGACAAACATAATGAAAACATATATCTAAGGACAGTACACATTTTAAGAGGAAAGCCTAATTCCACACAGGGCTAGTATTTCCCACCCTATGTGTTCGATCAACCGACAAAAATACAAATACATAAATGATGACAACATGGATATCGCTTATATCTTGAGTGACTCGTAACACCTAATAACGTAAAATTATCTTATATTAGGCCTAATTCAAAATAGAAAGTCTTTTCTGCCTTAGGTTATATGCGTCGTTAATGAACTTAGCAAGCAATTTAATTGTATCCTCATTTTCCCTTGAAAGAATACCAACAAGATCATGTCTCGTCGCATCACGATTACCAAATAAACCACATGTCATACGTAAACCATCATATTCCTTACATACGAACAAAAAATGTGCTTCGTCCTCTAGTCCGTCTGAACACAATGGACTTACAGCATTTTCAGGAACTTCTTTTAAATACCAGCTTCTATTTATAAACAGTCCTAACGTTCTCATTCTAAATCTTGCTAAGTATCCCCTGTGCCATTTATTTGTTATAATGTTTAGGTATTTTTCAGTCTGAAAGTAATCTTTAAATGAATTATACCAGGCGTATTTACTATTTTCTGTTATTATGTGAGTGCCAGTTTTGTTGATAACAATCAATAAGCCGCTGTTTAAATTCATACAAAAAACAGTTTTTCATTTTCCACCCTTGCATCAACCAAATTATGCCAAATCCATTTTCGGTTAAAGCTCTTTTGATATCTGATGCCCAATTATGATGTCCTGTTTCATGTTGTCTAAGGAGCATTTCATACGCCTGTTTACATACGAGTTACTGGTAACCGGGTTAGTTTTGGCCAGTATCTCAGACATTTAACATAGGTTCTTATAAGTAAACGGGTATCTACCTGATTCACCGTACTTTTTATTTGAAGAATGAAAAGGTACATTTAAACATCTCTTAAGGGGCTAAGTGTAAAATTTTTTCCTATGTTTGTTTCCCTTTTAAGCCCCAATTCAGCCCCTACGTCGCTGGTTTTCAATCTGGAAATCAAATAATTTCAAAGAAAAAATAATATCAGTGGACCCAAGTCTTTAAAGCACGAGAATTTAAAATTTCCCTTTTTTTTCCCTTTCCGGGCTGTTTGCCTCTGGGTCAAACTTAATTTTTTGGTAAAAACATGCCCAGTATTTATTTTGGTTTGTCCCCTTGCCCATTTACGTACCCCCATACTTCGCTTGAGATGATACCCCCTTTGCGGAAAACGTTATTTTGGGTTTTGTCTAAATTTATTTAACTGCAATCGTTGCTTCGATTTGGCCTTTAATTTGGGTTTTGGATCCTATTGGAGTATCGGGAAAACAAAAAACATCTCGGCGAAGTAATAAGAATATTTAACTGCCCTGGAAGTAACTGTATGCTTGTTTCCCTTTTTGATAACCTATGCAAGTTCGTTATAAAAAAGGATTAATTGTGGTTTAAATTGCAGCCTTTTTTTAACCCTCTTGGAAAGAGAAAATTTAAAATACAAACATTTGTCGCAAACACAACCCAAAATGTATCATATTTCCTCTTAAAGCTTGTCTTTTTCCGTCAACGCCGATTTTTTAATATTCCCAAAAAATTTTTCTATTGACGGAATAAAAGCCTTACGAAAATAAACAAATGTATAACTTTTTTGAATTTCTTGAAAGAAAACGCTGGATATAAATACATGGAAAAATTGTCGGTTTGAAACTTTTTAATCCTTCTGAAACCTGTTGTTGTTCAATTTTTTTTCCTCCCTCTCGCCATTGTGTTAACTTTTTTTAAAGATGTTAGTATAAATTTTACCCAGTAATTGATAACGATACCCCTTTTTATTGGAATATTTATGTCCCCCTTTTTGAAAAAAGGTACAATTTTGATTTTGCCACTCGTTGGGAAATTCCAAAAGGGAAGGTTGTTAAACAAACGCGAAATTTTTTTATAGTTATTAGAATTTTTCAACACTCATTGTTAACGTCTGGGCCTGCGCTTTTTCCCCGTTTTTTAACTTTTTAAAACTGTCGTTTACCCCTTTTGTAGTTATTTTATCATTAAAAAAAGGTTTTTGAGAATATTCGTCCTCACATCAAAATGTCCTCCTGGAATCAGAAATTTTCAAAAGAGTTAAAAAAAACTCTGAAAATGATCTGCACTGTTCAACCGTATTTGATTGTGTAAAAGTTTTTTTTTTATTTTCTTATTGTTGACCAAAACAATTTTTGGGGCGTTAACGTGCTTCAGTTTTACTAATCTTCAAAATTTAAATTTTTCTTTTACTTTTTTTAATTTATTTTTTTGTTCTAGCCTTTACGTAAATTTGTCTTCGTTCAATAAGGTTTGTTTAGAAGTTATAACTTTTGAGGAGGCCCCTGACTTGTTTTTTCATTCTTTCACAATTCCCAATCAAAACAATATTAACGTTTTTTTGTTACTCCCAACCACACGAAACCCTCACGCAGCAGCTCCTTTAAACGCATTCGAAAAAGATCAACACATTCATTTACATCAAAATCAAAAAAAAATTTTTTTTGCCGTTCCATTTCTCTCTTTTTAAGTATTAATTCCCGTTCCTCTCTATATATCTGTGCCTTTCCTCACACCAACCCAACTTTTTCCTCGCCACGCCCCTGTTGACTTCTTTCCCCCCAACACTCTCTCCCTTTTCCCCTCGATTTAACAGGCAAGTGCCAAGATACAAAAGTTCATTAATAAGCTGTCACAGTAAAGATGTAGTTCCCCAGAACAATAAAATAATCAAAAGGTCTGTTCCCTGGGAAAAAATATGTAAAAACGCCCTGTGAAACCCTTTACAGCAAAAATTTTTAAAATTATTAAACCAGACATGAACAAAAGTCCAAAAGTGATTTACCCAAATTTATTAAAAGTTTTATCTTTTGAAAATCGTAGGAAAATTTACTTTTAATAATCCAGGTTTTCTTTGGGTGTAAATAATAATCTATTTTCAAATTTTTGGTTGTTCATATCCCGTCCTAGGAAAAAAGGACAGGGAGAGAGAGAGAGAGAGAGGAGGGGAGAGAGGAGAGGGGGAGAGGGGAAGAAGTTGGAGAGAGAAGGGGGGAGAGAGAGAGGGGGGGGGGGGGGGCTACGGTGTGTTTTTGGGATCTTGTTGTAACCAGCAATGCAGGCCCTACAGGGACCCCCCGCAGCTCTCCGCTGTCTTACATTTCAAAGTCCGCAGAGACCCCCATCACATTGTCCCTTTTCACTGTCATCGTTAAATTCCCATTAGTTTTTGTTTTCGTCGTGTTGTCGATGACACCCTTTTTATTGCCATAATGGTCTATTTCATCACCTACCATCATCTCATCATATCATCACCTCTCATCGTCATCATCAATTTCCCCTTCGCTTTTTTTGCATGTCAGTATTGTCGCTCCTCTCCCTTTGGTGCCACCCCCTTTTTCCTCTTTAATCTCCATTCTCCCTGTGATGATAAACAAGACACTTTCCCTCATCCCCCTTAACCCCCTTCCCCCTTTCCTAACCTTGTCCCCTTATCTCTCGCCCCCTTTTAAAAAAAATATATATAAAAAAAAAAAAAAGGCTGACGTGATTTCATAATGATAAAAATCAAAACGTTGTTGTGTAACATCAAGCTGAGAAACGTAATGTGTAACTTTCTCAACTTTTTGAAGTATGGTATTCAAACATACTGGTATAACACGGTTTATATTTACGATGACACATATTACAATGTATATTAGACGAAAGACATATGGTATTGTTAAGGTGTTAACAAATGAATTATAAAACGCATGCCGAATAACGTTGATCGAGAATACATTCTGCTCCATGTTAACCCACGTTTAACGAGTCGAACTCTCTGCTTCAAAACCACACGATGAAATACACGAGAAATACTAACAGGTAAGTATATGAACAAAGCTCATGCGACAGAACACCCAACAAACACTCACAAATAGAAGATGGACAAGGAATGCACACCCGAATACATGAGAAACATACACATGATACGAGATGAACCAAGAAAATACGAACTTTATGAAATATACCTCGAGGATAAGATACGAACAAACACCATTCTGCAGAAACTACACACAGGATACAATAAAGAAGAAGAACACAAAGCAGAAACTACACACAGGATACAATATAGAAGAAGAACACCGAGCAGAAACTACACACAGGATACAATATAGAAGAACACCGAGCAGAAACTACACACAGGATACAATATAGAAGAACACCGAGCAGAAACTACACACAGGTTACAATATAGAAGAACACCGAGCAGAAACTACACACAGGTTACAATATAGAAGAACACCGAGCAGAAACTACACACAGGATACAATATAGAAGAACACCGAGCAGAAACTACACACAGGATACAATATAGAAGAACGCCGAGCAGACACTGCACACAGGATACAATATAGAAGAACACCGAGCAGAAAACTACACACAGGATACAATATAGAAGAACACCAAGCAGAAACTGCACACAGGATACAATATAGAAGAAGAACACCGAGCAGAAACTACACATAGGATACAATATACAACACCGAGCAGAAACTGCACACAGGATACAATATAGAAGAACACCAAGCAGAAACTGCACACAGGATACAATATAGACGAACACCAAGCAGAAACTACACACAGGATACAATATAGAAGAACACCGAGCAGAAGCTACACTCAGGATACAATATAGAAGAACACCGAGCAGAAACTACACACAGGATACAATATAGAAGAACACCGAGCAGAAACTGCACACAGGATACAATATAGAAGAACACCGAGCAGAAACTACACACAGGATACAATATAGAAGAACACCGAGCAGAAACTACACACAGGATACAATATAGAAGAACACCGAGCAGAAACTACACACAGGATACAATATAGAAGAACACCGAGCAGAAACTGCACACAGGATACAATATAGAAGAACACCGAGCAGAAACTGCACACAGGATACAATATAGAAGAACACCGAGCAGAAACTGCACACAGGATACAATATAGAAGAACACCGAGCAGAAACTACACACATGATACAATATAGAAGAACACCGAGCAGAAACTGCACACAGGATACAATATAGAAGAACACCGAGCAGAAAATACGGATAGGCAATAAACAGAGAATACATAGTGAGAAAGAACAGAACACATAGTGGGAAAGAACTATGATAGGTGATAAATAATTTTTTTAATACAGCGGCAAATACTCACATTAGATAAAACAAAGGACATGAAGCTAGGAATAGTCACAGGATTGAATATAAACACAAAACCAACAGCAGGGGAAATAATCTCATGATATGAGAAGAACACGGAATACTCGGCGCTAAATATTCACAGGATGAAACAGAAACATGTGATATGGGGATGAACAAAGGCCACAGTGCAAGGACATATTCACAGGATGAAATAGAAACATGTGATATAGGGATGAACAAAGGCCAAACGTCACAGGACATGACATCCACAAAGAGCCAGACAGGGTATACATAAACAAAGAACAAATAGCAAAAAAGAAATAAAGTCCACAGTATAGGAGATACCACAGAACACGCTGTGGGAAAATACTCAGAGAACAAGAGGCCAACAAAGAACAGGCAGAGAAGAAACACGCTCTCAGGACAGGAGATGAACACAGAGAACAAAGTGGGGAAATACCCATACTATTGGAGATCAACACGGTTCAGAGTGAGGAAACATTCTTGGAAGAGCAGATGAACAAATTACAAAGCGGGGAAATAGTCACAGGACGAGATGAACACAGACCTCAGCAGTGAAACACAACAAAGCGGGGAAATACTCCTAGGATAGGAGATTACAACAGAACAAAGCGGGGAAATACTCCTAGGGTAGGAGATTACAACAGAACAAAGCGGAGAAATGCTCACAGATATCGGAAATGAACACAGACCATGCTGGGGAAATGCTCACAAGAAAGGAGACGAAGACAGAGCAGAGCGAGAAAGTACAGAATAAGAACTGAACACCGAATACCACGGGGAATTACTCACAGGACAAGAGATGCTGAACAATTAAGTAGTGGAGGAAAACAAGTGCAGGCTAACAATTCTTCCGTAATTATAGTAATGACTTGGCAAAGATTTGAACTTTAAAAAAAAACTATAAAAAAAAGGGGGGGGGGGGGGGGGGGGGATTGAAGCTGAAGAAAATGGGAACACAAAATTAAGAAAATATATCATAAACATGAACACCCTTCACTAGCTGCATGAGGGAACCCCGTGACCCCTCTTGAAGGCAGCCCTTTTTGTATTGCCTGCTCCTGGGCCTTTCGTCCGCGGACGGACAGGAACGGAAAAAGGCCGGGACTCTAAGCCCCCTTTCCCCCTCACCCAGTTTTGGGGCAAAAGTGACCAAAATTTCGCATTTTTACTGTTCTCTGAAAAGAAAGACTTCAAAAACTAAAAAAAAACCGATTACCACAAAAAAACTTACTGTGTAGGGTTACCCGTTTTCAATACTTTTTTACAAAAACTTTTCAGTTTTTCATTTTTTGTTTAATCCTTTTTTTTTTCCTGGCTTTTTTCAATAACCTCTTTTTTCACGAAAACCCTTTTTCCCAAATGAGTCTCGTCTTTATGTGAAATAAATCCAGCCCTTTAACTGTTCTCTAAAGTCTTTTAAAACTGGGTTATATTTCGGACAAAATTTCCACACATTTACCCGAGGGGTTTTTTCCCCCGGGAAAGCTAGTTTTGACAAAGGTTTCTTTTTTTAACTATGTCTCTTTCGGCCGAACAGTCATTTTATAAAATAGTGTTTGCGTTCCTTAAAAACATTTCATAAAACTGTTCAAAAACACTCCTCAGTTTATTGCTGGGATCAACTAAATTTATGTCATCTTTCTGTCCATAAAAAACCTTTATCATGATTGCTTTTTTCCCATTTAAGTGGGACAGAAAACCAAAATTTGG
This sequence comes from Conus ventricosus, assembly GCA_018398815.1. Taxonomy (NCBI): domain Eukaryota; kingdom Metazoa; phylum Mollusca; class Gastropoda; order Neogastropoda; family Conidae; genus Conus; species Conus ventricosus. The sequence goes on along the minus strand of CM031614.1, from coordinate 19,914,989 downwards.
GATTAAAATTATAACGATAAACGGTTTGAACAGGTCAAGGATAAATTTTGGTTTTTCCAAAACCCAGTTTGTCCAAAAAATTAATGACAATGAGGGGTTTTTGTCTAATTTTAAAATGCCCCATAGTTTTAAAACCCAAAAACAAAACTACCCAGTTATTGTTTTTATTTGCTCTCTTTTAAAAAACTTGTTAGTAAAATTTAAAATCCTAAAGGCCTAGGTGTGTAAATTTTAACCCAAAATTCGTGTGTAAGATTGTTTCTATTTAGATTTAATTTTGTTTTTGGGTTGGGCTTGTTTTTAAATGACCTTAATATCCCCCTTGTGAAGAATGAACAGAAAACTTTAAGACTGTACCCCTAAGTTTTCCCAGCTAATTAAAATTTCCCTTTAAAAAAGGGAGTCAAAAAGCCCAAAACCCCATCCTTCTCCTTTTTTTTTTAAAGACAAAAATTTTTAAATTTTCTTTGTGAACGCATCCCCTAATTTCATTTGCAAAAATGAACGAAATTTTTTTAGAAGATCTTTTAAAACCGTTTCTCTTCTTTTGGGGGAAATGTACTGTTTTTTTCCCAAAAGGGGCGTTATTTAAATTTTTTTTCCCGGGACTTTGCGCCCGGCTTTAAAAACTTAGTGAAAAGGGGCAGATTTTGAATGCTTTTCTAAAATTTTTTGGCGGCTAAAATATGAAAAATGGGTTTATAAATTTCAAATTTATGTCCCATTCAAAATGGGGTTTTTCTAAGGGGCCATTTGGGGTTCAGGCTTTCAAAAATATTTTATTTTCATTCTGGCCCCCATTATTTGTTCCCTAGATTGGGGCAGCTGTTTTTATTTTGGGAAAACTTTTTCCCTGTCCCCAAACCTCTTTGCTTTTAAAAATCCCATCTTTAGTGTATTTAAAACCCCATAAAAAGGGGCCAAATTTCGCCATTTTTTTTAAAATCCGAAACCCGTTTTGAAAGGGGTCTTTTAATTCTAAATTTTATCCCCTTCACAGGCGCAAAAGTAACTCCTTTTTCTTTGGCCCCGGGGACTTTAAATTTTTTATAACGTATTTTTTATTTAAAAAACCAATGTGAGGTTATCACTTTTTACAACTTTCCCTGTTTTTTCTTTGTTTTTTATTTAAATGACCCGGGACCCCCCCAAAAACAATTTTTTTAAACTGAAAATTTTGGGGAATTGTTTTAAAATTTTCTAATCGCAATAGCAGTTTTCCCCTGAGGGGAAGGTTTTAAAAACCCCGTTGGGGCCCCTTCCTTCAAAATAAGTTTTCACAGTGCTTGTCATCCAAATGAACTGGAAGAAAGAAAGAAAGATCGAGCGGCCCTTTCCCCCCTCATAAGTGTTTTGGTTGGTGAAACCCTCTAAATCTTTAATTGTTAGCGGGTAAAGCCTAACTTTTTAGTAGTCTTTATCAAAAATAGAAACCCCCTTCTTCTTCGGGCCCTTGAATTTTAAACATTGTTTTTAGATTTGCATTGTTAAGTTTGAGATTTAATGTAAAAGGGTACTCATTGCTTCTTTTGGGGAGCAAAACCCGTTAAAACCATCAGGAAATTTTTTAAACTGGCTAATTTTGGGCCCCCTGTTTTGTCAACTTTAAAAAACCCTTTAAATTTTTTCCCCTTGGGCCCTTCGCTTATATTAAAACCATACGACTTTTTTAAAATATTTCATGGAGCGCGACCTTTTTGGCCCCGCAATTGTTTTTCAATAGCATGTTCAAAAAAAAACAAAGGGACTTTTTGGGGTTGTTTTGTTTTACAAACTTTTTTAAACGAAAAAAAAATGAGGCATTAAAATTTTAACTGGCGCAAAATATTCGGGTTGGGCCGCATCACCCAAAAAAACCTTAGCAACTGATACTTTTGACTTTCCCGTGACCGGACTGCCTCTTTTATAAAAAGGGTGGTACTCCATTAAGCGAATCTTACCCCCCTTTTTGAAAACGACCCCCTCAAAAACCCGTGGTTTAGTCATCCGATGCGGTTTTTATCAGAACCAGTTAAACTTTGCTGTGTTTTGCGCATAACGGGTGGGGGAGGGCGTATGTGACCCATTTAAATCCCCAAATGACCCTTTGGTGAGGTCAGTGTCGGGTTTCTTTTCTAAAAACCCCTTTTCGGGACGAAATTTTGGGCTAAATTTTGAAAAGCGCTTTACAAATGCAAACCTTTTAAATCCACTCGCAACAAAATAACTAAAGGCTTTTAAAAGGATCTGTAACGAATTCAATTTTAAACCCCCCAAGACGGCTTTAGAAAAAACTTTGGGACCCTAATCAGGGTTTCTAGGGACCTTTTTTTTTGGGGGCAGCACAGAAAGAAAAAAACTATGACTGGATCCCCCTTTCCCAAACTTTTTTTCAGGAAAAAACTGTTCACCCTGGGCCCCTACAGCAAGAGCATAAAAAAAAGCATGGACAAATTTATCTTAGACCCCTTCTAAGGGTAACTAGGGCGGGAATAAAACAAATAAACTTTTTAATTCGCACTTACGTTTGGTGTTTGCTAGGGGCCCCCAAGAAGGCAAGATCAAGCATATGACCCTTTTTACTGGCTTTGATGCAAAAAAAACAATACTTAGCAAATTTAGGGGGACGCCAAAAATTCACAGTTGATTTCCCTTAAAATTTATTGAAAGTCCCAAAAAGTTTTACAATACGCAAGATCGAAAGTAGACTTTGTTTTTGGCATGGTTTATACATGCTGGTCTGACCTCAGACCCCAAGGTAGGAATAATAAAAAATTTTAATAATAAAATTTTCTTATAGAGGAAATTTGGAACAAAAGGGGGGGGAAAAAAAAAACAAATTTAAATTCTGGCCAGAAATTTTTACAAAAAATAAAGAACCCCCAAGATTAAGTCATCTAATCCCCAAAAAGCCCAAACCCCCCCAAAAGTCATTAAAGGGAATCAGCAAAGCTCGCGGGCTTTGTTCGCGATGGACCTTAAATTTATAAAAAGACAGGCTTGTTTTTGGGGTTTAACTGGCATAGGATTATTTGGGTTTCTTTTTCTTACTAAATGTAACCCAATTTATTAAAAGAACTTCCCCAAAGGGTGTGGGCCCTAAAGCCAACTATTTTGTTGCAGTAGACAAAAGCCAGCAAAACAATACCCTAATATACCTGGTAAAGGGCCCTATAGCTTTACTGGCTAATTTTTTTAATAAACTCGCAAGATGATCAATTTGGGTTTTTTTCCCCATGATTTTCAGGCGGAGTTTGGAGGCGTGGCGGCGGGGGGCATAAAACCTTTGCTCCCCACCACCCCCCTTTAATAGCCATCACCAGTGTACTTATTGCAAATCCTAAGGAGTTTTAACGTTGCTAATTTAAACTCCATCCCTCTCTAAAACAGCTTTTCGTATTCTTTTCTGCTGGGCGTCGGGTTTCATTTTAAAATTTTTTCGATAGTTTCTTTATTCTTTCACTTGATTTTCGAAATTTGGGTTTCTGGGTTTTAGTAGTTAGCCACTTTATTTCTTGTGATCTTTCTTGTTGGGACTTTTAGTTTTGGGTTATTCTTTTTTAATATCACCCCCCTAATTTTGGCGTCATCCCCTTTCAACGAGTTTTTCTTTTTCTTTTTTATATCCCCTCATCTAGTTCCCCTAGTTTTGCTAAATTTTTTTTTAAAATTGCCCTCTAATGGTTCTTAAAGCATGATAAAGGGGCCGTTATTTTTTCGCATGGGGGGGGCGGGGTGAGTGTTTTTATGTCTTTAACGTGTTTCTTCTGAAAAAGGGTTTCTGCTTCTTTTTAATTTATTAATTCCCCCTGCTGATTGATTTAATTTTTTTAAGTTCCATTTTTTTGCATTTGGTTATTTTGTTGGGGTTCTTGGGTTTTTTTGGAAGTTTAGAAACGGGCCTCCCCCCCTTAAATTTTCCCCTAAAAAGGGCCCAAAAAGGCGATTTTGTTTTTTTCACATGAGTCAAATTTCAATTGAACCCACGGCTAAAAACTTTGATGGGTTTTTTTGTTGTAAGTAAAAAAGTTGTCCTTGGTCGCCCCCTCAAAAACAAATGACCCTTTTTTTAAATTAAAAATTTCTTGGGGGTCTTTTAAATTCGGGAGGTTTTTTTTGGCCCCCAAACTTTTGGTAAAATGTTTTTAACCTTACTTTCTGTTAATTCATGCCCCCCTTGAGTGCATTGAGCGATGCGGTGTAAAAGGGAACATTTCCCCTCTGTCGTCTCCAGGGTCAAAAACATTAATCTTCTTGCTTCAATTCCTCCCTTTTTTTAAATAAAAACTTTTTTTTTTGGGGTTTAAAAAAAAATGGCAACGCACATGGCCGATTCTTAACCCGAAAAAAAGGGAACTGAAAACCCCTAGGGGCGTAAAGGGGAAAATAAGGGGAAAATATTACTTTTCCCAAATTTTCCTTTTTACTTTTGATGCGGATCAAATTTTATGTAAAAATTTCCGGGACCTAGGGGGGATAAAAGTGATTTTTGCCAGGCTCTGCACGTTTATTTTCCCAAAATAGAACTCGCTTCAAAACAGACCCAAAAAGGGGCAGTTGTACAAATCTGGGGGGGGGCAATCGTTAAAAAAATTTCATAAAACTTGAGGGGCAAAAATATTTTTTTTACCCCAATGCAGACATATTTTTAACCTATTCTGATCTATGGCAAAGGGGGAAAATGAAAGGGCGGGATCTTGCGTTTAAAGGGAAATCGAAAATGAAGAAGCATTTAAAAATTTAAAATTTGGCGCCGCAGATACTAAAGGGGTTTAAAAGTATGCGGGCTGAAAATTTTTTGGTAGGGGAAATCGCTTTTCCACCCCCTTAGTTTTTGAGTTTTTAAAAAGCGCGGGCGCCATACTTTCAAGGGCATTAAAAGACAGATTGTCTATAAAACAAAATTTTTAAATTTGATAAAAACGTGTTATAAAATAAAAACCAGAAACCAAAAGAAAAGGGTACAGCTTTTCTGATTTTCTTGTTGTTTTTTGACGTTTTTTAGCAACCTAAATTAGCAAAGAGGATTGGGGATAAATATAAGTCCATTAGAATATATTACGAAAGAGTGATTTTTCATACAACTACTAAAAGCAGGGCGGGCCCACTAATGGAATTTTTTTTTAGTGTTGAATCACATTCATTTAAAAAGGTATTTTTTTGCGTGTGGAGATGAAAAAACCTTTTCAAAAGAGAAAGGGAAAAAGTTTTTTAATCCAAAATAACAAAAGTGAAATTGTCCCAATTGACGGTTTTTCCTAAAAAAATTCTACGCTACCCGGGTTGGGACCTTATCATCATTTTGACGAAAAAAGAAATTTTTTGGGGGGGGAGGGGTAGAAATCCAACAGAAACCCTAGTTTTCAAAATTTTTTACATTTTCACAATGTTAGGCTTGTGATTATTTAAACAAAAATACGGTTTTGGGATTGACCAAAGGTAAACAGGGATAATGAGTTGTTGGAAGCGGGAGAAAATTGAAGACGTAAAAAACTTTTCAAATTGAAAAAGAAGAAGAACCCGAAAAACCCTCTTAATGTACTTTGTTTTTATTATTTGATGCGCAGCAAATTATTAAAACAATACAAAATTAGATATGTTTTTATACTAAATTTTTTTCATTTTAAAAAAAGCATGTCGGTTAAGGTTTATCCAAATGTCCCTACAGCACCGGAGATGCCAAGGGAAAAGAGATAGAAAAAATTTCTGCTTTTATAAAAAACCCCTGACAAAAAACCCTCAAAATTAAAAAAACTTTAGGGAAAAACCCCCCCAAAACTAGACCCGGCCTTTAAAAATTACAGAAAAACCCAAACAAAGGTTTTCTGCTCCCTTTTAATGCCTTTAATATGTTAATACGGGGGCATCGACTATTAGTGCTGCTTCAGCAGGAACGGATTTGGGGGGCCCCTTTAGCAACGGGCTTGGTGCCCCCGCAGTTTTACCGTGGGGGTTTTGTTTTTGGGGCCCCTCGGCCTTGTTTCTTTTGCTGTAAGTGCGGCTGGCAAAAATTAAAAATTAAACTCCAAAAGCACACAGTTATGGTTAACTAAAAGGTTTTCCCTTTGTTCGTTTAAAACTGACAAAAAATTTAAAAGCGTTTTTTGACTCAAATTCACGGATGAAGAATTTAATCGTTTACAGGTGGGATTTTGATACTACAAAAGAAAAAAGTTTGATCTTCAAAAAAAGGCGGGGGCAAGTTTTTCTAAACACCCGGGACGCGAGCAGAAAAAAAAGGGGAAGGTTAAAAAAAAAGAAAAACGGCCCTTAAACTCTTTTCTAAACGTCACATTAACAACCCCAAAGGGTGTTTTTTACTTTAGTTTATGAGTCCAAGGCAAAAAGGAAACCTTTGATTTTGGTTTGATTAAGTTTTTTTTTTTTAAATTTTAAAATTAAATTTTTTGGCTTAAAAAAGAAAGCCCGCATGGCAAAGGGTTTAGAAGGACAAGAGGGAATGTTTAAAAGGAATGCTCGGGAGAGGTTTATCAGAGCATGAATGATTTGATTTAGAAGTAAATTGGGACCCAAAAAAAAATTTCAGGAAAGTTTTGTTATGCAATTTCTAAATTCCAGGAAAACAAAACCAATAGCCCCCCAAGTTAAAGTAATGTTAGCTGTTTTAAATTCGATATGTAAAAAATAAATAAAAAGAAAATCTAAAAGTTTTGGGTCTAAAAAAAACAGGGGACTATTCTTTCCCCCATAAGGGAAAAAAACCCGGGTTGGGCAGACGAACTCCCTTAAAGTTTGCGCTCCCGCTGAAGAAGCAAAAAAATGAGAGGTCGGGGTTGGCGGGAGGGCAAAAAGGTTCTTAGAGTTTTGTTTTAAAACAGGCAAAGGGTTATGACCGATTGTAGGAAGGCTTACTTTCCCCGGCTCCCCGGGGAAAGTTGGTTTTAAAGAGGGGCATTTTTTAAACATAAAAAAATTTCAGACGACAAATGTTTCATGTGGTGCGTTCTTGCAAGGTGCATCATGTCCGCGAACAGCAGAAAGAGTAAATAATATCGGCAATACCCCCCAAAGATCTTAACTTAATGGAATATCCTTTTGTTAGTGAAAGCCCAAAATTGATCATTTTGAAGAACAAAACAACCCAAAAACTTTTAAATGTTTACACATGGGTGAGGAAAAAAAAAATTTGGTCCCAAATTTTTAAAGGTAAAAAAAAACGTCCACAATGGGCCCAAAAACCACCCAAAAGTCATGGGGAAACTTACCCCCTTAAGTTTTCGCCAGCAGGGCTCCCCTTACACATTGATAGGGCACAATGAGCAGATTATTAGCGATATTTCCCAAAGCATGAAATAAACAAAAAAATTCTTTTGAAAATGTTTAACAAAAATTCCCAAACCGTCAAGCCGCGCTTGAACATAAAAAACTTTGTAAAAGTTCTGTAACTGAAAGACGAAACTAAACTAGGGCCCCCCCAGGACTAAAGTTATTTTTTAGAACTGGAAAGGGCTCCCAAAAAAGTCCTTACGTATTTTCCGGATTTAAATCACTATTGTTCCTTTTTAAGGGGCCCAGCGCCCCAAAACTTCAAAAAAAACAGTCTTAATGAGAATATCAGATTTGTTCATTTGCCTTCATTGTTGTCAGGGGGGAAGGGTTTTTTTCAGAACCAGAATTTTTAGAGGGGCCAGATTTCTGCAGAAGGAAAAAAATTTTTAAAAAAGCAGCAGCAAAGGGGTTTAACCTGTTTAATAAAACTAAAAATTATTGGGAAAAATTTTTAAAGGCGCCCGAAGACCCAAAAAACAGTATGGGCTCAGCCAAGCATTTGGATTTGCGGTTTTTTGGCTAACGCCCCCCAGTGTAAAACCACAGTAGAGGACCCTGATCACAATTTGTGGGAAGTTCAGAGGAGCGGCGCTAACAAATGCAATCTTCAACTAAAATTTGATCCAAAGACATGGAAGTGCCCGTTTCTTTTACAACTTTTCGAGGTTTGACTCTTTACAAAAATTGCAAGCAGTAAACCCAAAGCCTTCAGGGTGGGTTTATTGCCAGTCATCCCGAAAAGTTCATGTTTCTTTAAACTAAAAACTTTTCTTTTTTGACTTTGCAACACTTTATGGGATCATTAGAATCATAGCTATGCCTTTAAAAATCCCGCCCCAAAAAAGGGGAAAAATATTTTGACCCCCCCCCCTTGTTAGAAAAAGGGGGTTTCCCTTATGAAATACATGAACCCGTTGGGGGAAAAGGTTTTGAAAGAAGACACACTTCCTCCTAAAAGGGGCCCTTCTTTTTTAGCCTTTGAGGAAAGGAAAACAGTGACTCTGTTTTCCCGCTTTTCAAGTTTGGGGGAGAAAATTAGATTGTTTAAAAAGTGGGAGGGCTTTCAGACTCCTTTTGGGGGAAAGGATGTTTGGTTTGGGGGACGTCTTTGAAAAAATTTTAGAAAGACCTGCTGAACAATTTCATTTGGATCCTGCGCATTTTTTTTCTGCCCGGGAAAGAGCTGGGGGCTTTCTTAAAAGTTTTCTGGGGTACAGAGGGTTTATTGTCAGATTTTTAAAACCCAAAGATTCAGATGATTGAAAACGGATTGCGGGAGGAAAATTTGTAAGGCGTGATAATTTCTGTAAAGCAAACCCAAAAAATACTTGGACGACTATGATCCCAGGGAAAAGGGGAAATATTTTCAGTATTTGATGAAACAAAATTTTATGGGTTGGGGGCCCAAAGGGGCCCAAACACTTCCGGTTTGAAAAATTTAAAAGTTTCAAGGTACCCAAAATATTCCAAAAAGGCATTAAAAAGGTTTTGGGGAGTTTTAAAGCCAAAATCAAAAAGCGCGGTTTCATTTTTAGAATTGACTTTGATATCTCATTTAACCTTTACCTACATAAAGAAATACCCAATTGAGCCGAAAATTAAAAAATTGGGGTCCAAGAGAGCCCCCCTAAAATTTTTGCCCAAATCTTCGAGGGAAAAAAAAATTTATGTCTGCCCTTACAGACTTCTGGGAAAATTTTTTTTAAGAAAGGTTTTTAAAATTTTAAAAGTGTTCATCGCATAATTTCTTTTTATCAAAAAACATTTTATGGAAACCCCTACATATTAAGAACACTACTCAGAACTAAATCCAAAAGTTTCTTCAGAAAAAGGCTTTTTTAAGTTGTGAACAACCCGCTGTTTTTGGAAAGATTTTGGAGAATGCACAAGCGTAAAGATGTTAGATTGGTCACCAGAAAAGAATGAAGCATTTAAATGACTACAAACCAATTAAACAGGACTTTAAAAGATTTTTTGATGCTTTTTGGCATATGATGAAGAAAAAGAAGTCAAAAATTTGACAAAACCGTATTTTTTGGGTTTAAATGTTTTAAATTATCCCAAAAATTTTGATGTTAGAGTTTCTTTATGACTACTTTAAGCCCCCGTATCCCGGGGCCAGAGTACTTTAAAACCCGTACAGATATTTGTTTTTAAAATTCCCCCCCTGAAGGGAAACAATTTGCCCTGGAAAACCCAAAATGGCTAAAAGGGTTTTCAGGAGGGTTTCGGCACATCTGATTACCCTAAAAAATTGCCCCTTTTCTTTTATCCGTTTAATTTAAAAAGGGTTTTTGGGGAAAAAAAGAAGGAGAATTTTTGGAAAGGGATCAAAGGGGTATGTTTTGGGTTTAAAAGGTTTGAAATGTACAGGATTTCGAGCCCGGAGAAAATCATTAAGAAAAACAAAGGGAATACTCGCAGGTTGTGCGTCCAAAAATATACATGCCAAATACAAAGAAGCATTTTTTTGGCAATAAGACTTTTCAACATGACAAAGTTTAAAAATGCGGAAACTAATCTACATGGTCAACCAACAGTTGTAACAAAAAAAGCATTGATAGAACAAAAAAAACGGGTGGTTTGTTAATTTCCCGAGTTTTCATATGCAAAAATTGGGGACTGGAGAACGCCCTAAAACCCAAAAGGGGGGTTTTTAAAAATTTTATCAAATTTTTTTATAAGATTTAATCATAGCTTCATCCAATTTATTTAAAAACTTTTCCAATTTTTTGCTTTACGAGTTCGAATTTTTTTTTTTATTTCAAAAATTCTTTTTCCCCAATTTGGGGGGGTTTTGGGGGGTAGGTGATCTGGATGATTTAGCATGCTTTATTAATCCCCGAAAATGTTTCCTTAATTGCATTAACGCATGAAAGGGTTTCCCCTATATTTTTATGGTCTCTTCCTTTTTTTTTTCCTTGTTTTTGTTCTGCGTTCCTTCTGGCCCTTTCCCTTTTAAAACCCAAATTTTTTTTTACGTAAATTAATTTAAAACGGGGAAAGGTGGGTGGCGGGATTTTTCTGCAGTTTTCCCTTTACAAAAAATCTTTGGGCTGGTGGGTTTTGTTTTGTCAGTTTTTCGTAAATAAAACCCGGGGGATTCATTTTTACAATTCTTTTTATTTCCCTAGGATCAACACTCCAAAAAATGGATCGGGTTTCCCTGATGCGGGGTCCCTTTGCTTCCCCCGGGAAATAAAGGTAAATTACTTTCAAACCAAAAATTTGGGAAAAAGTTTGCCCGGGTGAAACTTCCCTTTAGCAAAATTTATTGTTTTTTTTTGATTGTTTTTATGGGTTTTTTTTTTGCCTTTAAATTCTTCATTATTTATTTCGCGCAAAATGAGGGCGTTTCTAACCCATTTTGGTTTTTCGGGAATTTTCAATCAGCTTTTGTGATATGGTTTGGAAAAAAAAGTTTTGGCTAACTGTTTGTTAAAGTTTTCGACTAAAACCTGTGATCTTTGAAAATCCCGGGGGAAAGCCTCTTTTAATTTGGTTTAATCTAAGTTTTCAACAAAAATTTTATTCAATTGCCCTTTAAATTCTTTTCCATCATTTGATTGAATCATGCCCCGGGATAAATTAAAGGGCCCCCGTTGATTTATCAGTTGTTAGAACAGCACAGAGAAGACTCTTTTGTGTTAATGGTTCCGATTTTGTATTTTTGAAGCTATGCAAAGACTGTGAAATGCGTTTCTTAAATCTTTTTTGTTAATTCCCATCAGGGGGTAATTAGGGAAAATCCTTTGATGGGTGTGTTTGGGGTTTATTGCAAATGTGGGTTTTGTATTCGCTAGGGAGGTAAAAAATTTGCCAAACGTTTTTTAGATTAAAACCCTTCTTTTTTCTGGGTTTTTTTTACTGACTCCCGTGTTTTCTTAGCTTTTTTATTGTGTGTGCCCTTTCCCAAAATCCTTTTTGGGGGAATAAAAAGATTTTGGGTTTATTTTTATTTTAGCCCTTTATGTGCCCAAAAAACCGCGGGCATACCAACGACAAAAAAACGCGAATTTTGGGATCTTTTGTTTTTTCTGATGGTTTTATAAAAGTTTATGAAATTTTTGGGGGGGGGCAAAGTCTGGGGCTGGTTTGCTTTTTACTAGTAAAATTTTTTAATTTCTTGGGCAAAAAATTTTTTTAAATTTTGTAAGCTGCATGCCCTGGGTTTTTTAGGGTGTTTATTAATAAAATTAATCGCTCAAGTTTTTGCTTTCATGGGGGCTTGTGCAGTGCTAGTTGTCCATAGCTTTGTTATGTCTTTTTTTCTGCTGTATCCCCCGTTTACTAAAAGCAAAATTAAATGCCCCCTTAAAAAACAAGGCATTCCCACCGCGGGCCCCCTTTCTTATTTCGAGGAAACATTTTTTTATAAATTTTTAAAATTTTTTTTTTACAAATTTATATTGTCTGGAATTATTCCCTTTCTTAATTGAAAAACTTTCTTTGCAAATGAAGCTGCAATAATAGCAATCAGCTTTGCGAACCCCAAAGTTAGTTTGCCAAGGTCGGGTTTTATTTTTAACAGGCTTTTTCCAAGCATTGGGTATCCTAAAAATTAGTCCCATTAAAAGCGAATGGTTTTTACAAGGTTTGCCCGTTTTTTCGGTTTTCATTTTAAAAAAAAAATTAAATTTTAATTAATTTAAAAACAAAGAAAAGTGATGATCTCCCCAAACTAAAAAGGCGGGCCCAAACCTTCCCGAACCTTTTGAATGGGCCAGTTGAGACCAAGTTTATGTCCAAAAAAAAGGGGGCTTTTTTTCTTTGGGGAGGTGTGGAAAAAAAATCAGTTTCGGAACTGAATTCAGCCTTTTAAAAAAGTCAACGATGCCGCCCCAAGAATTTTTAAATATCATAACAGGGGATGAAGCGCAGGTGGGGGGAAAAATTTGGGGAAAAATGTGGGGCAAAGGTTCTTAGTTTGTACATAAACTAGTCAGAGATTTGTCCCATTTTATCTGAACAAGATCTTAGTATGATTTAACGCAAGTCCAGTTTTAACAAAAGTCATTAGGGGTCTCTTGGGTTTGATTTATACTATTTTTTTGGAACATTTTTTATCGCCATTAATTATGGGATTTAAAAACTTTTAATTTTATAGATTTTATTTCCCCTTTAAAATGAAAAAGATCTGGAAAAACAGCAGAATAGAAAACCCTGAATAGGTGGAGAAAAAATTTAAACCCAAACTAGAAAATCAGCAGAAAACGCTGAAAAGGGGGGAGACCATTAAAAATCTGGGGGTGTTTTAAGCAGGGAAAAAAAAATTTGCAGAGTGGAAAGGGCAAAAAAAATTAATGTTCCGCATTTGAAAAATAAAACCGCCCCAAAACCCGAAAAAGTTGATTTAATGCCAGCTATAAAAACTCCCTGTGATACCCAAAGGGCCCCCAAAGTCTTATGGGAAAAATTTAACTTAAAATGTTTTCCCTTTTTTGGGGCCCTTGCTGCTTTTTGGGGGCAGTTTTTGCGGCTTTTTAAAAATATAAACCCAAGGGAAAAAAAAAAAAGAACAAAAAAAAATTTAGCCCTAAATCAGAAAAAGGGCCCAGCACGCCAAAAACCCCCAATAAAAAAAACATCATTTGATCCTTTCAAAGGGGAAAAATAAAATTTTTAAAAAACTTAATTTTAAATTTTTTTTTTAAAAATAGGGTCATGGGTATTATAAATTTATGGGTTTTTCAAAAAAAATAAAGGGCATGGGGTCTATTAAAAAAACAATTTTTTGACCCAAAATTTTAATCAATGCGGTTGCTTGGATGTAAAACCTTTTAAGATCTAGCAGAGAAAAATGAGAAGAATTTCCCCAACGATGACGGTTTTTTGAGGGGTGTGTGTACATATAGGACATTTGCTATTTAAAAATAAAAACATAGTTGTATTTTTTTTTATAATTATAAGAACTTTTAAACGAACTTGGTTTTACTTTGAGGGTGACTTAAAAAAGAATTTTAAGAACTTGATCAAGAACTTAATTAAAAAATTAATCAAAAACTTATTAAGAAAAATTGAAGTAACTTAATTAAAAACTTGGTAACTTAATTAAAAAATTAATTAGAACTTGGGGTGACTTTTGGGGGGGGGTGTTTTGTGGTTTTACAAAAGAGCTTTAAAAATTTGTCCCTGTGTAACACCCCTTGGTTTCAAGACGGGTTGCGTTTTTGTGATTCATTGGCTCTTTTTTTGAAGTTCAAAGCAAACCGCCAAATGCATTTATCAAAAGCTTTTTTTAATAAACAAGACCGTTGGGTAAAGTACCCCTCTGTGGCCCCCCGGGGAAAGGGAGCCAAAAAAAATTAAGCGGGGGGTTTTAAACAGTGAAGACAGGCAGTGAATGTCAGTGAATCGCAGTGTTCCAATTTCTAGTTGGGCCTTTTTAGCGCTACAGGCGGTTTCGGACCCCATTTTTTTTTTTTTTCTTCTGGTTAAAGCAATGCTCGGCCCCGGGCCGCAAAACATCGCAAAAGGTTTTGGAAATTGCGAAAATGAAATCCCGCCCGCATAGAGGGTAGGGGGAGGGTCAGCAAATAGGCCCGTTTTACGCCGCGAACGGGAAGGATGAGTCAAAGCCCGGTTTAGTAAGAACTATTTTTAGAAATTTTCGGGGGTTTTTTGGGGCAGGAGTCCGAAGTAGGCCACCATTCACGCGCGAAAGGTCTATTTTTTGGCGTGGGTTTTGGGAGTTTCCTTCCACCGGGTTTAAAAAATAGGGGATTGCTGGGCTTTCTTGTCATTGTTATGTGCGGGGTTTTTGTTTTCGTATGTCAAAGCCCGGCCCCTTGCACTCTTTTAATTTCATTCAGTTGCAGGAAAAAGAAACGAAAAAGGGGAAAGGGCCCACAACATAAAACCCTGGGTATCCCTAAAAAAAACGTCGACGGCCCTAATTTTCGTGCTTGAACATCGGGTTTCCAGTTTTTTCTTTCAACCAAAAAAACCCCTGTTCCCTTGTTCTCCCCTTTTTTCCTTTCATTTTCCTGCCATTGTTTACACAAAATCAAAAAGTTACCAAAATGAAAGAAAATTTAAAAAAAGGGGCTGTGCTTTTGCCTCCTAAATTTTTCATCCCTTTTTTTAGTCTTTTACAATTTTAAACTTATTTGGTGTTTTAGAAAACATTGAACAGTAAAAGTTCTTTTGGAAAGGTGATTGAATGTCAGCCTGATTTGCCCTAGATAGGCATGTAATTCTTGTGGCGTTGAAAAAATTGGGTTTTCCTTTTTTCTTTTTAAAAAATTGCTCAAGCTTTCTTTTAGGGTTTTTGGGAAAACCCGCGGTCCCTTTCCCCTTTTTAAAAATTTTTTTAATTTTTTTCTGTCATTTTTTTTAAAATAGTCTTGATTCTCTTGCAAAAAAAAGAGAAATTTTTTCCTTGTTTCCCCAAATTTCCCTTTTGGGGTTTGGGGGTGGTAAGGAAGATTTTGAGCTTGTTGAAAAGTAAAAAGTTGTTTCCCTGTCAGGTAGAATTTTAAAAAGGTTTGGGTGTGTTTAGGAAAAACTAATAGATTTTGATTTAGAACTTGCAATTTTCCCGAATTTTTCTCTCTTTAATTTGAGGAAAAGCTGTTTGAGACATAGATAATATTTTTTTAAGCAAAATTTTTTACCAGCAAAAAAACTCTATCACTGAAACCGTGTTACACCCCGCACCCCAAAAACAAATGACGAGATAAATTAAGGGCCCCTTGTCAAAAAACCCCTAAGTGTGGGCGGATGTGGGCGTCTTTCTAACTATCACCCTGATTAAATCTTGACTTATGATAGGTGAATGTAAAAAACATGTCTATATCTGTTTTTACCCCCGGCGGGAAATTTGCCACACGGCCCGGTAACGGCAGCCCCCCTTAGGCGCCATAATTACGGTTATAGGATCCGTCCGGGGGTATGCCCCGCCACCCCAAACCCCCAAACCCTCTAATTAGGGGTTGGGACAGTGGGCTCAGCCCAAAATTTAGTTTGGGTGACTGGCTCTGCAAAATGATTGTAAAGAAAATGACTGTTGGCGAAAAAAAATGTTTTTGGGTAATGATCAGAAAAACGGGAAAAATGGGAAAATGAAAGTGGGCCCAGAAAAGGGCGGGCCCTTTTTGTTCTTCGGATCCCTCAGGGGAACCCCGGGTGATTGTGTCTTTTACTCTTGGCGTCAAATAGGACCCCCCCGCAGTCCATAATTCTGTGGTGTTCCACCCCCAAAGGGTTTTAAAAAAAGAGAACACAGAAACCCCACGGCAGGGGGAAAACTCACCCGGTTTAAATGAAAGAACCAGTCTTATGTAGGGAGCAACAGCAAAAATGTTCGCCCGAAAACGGGTTCCCGCGGTCAAACTGTAGGTTTTTTTTTTGCTGGTTTTTTTTCTTTGCTTTTATCTTTATTGTTTTCGGGGCTTGCTGTATTTGCTTGGGTGGGGCCAAGGAAAATGGGTTTTCCCAAGGTTTTTGGGTTTTTTTTTTTTTTTTTTGTTTTTTGTTTTTGTTTTCAATTTTCTTTCACACAAAATAAATGGCCAAAGGTAAATTTTTTTTTTTCACATTATACGCCCCTCCCTTTCCCCTTCCCCCCCTGGGTCATCTTTCTTGTCCTTCCCTATTTTCCCCCCCCGTTTAAAACAAAACCAAAACCCCACACACCCCAACACAAACACACACACAAACAACAACACCCCACACGCACGCAGCATGCATGCTTTCCCCACCTTCCAATACCCCCAAACACTCGACATCCCCCACATTTTGCAAACACCTGTAAATGGTGTGTTTCTTTTTTCTTTTGGACCCCCAGTGACATGTGGGGACTGTTTTTTGGCACCAGACTGAACAAAGGGATCAAATCTTTGAAATGGGGGGGGGGGGGGGGGAGTTTCTGTGGGGGGGGGGGGGATTGGGGATGCTGTGGAGGGGGGGGGGGGAGTGTGTCAGTTTAAAGTAATTCGCCGAAAAGAAAAAAAAAAAATCCCGGTCTTTTTACCAAAAGCGGGAAAATGTGGTGTGGGGGGGGTGGAGAGATTCTCGCCCCCCCACCCGGTTTTTTCAATCAGGGGCGGGGGGGGGGGGGGGGGGGGGAGTGGGGGTGGTGGTAGACTATATATTCCAAACAGTTGTAAAAAACGGGATTGGGGTTTTGGGGGGTGGGGAAGGGGGGAAAAGCCCAAACTTTTAAAGTTAGGCAGAAACGGGGGAAAGGGGGGGGGGGGGGGGGGGGGGGTGGGGGGGGGGTGGAGGGGGGGGGGGGGCTCACTTCCAAAAAAAATTTGGGCTGTTGTAATTTTTTTTAATTAAGAAGAAGCAAAATGGTAAAATTTTTGTTACAACCCGGGCCCCAAAGTAAAGGGAAAAAAATGGTCATTTGGGACAAAACGGAAACCTTTACAATTTTTTGCCCTTGCCAAAGTATACGCAGCGTTTGTCTTTTTTTTTTTTGGCTGGTATTTCTTGCTGGGCGTATACAGTGCATGGTGGCATGTTTGTTTTGCTTGTTTAATCAAAAAGATATGGGAAGGATATGGAGGACGGTTGGGGTGGGGAAGAGTGAGAGGGAGGAATGGGATGAGGGCGGGTGGAGAGAGGGAAGAAAGGATGGGGGGAAGGCGGGTGGAGATAGTATCACTCTGTCCCAATTTTGGGCAGCGCGAATTTCACACCTTTAGCTGAGTGGAGGAGTGTGTGTGAAAAGTTATGCAGTGCATCAAAACTAAACACCACACAGACAATAAAACACAATACTATGCAATACCATACAACACTGTGACTCACACCACCCATTACACTGCTCAAACGCCACAGTTGGACCAACGTAACCCGCTATGCGGCTAGGCTAGTATATTTTGACCAACGTAACCCGCTATGCGGCTAGGCTAGTATATTTTGACCAACGTAACCCGCTATGCGGCTAGGCCAGTATATTTTGACCAACGTAACCCGCTATGCGGCTAGGCCAGTATATTTTGACCAACGTAACCCACTAGTTGACGCGACAATGCAGTAGAACACACATAACCCCTTGTGACACTGACACAGCACATGATGACGCAGGTAACCCACTATAAGCTCACTGCTAACACACTACACTATGAACCAGGATATCCGTTATGCTGCTGAAACATCCTAAGGCAGCACATGTAAACGTATGTGCCGATAAAACACCATAGTATGACCCACTTAACATGTAGCCCCCTGTGCCGATAAAACACCATAGTATGACCCACGTAACATGTAAACCCCTGTGCCGATAAAACACCATAGTATGACCCACTTAACATGCAAACTCCTGTGCCGATAAAACACCATAGCATGACCCACTTAACATGTAGCCCCCTGTGCCGATAAAACACCATGGTATGACCCACTTAACATGTAATCCCCTGTACCGATAAAACACCATAGTATGACCCACTTAACCGACCTCACTGCATTAACACTATATTATGACTACCCAACTCCTTACACTGCCATGGTCTGACTACACTACATTAACACTGTATTATGACTACCTAACTCCTTACACTGCCATGATCTGACTGCATTAACACTGTATGATGACTACCTAACTCCTTACACTGCCATGGTCTGACTGTATTAACACTGTATTATGACTACCTAACTCCTTACACTGTTATGATCTGACTACACTGCATTAACACTGTATTATGACTACCTAACTCCTTACACTGTTATGATCTGACTACATTAACACTGTATTATGACTACCTAACTCCTTACACTGTTATGATCTGACTACACTGCATTAACACCGTATTATGACTACCTAACTCCTTACACTGTTATGATCTGACTACACTGCATTAACACTGTATTATGACTACCTAACACTTTACACACTACCATCGGATTATCAGGAAACATTTATGATTTTCTTAAAGACTTCTTAGAAAATAGATATATTAGAACAAAGGTAGGGAACTCTTACTCTACAAGAAGAAAATTACACATGGGCATTCCTCAGGGGTCTGTTATTGCCCCTGTACTTTTTAATATTCTGATGTACGATTTACCCACAAAAATTACTAAGAACATAGAACTAGTCCAATATGCAGATGAGATATGCATATGGATGAAAGTGACATTAAAAAAATGTACACCTGTCAGATCACAAAACTATATCAAAAAGGTCTAGTTGCAAAGCGAGACGACTGCAGGCGGAAATCTAAACAAATCTTAAATAAATGTTAGCGAACCGCCCAGAGAACGTGAACAAACGAGTCACAAGACAAAACACAACGCGTTTCGACCTCTTAGGTCTTCGTCGGGTGATAAATAAACGAATAAAACAACGAAAATTCACTTAGCTTTGATCGCTTCAGATCGCTTAGGGTTCAGCGCAAGGAAGAAGGCCTTCTTCCTTGCGCTGAACCCTAAGCGATCTGAAGCGATCAAAGCTAAGTGAATTTTCGTTGTTTTATTCGTTTATTTATCACCCGACGAAGACCTAAGAGGTCGAAACGCGTTGAGTTTTGTCTTGTGACTCGTTTGTCCACGTTCTCTGGGCGGTTCGCTAACATTTATTTAAGATTATATCAAAAAGTTATATCAAAAAGAATTAAATACCCTTTCTGCTTACATGACTGAAAATGGTTTGCAAATATCAACTGAAAAAAACACACATGTTGTTATTTAATACTGGATCTGATCCAGTTAATACGCCTTTATTTTAAGTCAACGGCATACCCATTAAATATACAAAAATGGTGAAATTCCTTGGAGTAAATTTAACATCAAAGTTGTCATGGAATTTTCATATAGAGCATATTCTAACAAAAGCACGAAAAACTTTAAATCTATTAAAGATTATTAGCAAGCATGTTTGGGCTCAGGACACAATTACTCTTTTGCACCTTTCTACCGCACTGGTTAGATTAAAATTAACATATGCACAAGAGGTGTTCTTCAGTGCACCCAAATACTTACTGAAAAAACTTCAAAGTATTGATTCCAAAGCATATAAAATAGCCATGGGACTACCAGTCCATGCCTCTTGTACAAAAGCATATAGTGCTGCTGGGATATTACCACTGGAAGAATATAGGAATCTTGCATGCACCAAATTTGTTACAAGAAGTTCTTCTATAGACAATAATTTAGGCCCTGAAATAAATATTAAATCGGACACTGATTTTCCCAAAAGGGCTAAAAATATATCATCTCAAACGACTCTTAGAACATATACTTCCTCGATTTTAGAATCCTCAGATATCAAACTAACATCCATTGCAAACAGATCTATTGTGTCTCCTGTCCCTCCCTGGAAACTAATACGAGCACATTTTGATATTGAGCATACAGATTTAACAAAGGCTGAAAATACTAATTTATTGTTATCCAATAACAAAATGCATTTGCATGATCACTATTCCAACCATTTGAAGATACACACTGATGGATCATTAATCGATGAACATGCAGGTGCAGCATACATTATCCCAGGCCTTAACAAGAAAAGTCTTATTATCTCGGAAAAAAACAAATCTATATTCACGGCCGAGTTATTTGCTATAATTATGGCTTTAAAGTTTGTTGTGGATTACCCTCAAAATTTATTTAAAGTTGTTTTATGTGTAGATTCCAAGTCAGTTCTTACTGCAATGAAGAATTTTAAATTAAATGTTCGACCTGAGATGATCACTGAAATAAATAATTTAGTACATTTCCTCTAAGTCAGAGACACCGAAATAGCATTTCTTTGGGTGCCCTCCCACTGTGGGTTATATTATAATGAAAAGGTTGATGTTCTAGCAAAGAGAGGAGCAAAACGATCATCAGATTCGCATTTTTTAAACTTCTCTATGTCAGTGCAAGAGTGTTATACTTTGGTAGAGAAAGTACAATTTTCTCATTTTCATTGGACAGAAAGAGAAAGTGGGTGTTTTGGTATAAACGATGAAATGAAAAATATGCATGAAATGTTAAGTAAGTACAACCAAAACATTTACCGTAGACGTCAGATAAGTTCCTTGATCTGTAGATGGAAATTGGATTGTTTGAAAACAAAGCATGTCAAAAATATACATTGTATATGTGGTCATAGCATTTCAATTGATCACATTCTTGTGTGTAACTTAATGAAAAAATTCATTCCAAATACGTCTGTACAGCCTATTCAAAATGTTTTCCTGTTAGCAAGTGAAACATATCTTTTCTTTTTGCACTTAGCTAAAAGTCCAATTGGCAAATACTTATAATCGATAACAGTCAGTGGTGAGACAGAAACAGAAGAGTTATATGTTTTCTTTTTCTATTTGTTTGGTTGTGTGTGTGTAGATTTGTAAAAAAAATTATTCTTTATTTTTTTTATTTTTTTTTATTTTTATTTTTTTTTATCTTTGATTAAGTGGATATTCTATTTTTTATGTTATAGTTGTAGATAAGTTAATTCTTTTGACTCGTTGTGTTAACCTTTTTTTCCCAGCCCCGATTTTTTTAAAAAAAATTTTCCCGTCTAATATCACGTAATGTGGAAAGACGTAAAACAAAACAACAACAACAACAACACTACCATGATCTGACTACACTGAATTAACACTGTATAATGACTACCTAACTCCTTACACTGCCATGATCTGACTGCATTAACACTGTATTATGACTACCTAACTCCTTACACTGCCATGATCTGACTACACTGGATTAACACTGTATTATGACTACCTAACTCCTTACACACAACCATGATCTGACAACACTGAATTAACACTGTATAATGACAACCTAACTCCTTACACTGCCATGATCTGACTGCATTAACACTGTATTATGACTACCTAACTCCTTACACTGCCATGATCTGAACCACAGAACGCGCTGTACTTCTAATCTGGGGCAGTCACAAGTTACTGTATTGCTAGATACACCTACATAATGACCTATATGAGAAACTTTGCTTTTGTGCATTCTGTATAATTTACATAAGCTACTGGACTGCTAAAAAATCTAGATTATGACCCACGTAAGTTACCACACTGCTAACACGCTACAATATTACCTAAATAAGGTATTGTATGTCAAAGGCACGAAACACGACCTACATAAGCCATTGTACTTTTAAGCACTGTAAATAACGTACATAAGATACTAGTCCGCTGAAAACAGCTGAGATATGACCTACATAAGTTACCGTGCTGCCAACGCTCTATAATATGACCTGAATAAAGTTCTACACTTCTAAACCACAGAACATGACTTACACAAGCTACTAGACCACCAACACACCACATTGCAACACAGGTAACCCACGGCACTGCAACAACACAGGTAACCCACGGCACTGCAACAACACAGGTAACCCACGGCACTACAACACAGGTAACCCACGGCACTGCAACAACACAGGTAACCCACGGCACTGCAACACACAGGTAACCCATGGCACTGCAACAACACAGGTAACCCACGGCACTGCAACAACACAGGTAACCCACAGCACTGCAACACAGGTAACCCACACCACTGCACCAACACAGGTAACCCACGGCACTGCAACAACACAGGTAACCCACGGCACTGCAACAACACAGGTAACCCACGGCACTGCAACACAGGTAACCCACGGCACTGCAACAACACAGGTATCCCACGGCACTGCAACAACACAGGTAACCCACAGCACTGCAACAACACAGGTAACCCACAGCACTGCAACAACACAGGTAACCCACGGCACTACAACACAGGTAACCCACGGCGCTGCAACAACACAGGTAACCCACAGCACTGCAACAACACAGGTAACCCACGGCACTGCAACAACACAGGTAACTCACAGCACTGCAACAACACAGGTAAAACACAGCACTGCAACAACACAGGTAACCCACAGCACTGCAACACAGGTAACCTACGGCACTGCAACAACACAGGTAACCCACGGCACTGCAACACCACAGGTAACCCACAGCACTGCAACAACATATGTAACCCACGGCACTGCAACAACACAGGTAACCCACGGCACTGCAACAGCACAGGTAACCCACGGCACTGCAACAACACAGGTAACCCACGGCACTGCAACAACACAGGTAACCCACGGCACTGCAACAGCACAGGTAACCCACTGCACTGCAACAACACAGGTAACCTACAGCACTACAACAACACAGGTAACCCACGGCACTGCAACAACACAGGTAACCCACGGCACTGCAACAACACAGGTAACCCACAGCACTGCAACAACACAGGTAACCCACGGCACTGCAACAACACAGGTTACCTACAGCACTACAACAACACAGGTAACCCACAGCACTGCAACAACACAGGTAACCCACGGCACTGCAACACCACAGGTAACCCACAGCACTGCAACAACATATGTAACCCACAGCACTGCAACAACACAGGTAACCCACGGCACTGCAACAGCACAGGTAACCCACGGCACTGCAACAACACAGGTAACCCACGGCACTGCAACAACACAGGTAAACCACAGCACTACAACAGCACAGGTAACCCACGGCACTGCAACAACACAGGTAACCCACAGCACTGCAACACAGGTAACCCACGGCACTGCAACAACACAGGTAACCCACGGCACTGCAACAACACAGGTAACCCACAGCACTGCAACAACACAGGTAACCCACGGCACTGCAACAACACAGGTAACCCACGGCACTGCAACAGCACAGGTAACCCACGGCACTGCACCAACACAGGTAACCCACGGCACTGCAACAACACAGGTAACCTACAGCACTACAACAACACAGGTAACCCACAGCACTGCAACAACACAGGTAACCTACAGCACTGCAACAACACAGGTAACCTACAGCACTACAACAACACAGGTAACCCACGGCACTGCAACAACACAGGTAACATACAGCACTACAACAACACAGGTAACCCACGGCACTGCAACAACACTGCAACAACACAGGTAACCCACGGCACTGCAACAACACTGCAACAGCACAGGTAACCCACGGCACTGCAACAACACTGCAACAACACAGGTAACCCACGGCACTGCAACAACACAGGTAACCCACGGCACTGCAACAACACTGCAACAACACAGGTAACCCACGGCACTGCAACAACACACGTAACCCACGGCACTGCAACACAGGTAACCCACGGCACTGCAACAACACAGGTAACCCACGGCACTGCAACAACACAGGTAACCCACGGCACTGCAACGAACCCTACAGCCTGACCCGGACCCGGCTACTGACCGCCATCATGACGTGGTGCACGGTGTCCCTCCTGGTGGAATGCAGGATCAGTTTGTTCTTTTCCGCCTTCCGCAGCTCGTTCAGGTTACGCTGCAGCTCGGGGTCCAGGTGAGAGGAGATGCGGGCCGGCAGACGTATGGGCCACACCTGGATGTTCTTGCTAAGGTGCAGGACAGGGGCAAAATCGTCTGGCACACAGAACATAAAACAAAAGATCAGTCACAGTGGCACAGTGGTTAGTGATGCAAGTTCTAGGCTTTGAGGCTGTCGATTCGAGTCCCATCACAGGCATTTCTTTGTGAGGTTTTTTTTCTTTTCTTCTTCTTTCTTCCCCATTCAGCTGCCTCCTTTTTAGAGTTCCATTTACCTTTATAGGCTTGAATGGGAAGATATGAACCACGCAGTCGAGTTTCATCCGTTTAACAGGTGTGTCTCTCAGAGTGTTGCTGAAATTTAAATGACCATCTCGGCAGGTATCTCTCGGGCCTGGTTGACGCCAGGACACTTGATGTGAGAATGCGTAGTGTATAGACATGTTATGCAGTCTCAGACAATAATACATCACTATGACATAGATTATCTTCATCCTCATTCAGCATTGGTTTTGTTTGTTTGGCAGTGTTGTTGTTTGTTTTTTCGCTTAGCTGTTTTTAGTTTCTTTGTTCAGATGTTTGGAGAAGACAATGTTGAACATCAAATCTGAATGTAACCAAACCTAACCCGGAATAGCATTTTCCACCCACCCTCACTCCCTCCTCTCCCTCCCTACCTTCCCCATCTCTTCCCCATCTGGAGAAACATACATTACCTTGGGAAAGGAAGGCCACGTTTTTCCATTGTAGCCTGTGGATGACGTCAGCAATGGCGCGCGCCATGGACTGCGGTTCCGGCAGGATGGACACCACCCTGCTCCTGTCCATCAGCTCCGCTTTCTGACCCGCTGCTGACGTCAGCAGATGGTACTGATGCAGGATGACGTAATCAGTGGACGTGAAGACGTCGATGAAAGGCCCGATGGCGACAGCGATGCGCTGGTTGAAGAAATTTTCACGAGCTGCACAGGACATTACAATTTTCCTCGCTGAACTTCTGCAAGTCAAATGTCAGCTTTCGACTTGGTGTTGATGGATTTGAAAATCATTTTAACACAGCAAATAGGATTTTAAAACAGTTTAGTCAAAATGCATTGTTTTGAAAGCCATTTGGTTAAAATTTGGAGTTTTGAAAACTATTTTCATTTTAAAAAAAGTTCAATATGAAATGAGGCAGAGAACAGTAAACAATAAACAAGGAAAGTGTTGTTGAAATTTAAATGACCATCTTGGCAGGTGTCTCTCAGGCCTGGTTGACGCCAGGACACTTGATGTGAGAAAGCGTAGTGTATAGACATGTTACGCAGCCTCAGACAATAATACATCACTATAACATTAGATTTTCTTCATCCTCATTCAGCATTGAGGCAGGGAACAGTAAACATAAACAATAAATAAGCATACTGTTTATTTTGATAAACACAAAGTTTTGAAAGCCACTAGGATAAAACACAAAGTTTTGAAAGCATTCTGATCGCGCGTAGCTGTGAATGCCACTCTCATGAAATACATAGTTTTGAAAATTATTTTCAGGTAACTGTTTGAAAGCCATTTTGATAAGTACATAGTATGAAAAACCACTGTGATAAAACACATAGTTTTGAACACCATTTTGATAAAACACATTTTGAATGCCATTTAAATCAAATAAACACAAGTTTATGTCTGGAAAGAGCTTGGTAACCTGAGTAAACTGACACCAATTTTTTTTTTCAAATCAGTCGTTTTAAACAGATTTTATGGACTTTTCAGAATGTATTTTTCACGTTATTGTGTGTGCATCATGCAAATTGAAAAAAAGGCAATTTTTGATAAACCGGGAAAACAAAAGGGTGGCTGTCATTAACATCTTTTTTTTTCTTTTGATTTATTCAATATCTTATGTACAGCGTCGAATGATTGTCAGGATGCACAGAGTAAACTGTATGTGAAAACTGAAAAAATGAAAATCGCACATCCAAATTCTTTTTTTTTCAAATTTTAAAGAAATCATAAATTAACCTTTAACCAAACCACATACATGTCACATAGTAAAACGCTCAGGAAGTCATCATCGTCCCCTGTCATTGTAGTCCACTGCACCTTTTACACTGTCATTGTAGTCCACTGCACCTTTTACACTGTCATTGTAGTCCGCTGCACCTTTTACACTGTCATTGTAGTCCACTGCACCTTTTACACTGTCATTGCAGTCCACTGCACCTTTTACACTGTCACTGTAGTTCACTGCACTGCACCTTTTACACTGTCATTGTAGTCCACTGCACCTTTTACACTGTCACTGTAGTCCACTGCACCTTTTACACTGTCATTGTAGTCCACTGCACCTTTTACACTGTCATTGTAGTCCACTGCACCTTTTACACTGTCATTGTAGTCCACTGCACCTTTTACATTGTCACTGTAGTCCACTGCACCTTTTACACTGTCACTGTAGTCCACTGTACCTTTTACACTGTCACTGTAGTCCACTGCACCTTTTACACTGTCACTGTAGTCCACTGCACCTTTTACACTGTCATTGTAACCCACTGCACCTTTTACACTGTCATGGTAGTCCACTGCACCTTTTACACTGTCATTGTAGTCCACTGCACCTTTTACACTGTCACTGTAGCCCACTGCACCTTTTACAAAACTATTTCTGGCATCAGGGGAACAATTCATCAATTCATTCTCTTTGATTATGCAAGACTCGGTTAAACTGTTAAACATATCACAAGTCAGATTCGTTGAAGAAAGAGATCTTATCTGGCGATGTTGAGGGCGGTAACTCATGAATCGCCCGGAAACCCCACACTGTTTCAAGTTCTTAAGTTTTCCTGTCAAGATTAAACTCTGCATCATGTGCTATTTGCTTAAGCTTGCCCTTTCAAATTGAAGAGGTAATTGCTCTGATATGACCCCCCCCATGGTCGCTGGGCCATGAACAATACGAGCCGAATTGAATCGAACTGCTTTTTCAAATGATTTCAGTCTTTTCCTTCTGTACACTCAGCTGTAGACCAGATACTGAAGTGACAAAGTGGAGGAAACAGTGGCTTTCATATTCATACACTTTAAAGTTCATTATTATGCTTTTCTGCCTGTGTCGTGCTTGCGATCCATTGACTCCATGGAGGTTTTCACC
>CM031614.1:19880787-19883287 GCA_018398815.1 Conus ventricosus | reverse complement strand
ACAGGAAGTGTGTTGACTGAGTGGCATTGATGTTGTAAGTCAAACAGGAAGTGTGTTGACTGACTGGCATTGATGTTGTAAGTCAAACAGGAAGTGTGTTGACTGACTGGCATTGATGTTGTAAGTGAAGGAGGAAGTGTGTTGACTGACTGGCATTGATGTTGTAAGTGAAGGAGGAAGTGTGTTGACTGACTGGCTTTGACGTTGTAAGTGAAGGAGGAAGTGTGTTGACTGACTGGCATTGACGTTGTAAGTGAAGGAGGATAACGGAAGGGAATGTGTGTTGACTGACTGGCATTGATGTTGTAAGTCAAGGAAAAAGTGTGTTGACTGACTGGCATTGATGTTGTAAGTGAAGGAGCACGTGACGTCGTCGCAGAGCTGAAGCAGAACGAGGCTGATCCAAAGTGACGTCCCCTTCATGGTGTCAGCTTCTCTTTTCCACCGCTCTCTTCGGTTAGTCCTGTATTAACATTGACGTCAGTCCATAGTCATGGTGTAAATGACCTGTATTAACATTGACGTCAGTCCATAGTCATGGTGTAAATGACCTGTATTAACATTGACGTCAGTCCATAGTCATGGTGTAAATGACCTGTATTAACATTGACGTCAGTCCATAGTCATGGTGTAAATGATCTGTATTAACATTGTCGTCAGTACATAGTCATGGTGTAAATGACCTGCATAAACATTGACGTCTGTCTATAGTAATGGTGTAAATGACCTGTTATTTACATTGACGTCAGTCCATAGTAAAGGTGCAAATGACCTGCATTAACATTAACGTCAGTCCATAGTAATGGTGTAAATGACCCTTTTTCTTTTTCTTTCCCTGCTGTTTTCTTATTTTATTTTTCAAGATTTGTATGACCGTCATGATCATCAAGATCATGATATCTTGATCATAATCGTCATCGTCACTATCATTATCATGATATCTTCATCATAATCGTCATCGTTACTAACATTACCATGACGTCCGTTTTCCTTTTCTTTTCTCTCTCTTCTTTTTTCTTTTTTCTTTTTTTCTTTTTTTTCTTCTTCCCCTCCGTTTTTTGGTGTACCTTCATCATCATTTCCATTTTCGGAGTTTGACCCAAGAGTGAAGACAGACACAGGGTTAAGAAAACCAAGCAGGAGACATCAGAACCAACCGGCATCAATATCAAACAATGCTAACACACAAACCAATGTCATTCTACACCCCTTCTCTTTTATCTACTATCAAACAATGCTAACACACAAACCACTGTCATTCTACACCACCTCTCTTTTATCTACTATCAAACAATGCTAACACACAAACCACTGTCATTCTACACCACCTCTCTTTTATCCGCTATCAAACAAAGCTTACACACAAACCACTGTCATTCTACACCACCTCTCTTTTATCCGCTATCAAACAATGCTAACACACAAACCACTGTCATTCTACACCACCTCTCTTTTATCCGCTATCAAACAAAGCTTACACACAAACCACTGTCATCCTACACCCCTTCTCTTTTATCTACTATCAAACAATGCCAACACACAAACCACTGTCATTCTACACCACCTTTCTTTTATCCGCTATCAAACAAAGCTTACACACAAACCACTGTCATCCTACACCCCTTCTCTTTTATCTACTATCAAACAATGCTAACACACAAACCAATGTCATTCTACACCACCTCTCTTTTATCTACTCTCAAACAATGCTAACACACCAACCTCTGTCATTCTACACCCCTTCTCTTTTATCTACTATCAAACAATGCTAACACACAAACCTCTGTCATTCTACACCCCTTCTCTTTTATCTACTATCAAACAATGCTAACACACAAACCAATGTCATTCTACACCCCTTCTCTTTTATCTACTATCAAACAATGCTAACACACAAACCAATGTCATCTACACCCCTTCTCTTTTATCTACTATCAAACAATGCTAACACACAAACCAATGTCATTCTACACCCCTTCTCTTTTATCTACTATCAAACAATGCTAACACACAAACCAATGTATTCTACACACCCCTCTCTTTTATTCACTATCAAACAATGCTAACACACAAACCACTGTCATTCTACACCCCCTCTCTTTTATTCACTATCAAACAATGCTAACACACCAACCTCTGTCATTCTACACCCCTTCTCTTTCATCTACTATCAAACAATGCTAACACACCAACCTCTGTCATTCTACACCCCTTCTCTTTCATCTACTATCAAACAATGCTAAGCACACAAACCTCTGTCATTCTACACCCCCTCTCTTTTATTCACTATCAAACAATGCTAACACATAACTCTGTCCTTCTACACCCCCCTCTCTTTTATTCACTATCAAACAATGTTAACACACCAACCTCTGTCATTCTACACCCCCCTCTCTTTTATTCACTATCAAACAATGCTACCACATATACCTCTGTCATTCTACACCCACTCTCTTTTATTCACTATCAAACAATGCTAACACATATACCTCTGTCATTC
>CM031614.1:19868287-19875787 GCA_018398815.1 Conus ventricosus | reverse complement strand
TTTCTCACCCTGACTGGCAACGAGTCGCAGGCTGACGAAGCCTGGGGAAAAAAAACGAACAAAAGCAAGGAATGAATAACTGACAACAACCAGCCACAGCATTTCTACACATCAGGAGGCAGCAAATCATAGTCGGGAACAGCTCTGACACCCGGAGAGCGGAAGCGGAAGTTGCAGGATGGACTGGATGACTGAGACTGCGCAGCAGGCTTCCCAGAGAGAAAACATAACGCCCAGGAATCATGAGCAAGACCAGCACGAGACCGGATATATAGTAATCTACGCACGTTCATCCGAGCAAATAATTCTGATTGAATGAAATCTCTGTGCCATAGGAAGCAGAATAAAGGGAACACACTTTTGCAAGACCGTAAGGTATGCCAGTTCGACCAGCAGCTACAGGATAGACCGTAAGGTATGCCAGTTCGACCAGCAGCTACAGGATGTATCGTAAGATATGTCAGTTCAACCAGCAGCTACAGGATAGACCGTAAGGTATGCCAGTTCAACCTGCAGCTACAGGATGTATCGTATGGTATGCCAGTTCAACCTGCAGCTACAGGGTAGACCGTAAGGTATGCCAGTTCAACCTGCATCTACAGGATAGACCGTAAGGTATGCCAGTTCAACCAGCAGCTACAGGATGTACATAAGGTATGCCAGTTCAACCAGCAGCCACAGGATAGACCGTAAGGTATGCCGGTTCAACCTGCAGCTACAGGATAGACCGTAAGGTATGCCAGTTCAACCAGCAGCTACAGGATGTATCATAAGGTATGCCAGTTCAACAAGCAGCCACAGGATAGACCGTAAGGTATGCCAGTTCAACCAGCAGCTACAGGATAGACCGTAAGGTATGCCAGTTCAACCTGCAGCTACAGGATATTTGGTTTCCAAGCAGAAATTCTTGCCATAGGCGTTGAAAGAAGTAGACCCGAAAGCACATCTTCCGATAATCTCGTTGACTTGCCCTCGAGTTCTGAGAAGGGCCAGACCCCCAAAATCGGAGCAGAAGCAACTACGAAGAGTTCCAGCTGGATCAGGTGAAGGAGGAATGAAAGCAAATTTCGCTAAGCTGAAATTTTCCAACATACAGTGGGTGTCCAACAGCTAAGTGGTTGAGCGTTCCTTCAGTTTTCCAACATACAGTGGGTGTCCAACAGCTAAGTGGGTGAGCGTTCCTTCAATTTTCCAACATACAGTGGGTGTCCAACAGCTAAGTGGTTGAGCGTTCCTTCAATTTTCCAACATACAGTGGGTGTCCAACAGCTAAGTGGGTGAGCGTTCCTTCAATTTTCCAACATACAGTGGGTGTCCAACAGCTAACTGGGTGAGCGTTCTGTCACAAGATGAGGAAGCCTCGAATACCGGGCCATTGATGAGATGGAGCTTTGAGTCGAGGTAGCCGCGGAAGAGAAGGCGATAACATCAGGGAATCTAGGCGATAGGATGGGGGAATCTAGGCGATAAGATAAGGGAATCCAGGCGATAACATAAGGGAATCCAGGCGATAACAGGGAATCTAGGCGATAAGATAAGGGAATCCAGGCGATAACATAAGGGAATCCAGGCGATAACAGAAGGGAATCCAGACGATAACATAAGGGAATCCAGGCGATAACATAAGGGAATCTAAGTGATAAGATAAGAGAATCTAGGCGATAACATAAGGGAATCCAGGCGATAACATAAGGGAATCTAGGTGATAACATAAGGGAATCTAGGCGACAACATAAGGGAATCCAGGCGATAACAGAAGGGAATCCAGACGATAACATAAGGGAATCCAGGCGATAACATAAGGGAATCTAGGTGATAACATAAGGGAATCTAGGTGATAAAATAAGGGAATCCAGGCAATAACATATGGGAATCTAGGCGATAACATAAGGGAATCTAGGTGATAAAATAAGAGAATCTAGGCGATAACATAAGGGAATCCAGACGATAACATAAGGGAATCTAGGCGATAACATAAGGGAATCTAGGTGATAAAATTAAAGGAATCCAGGCAATAACATAAGGGAATCCAGGCAATAACATAAGGGAATCCAGACGATAACATAAGGGAATCTAGGCAATAACACAAGGGAATCTAGGCGATAACATAAGGGAATCCAGGCGATAGCATAAAGGAATCCAGGAGTTAGGACCTTGGTGTACTCCAGCCCCCTTAGCGTGTAAGAATTTAAGGGCTGCAACCCTTGCACGAGCGAAGTGGGAGGGGCGAGGGGTGGGGTGGGGGCTCTCTTCTCAAGACCATGCTGTCCAGCTCTCAACGGACTCTCTTCCTGCTGCAGCTGGTGAGAAGTCGTGTGAACAGCAGAGAAGCAGGGATGTCAGACACACATGAAAGAGAAGGACAGACAGACGTGTAGAGACCCTCCTGTGCATTGGACGGGTGTGCTTTTCTAACTTTAAATCAGAACGATTTCCAGAACATCTAAACCCCATTGTCACTTCTGAATTCACTGAAGCATTCTTTCTTTACGCTGAAAATTCACTTTAAACAGCCAAAGGTATCTGGTTACGGGCTCATAATTATTTACAAGTCAGCACCGAATAATCGGATAATTATTCAAATACTCACCATCAGATTTCTATGAGAAATGGTAAGCGGACACTGTTGATGCTCAGTGCTGTGCCTAGTACGTCGTCACCAACACCTCTTTATAGTACGTCGTCACCAATACTTCTTTATAGTACGTCGTCACCAACACCCCTTTACAGTACGTCGTCACCAATACCTCTATAGTACGTCGTCACCAATACCTCCTTATAGTACGTCGTCACCAACACCTCCTTATAGTACGTCGTCACCAATACCTCTTACAGTACATCGTCACCAATACCTCTTTATAGTACGTCGTCACCAACACCCCTTTACAGTACGTCGTCACCAATACCTCTTTATAGTACGTCGTCACCAATACCTCTTTATAGTTACTGTACGTCGTCACCAATACCTCTTTACAGTACGTCGTCACCAATACCTCTTTATAGTATGTCGTCACCAATACCTTTTTATAGTACGTCGTCACCAATACCTCTTTATAGTACGTCGTCGCCAATACCTCTTTATAGTACGTCGTCACCAATACCTCTTCATATGACACGTTCAGGTTTAAAACCCACATACACCTCAAAGAAAAGGGCAGACATGGATAACTATTCCAGACATGTTTGAGAGAAAGGTCCTTTCTAATTCTGCTCTGGCACCGCCATTGCGACAAAGCGTTAAGTTGACCGGCGGGAATGGCACATGGGATTTGAACTTAGAACTTCTGAAAAGCATCGCTGTGCTGTAACCCATTGAGGCATTTACGCGTCCTACGGCGTTATGTCAAATGCAGACAACGGACACATCTTTCTTTTCACAGGCGCCGGAAATGATCAGAGGAAAGCTGCGGCCAGATCTTGTTTCATTTTCCAAATGGCTAAGCTTTATAGACAATGGGTTTAATCGGTGTAAGCAGCTGCAAGAATGTATCATTCTGGAAATTCCAGCACACACATACACACACATGCACACAAACGCGCGCGCGCGCGCACGCACGCGCGCACGCATACATGCATGTATGCACGCACGCACACACACAGATCTATGGGTAGACAGACAAACAGATATATAGGTAGATAGACGGATAGATAGAGAGAGTGAGAGAGATCATGATCAGTAGGTAGGTAGATACGTAGGTAGGTAGGCAGGTAGGTGGGTGGGTAGGTAGGAGGGGTCGATAGGTAGGCAGGCAGGCCGGTCGGCAGGCAGGCATGCAGGTGTGTGTGTGTGTGTGTGTGTGTGTGTGTGTGTGTGTGTGTGTGTGTGTGTGTGTGTGTGTGTGTGCGTGGGTGCGCGCGCGCGCGCGCGCGCGCCTGTGTGTGTGTGTGTGTGTGTGTGTGTGTGTGTGTGTGTGTGTGTGTGTGTGTGTGTGTGCCGTCATCAGAAAAACCAGTCAGTATTATTAAAACAACCAGCGTTCTACTTATCAAAACAACCAGCCTTATCGTTATTCAAAGGACCGGCATTCTGGTTATCAAAACAGCCAGCCTTATCGTTATTCAAACAACCAGCCTTCTTGTTATCGAACCAACCAGCCTTATCGTTTTTCAAACAACCAGCCCTCTCGTTATTCAAACAACCAGGCTTCTTGTTATCAGAACAACCTGCCTTATCGTTATCCAAACAAGCAGCCTTCTTGTTATCAGAACAACCTGCCTTATCGTTATCCATACAAGCAGCCTTCTTGTTATCAAAACAACCAGCCTTATCGTTATTCAAACAACCAGCATTATCGTTATTCAAAGGACCAGCCTTCCTGTTGTTAGAACATGCGGCCGTCCTGCCATCAGAAAACCACAGCCCTTCTTTTCATCAGAACAACCATCATTCCTGTCATCATAGCAACCAACATTCCTGTCGTCATAACAACCAACATTCCTGTCATCATAACAACCAACATTCCTGTCATCATAACAAACCATCATTCCTGTCATCATAGCAACTAACATTCCTGTCATCATAGCAACCATCATTCCTGTCATCATAGCAACTAACATTACTGTCATCATAGCAACAAACATTCCTGTCATCATAACAACCAACATTCCTGTCATCATAGCAACCAACATTCCTGTCATCATAACAACCAACATTCCTGTCATCATAGCAACCATCATTCCTGTCATCATAGCAACCAACATTCCTGTCATCATAGCAACCAACATTCCTGTCATCATAGCAACCAACATTCCTGTCATCATAGCAACCAACATTCCTGTCATCATAGCAACCAACATTACTGTCATCATAGCAACCAACATTACTGTCATCATAACAACAAACATTCCTGTCATCATAGCAACCAACATTCCTGTCATCATAACAACCAACATTCCTGTCATCATAACAACCAACATTCCTGTCATCCTAGCAACCAACATTCCTGTCATCATAACAACCAACATTCCTGTCATCATAACAACCAACATTCCTGTCGTCATAGCAACCAACATTCCTGTCATCATAGCAACCATCATTCCTGTCATCATAACAACCATCATTCCTGTCATCATAACAACCATCATTCCTGTCATCATAGCAACCATCATTCCTGTCATCATAACAACCAACATTCCTGTCATAACAACCATCATTCCTGTCATCATAGCAACAAACATTCCTGTCATCATAACAACCAACATTCCTGTCATCAGAACAACCATCATTCCTGTCATCAGAACAACCATCATTCCTGTCATCAGAACAACCATCATTCCTGTCATCAGAACAACCAACATTCCTGTCATCAGAGCAACCAACATTCCTGTCATCATAGCAACCATCATTCCTGTCATCATAACAACCATCATTCCTGTCATCATAACAACCAACATTCCTGTCATCATAACAACCATCATTCCTGTCATCATAACAACCAACATTCCTGTCATCATAACAACCATCATTCCTGTCATCATACCAACCAACATTCCTGTCATCATAACAACCAACATTCCTGTCATCATAGCAACCATCATTCCTGTCATCATGACAACCAACATTCCTGTCATCATAACAACCATCATTCCTGTCATCATAACAACCATCATTCCTGTCATCATAACAACCATCATTCCTGTCATCATAACAACCAACATTCCTGTCATCATTACAACCAACATTCCTGTCATCATAACAACCAACATTCCTGTCATCAGAACAACCAACATTCCTATCATCATAACAACCAACATTCCTGTCATCATGACAACCATCATTCCTATCATCATAACAACCATCATTCCTGTCATCATAACAGCCATTCCTGTCATCAGAACAACCAACATTCCTGTCATCATAACAACCAACATTCCTGTCATCATAACAACCAACATTCCTATCATCATAACAACCAACATTCCTGTCATCATAACAACCAACATTCCTGTCATCATAAAAACCAACATTCCTGTCATCATAACAACCAACATTCCTATCATCATAACAACCAGCATTCCTGTCATCATAACAACCAACATTCCTGTCATCATAGCAACCAACATTCCTATCATCATACCAACCAACATTCCTGTCATCATAACACCATCATTCCTGTCATCATACCAACCAACATTCCTGTCATCATAACAACCATCATTTCTGACAATAGAACAACGCTCCTTGACAACAGAACAGCAACGTTTCCTGACGACAGAACAAATGCGTTTCCTGGTAACAGAGCAACAACCCTTCTTGACAACAGAACAACAACCCTTCCAGTCAACAGAACAACAACCCCCTGACAACAGAAGAACAACCCCCTGACAACAGAAGAACAGCCTCCTGACAACAGAAGAACACCTTCCTGACAACAGAAGAACAACCTCCTGACAACAGAAAAAGCCGGCCGTCCAGTCACGAGTGATTCCTGGCCGTGATTTCCATGTTTGCTCACACCGTTCCCCTCTATCTACACGGTCAGCTCACACCGTTCCCCTCTATCTACACGGCCCCTCTATCTACACGGTCAGCTCACACCGTTCCCCCTCTATCTACACGGCCCCTCTATCTACACGGTCAGCTCACACCGTTCCCCTCTATCTACATGGTCAACCCACACCGTTCCCCTCTATCTGCACGGCCCCTCTATCAACACGGTCAGCTCACACCGTTCCCCTCTATCTGCACGGCCCCTCTATCTACACGGTCAGCTCACACCGTTCCCCTCTATCTACACGGTCAGCTCACACCGTTCCCCTCTATCTGCACGGCCCCTCTATCTACACGGTCAGCTCACACCGTTCCCCTCTATCTGCACGGTCAACCCACACCGTTCCCCTCTATCTGCACAGTCAACCCACACCGTTCCCCTCTATCTACACGGTCAACCCACACCGTTCCCCTCTATCTACACGGCCCCTCTATCTGTACGGTCAGCTCACACCGTTCCCCTCTATCTACACAGTCAGCTCACACCGTTCCCCTCTATCTACACAGCCCCTCTATCTACACGGCCCCTCTATCTACACGGCCCCTCTATCTGTACGGTCAGCTCACACCGTTCCCCTCTATCTACACAGCCCCTCTATCTACACGGCCCCTCTATCTACACGGTCAGCTCACACCGTTCCCCTCTATCTACACAGCCCCTCTATCTACACGGCCCCTCTATCTACACGGCCCCTCTATCTACACGGTCAGCTCACACCGTTCCCCTCTATCTACACAGCCCCTCTATCTACACGGCCCCTCTATCTACACGGCCCCTCTATCTACACGGTCAGCTCACACCGTTCCCCTCTATCTACACAGCCCCTCTATCTACACGGCCCCTCTATCTACACGGCCCCTCTATCTACACGGTCAGCTCACACCGTTCCCCTCTATCTACACAGCCCCTCTATCTACATGTCCCCTCTATCTACACGGCCCCTCTATCTACACGGCCCCTCTATCTACACGGCCCCTCTATCTGTACGGTCAGCTCACACCGTTCCCCT
>CM031614.1:19860787-19863287 GCA_018398815.1 Conus ventricosus | reverse complement strand
TCAGGAGTCGATTTTTCTCGGCATACGTCTTCATGAAGTCGCCTGTGTCTTTTTGTTCACCTCAATGTTTTTAAAGATATGGGGCGTTTCGTGGAGATAGGCTGGAAGAGCTTCGGGCACTTCTAGGGCGCACTGAATCAACCCGAAAAGTTTGTTTTGTGTGACAGCTTGCAGGATGGCGGGGACGTCGATGGGTCCTTTGAAGGGGCTGACGTAGGGAGGGAAGCGTCGTTCGAGGAACTGGGAAAGTTTTCGGTCTTTTTGTTGTTGTTGTTTTTGTTGCCTCCATTCGCAATCCCATTTTTCAATGACGGTGACGCGGATCGTTTGCCAGAGATTGGATGTTATGTTGTGGGTGTTATGCCTCAATTCTTTCATGGTCTTGTCACTGACGGGTTGATGGTGTTCGAGTCTGGGAAGCATGTTTGACAGCTGTGAAAAAAGCATCCCATCAATTGGTAGGCTGTCATGGACCTGGGATCCCAACCATCTACTCTGATGCCTCGTTTGCCCAGCGTTTGTTCCCTGTGATTGAATCTGTGTCGAACATGGATGTTTTCCTGCTCTTACAACTCTCTCGCCAACTGCCCGTACTTGTGCGTTTTTTTCAGACTCGAAGATGTTGACTTTTCGACGACGTACGGGATGTTCTGTGGGCATTAGCTCGATAAGACTGGAGGTACGACGCGTTTGCGTCGAAACCTTCTAATGACATTACGGGAGGACATTTACAGGGTGCAGGAGACGGTCACACCCTTTTCGTGATAACGGTGAAAAATGATGAAGGGGTCTCCCACAATCTGTTGTCTGGGTAGCTGATGCAGGTCTTCATGTTTTTCGTGGATGAGGGAGAAATAGACATCCTCGGGCAGCGTCTTAAACAGGTACCTCAGGGTCAGTCTGGGGATTTCGTCAGCATCTCTAACATATCTCACCCCAGCTCTCCGTACATGTCTGTCTGGTTTGTTTTTTTTTCAGGGCTTCTAAAAAGGTACAACGGCTTTGTTATTATACCAGTCTAAGAACTCTCTAAAAGTAGTCATGCCTTCTATTTCCAGATGCGCTGGCAATACTCATAATCTTCTTCGCTGATATGCTGGTTTGTGAGACTGCTGTAAAAAGCTTCTTTAGGTGGAAGTTGACTTTCTACCAACTGTTGGAGACCTGTGAAATATTCGTAAGAAAATAAAAAGCCTTTTTTTTCTTGTACCTCAAACGCCGACAGGTATTTAGAATGTGAGAATCCAGGTGCGATGTATTGAGCGATATCCAAAAAACCTCAGGGTCTCATTTGTTGTTGTGTTGTTGTTGTTGTTGTTGTTGTGATGCAACGATATTGATGGTTTTGATGACACATTTGAATGGGAATCTTTTTCTTGTCTTTCTTTATCCTCGTCTTCATCTTCTTCCTCCTGTTCATCTTGTTCACGAATGCACATGAACCTCTGAAAAAAACAAAAACGACTTTGTCATGTAAATGTCATAATTCGAAGAATTAAATCCAACCAGAGGCAATTCGTGCAGATAGGCGTCTAATACAGTCTTGGGATGTTCCAGTGATGTGACTCCGTCGTTGTCCATCGAGTCTATTTGCGCATACACGTCATAGAATTGTTCTTTCAGCAGCTCGTAATAACGCTCTGAAACTGTCTCCAGGTAATCAATCATGCCATTGATCGTGGCCTGGGATACCTTGTTTCTGCAAAAGTTCTAAAGGTGTAGAAGGGAGTCCATAGACTCCCCCCAGGTTGTGTACAAGTCAAAGCGTGTCGTCGCATAGCACACTCTTGTTTCCAAAGTTTTCCGCACGTGGGACAACTAAAGGCTCTAGAAGCGAGATCAATATCGACGATGTAACAGAAATGATGATCACAGCACAGTAGATACATAGTCGAAAGATGTTTTTTTTGTTTGTTTGTTTGTTTTGTTTTTTGTTTTTTTTAACTCCGATGTAAGAGACGCAAACATCATTGTTTTTCTGCGGTTCATTCACTTGAATATTCACCTGGTAGAGGTCATCCGCTTTATCCAATTCCCCTATAGTCAACCCCGAAAACTGTTCATCTGAGAGCACAGGGTTGTTTGTTTTCCATTGTCAAAAAAAGATGTTGATTCAGTGTTTGAAGAGAATGTAGACTTTCTCCACGATGTAAGGCCAAACATCTGAAAAAAACATAGATTGTCCTTGTAGAGAAACGATTGATTTTGTCTTTTTCCAGGGTATAGACAGCTTTGTTGCTTTTTACAGATTCTAGTATTGGTCTGTCACAACATCCGATTGAAAAATCAGGTAAGGGTAGATGTACACACTGGTTGCAGAAACGGAATGTACCGTCCGTTTGAATCGGTCTTTCTAGCTTTGCCTGCTCCAGAACGTCTGTTTGATTGATTTTTTCAATGAAAGTCTCAAACTCCTGTTGTTGATGAATCTCGGAAGTTCAAAGACTCTGGCATTATCATCACTTGCATGAAAGAACCTGTAGTTGCCTTCTTCACGGTC
>CM031614.1:19845787-19858287 GCA_018398815.1 Conus ventricosus | reverse complement strand
TCTCTCTCTCTCTCTCTCTCTCTCTCTCTCTCTCTCTCTCTCTCTCTCTCTCTCACACATAACCAATGTTGTCATCGTGTTACTGGACTAAACAACAAGACTGAAGTTAGATATAACGCATGCGAATATTGACGAGTGCGACAAAGGACAGTTTTAAAAATTCACACTTTCTTTCCCTCTCCTTCTCCTTCTGTTCTCTTTTGTTTGTTTGTTGTTGTTTTATTTTTTTTCAATGTTTTTATTTTCTGCTTCAGTTTATCACACACGTCGAGAAAATCATTTCGCTCTTCTTCAGAGAGGCAAATCCCTTCCCTGGTTGGAAACAGTTTTTCATCCCCGTCTTCGCCACGCGTCGTGTAATTATCTTCTTATATGCACCAGCAGCGAGTTATTCCACATGGAGCACGCCGCGTACGTGTTCTTATTTCCTAAACGGTGTAGCTCATCGCCCTAGGCCCATGTGGAAGACGAAGATGCCATCTGGTACACGAGTTACATTATAGCCACACACAAAGCGAAGCATGCTCATTTTCAATGCCACCAAGACTGGAAAAAAAAACAACAACAACAAAAACAAACAAAAAAACGATGACATTGTCTCACTCTAAACACCCGCGGATCGTCTTAAAGGAAAAAAAAGATGTCGTGCGATACACACGAGTCACAGTAGAATCAAAAGGAAAAGAAATTGTTAACCTTTTCTGAGGTAGATGACACAGCAGAACACTGATTGACGTCTCCATCAAGCCCGATCAAAAACGGTGGAAGCCTCAGCGAGCATCTTGTACTGAAGATGGTGGCTTAAGTCATTCAAAACTTTGTTAACATCTAATTTCTGAAAAGCCTCATCAAAGTAAGAAGATATTTTTTTCACTCCAGTCCATGGTCAGGCAGGTACGTCCCAGTTGGTTTTCTAACTGGTAAACGCAGCCATCACAACGTTCCAAACTAATTTCGTGTATCTTTTCATTGATTTCTTTTTCAAAATTAAACAAAAAAACCCAACAAAAACCCATCTCCTTACCTTAGTATTATTTGGTCTTTTTTCAGTCAGCCAAAGAAAAACAACCGAGGGAGTCGCTGTATTAATCCACAGACAAAAAGAGAGGTATGTCTAAAGTTTTGTTTCCAAACGAAGACACCCCCCCCCCCCCCCCCCTGATTTTACACTTTTCGAGAAGAAAAAACAAACAAACAAAAATTGACAAAATGACAGCATCATATTCATCACATTTATGATAATGATCGTTTTTTCCACGTTCGACATACCTAAAAAATGACAAGGTCATGACACATAACGACTTCGTTTGTCGATTCAGATCTACATCAAAGTGACAAGGTAATGACATATAATGATTCCGTTTGTCGATTCAGATGTACATAAAAGTGGCAAGGTAATGACATAATGACTTTGTTTGTCCATTCAGATGTACATCAAAGTGACAAGGTACTGACATATCATCACTTTATGTTTTTCCATAGTCAAATAGATTTATATGTTACAATATTGTTCACATCAGTTAAGACTGTGTGTTATGTAACTAAATAAAGTAACTTTTGTCGTTTGTCAGGCATTTTCAGGTCGTTGCCCGACCAGTTTTGAGTATAACCGGTGAAAACACAGGAATACTGAAAAACGTTTAAATGTTATTAGGCCACGCAGGTTCCCTGTCTTCCAGACTCGACGTCGACACCTAATGATGGATAATAACAGATCATCACTTTGTCTTTCATGTTCTGAAAACGCCCAGCTGACCGTAGGTCGCGCAGGTCCACCTGTCGTCCAGACTCGACGTTGACAGCTAATGAAGGATGCTAACAGGTAATCACCTTGATGATGGAGAGTAACATATAATCACTGCGTTTTTCACATTCTGAAAAGCCCCGATTTTTAGTAAATCACGCAGGCCCCTCTTGTCTTCCAGACTCGACGTCGACGCATCATAATAGATAATCACTTTGTGTTCTTCAGTTCTGAAAAAGCCCAAATGTGAGTAGCTCACGGCGTAATATATTGGAGAGTAAAAATGGATGTAAAAGATTTGGCGGATCAGTCACCGGCGCTTGCACGATTCTGTCCGAAACAGTTTCTTCTGGTGGTATGTTTTGTTGTTGTTGTTTTTTCGTTTCAGACAGTAGTTTTTCACGTATATTGATCAGTCTTTCAAACTGTTTCGAATCTAGCGACGGTAGCTTCCTGGATAGCACGGGACGTCCGCCTTTGGTATTGGTGGGTCTTTTACAATAACGAAGATAAACGCGCATTGTTCCTTTCCACGTTTTCACACTTGCGAAAAGGTTGCCTCATAAAGGAGGGAGTTGCCTCTTCGTTGTCTTCATGGTTTCACAGAATCAAATGATCCCTAGACATACATTGATTTTGTTATATACACTAAGTCATCAACCAATCAGGTTGTGAGCTGCTGAACTACAGACCACAGTCGACGGTCATTTGTCTTTGTCTGGTAGGTACTAAACACGGAAAAGAGTTTAGGCAGCGAGGCACTGTGACTTTTCATCAATACAAAATAAATCACAAATAAACCACAGGTGACGCTGGTCAAATCTTGAAGAAGTCTGTGATTAAACTTGTCACTTATCTTGTTTGGAAGGTATCATCGTCACGGATCCGAAAGGTTGACTGTTATACTGGTCAAATCTCTTCAAGAAATGAAGCATTTGATTTAGATCGGGAGCTTTCTCATGGTCATTCAGTTCAGCCAACTGTAACGTATTTTCCATATCTCGTTTCATTTTCCTTAAACTCTCTGCTTTTACATCAGGTACTGGGCGACTCGAGACACTGACTAACACTCTAAGATCAACTAGCATAATTTTCTTGGTACACTCCATTACACTACGCCCAAAAGACCTCCTAACAGTCCTAAAACCGGTTTCAAGGGCACTCCTAAAAACCATTCTTTCTGTAAAAGATGTCTGCTCCGCTTCAGTGGGTTATCTTCTCGGCCAGTACACGTAAAGAGTGCTTGTGCTTACACAAAGTCTTCTTCTGATGGTCAGAGGTACTTTCCCTTTAAAATGTTCAGAGAACACTCGCATAAAGCTTGAATCAGGACTGGAGAAGCCGTTCTTATGATAGATTTTATTGCAGCGGGTTTAGCCTTAGATAACACTTTTAATGAAGGAAAATGCTGTTTCTATCCGAAAAGACGTCGCTTGTATTTGTGAACGTATACGATCTGATAATCAGGAGGAAATAATTTCGTCCTCAGACGGTTATGGTCCGGTGTTTCTTGCCGCAAATCCACGAGTAAATAACCGTGAGGTTCAGACGTCGCGTCTTTTAAAAGCTTCTTGCATAGACTTAATCTTTCCAGGAAACATTCGTTTGGCCAGATGAGAGATTTG
The DNA here is from genome assembly GCA_018398815.1 of Conus ventricosus. Lineage (NCBI taxonomy): Eukaryota > Metazoa > Mollusca > Gastropoda > Neogastropoda > Conidae > Conus > Conus ventricosus. The sequence goes on along the minus strand of CM031614.1, from coordinate 19,854,918 downwards.
CGAGACGTCTCTCGGATTTTTAAAATACCCGATATAATGACTGTTCAGACTGATGGTCCTTTGTTCCCTATTCTTAAAAAAAAAACACATTCTGAATGATATCACACTCACATTTTTGTGCTGACTCTGTTTCGTAAATAGACGAGTGATTCTAAAATCACATTCTGACATGAGATCGTCAATCACCACTAAACGTTTCTTGTCGGCTTTCCAATCATCTGTCGGAGACATTCACATTCTGACATGAGATCATCAATCAGCACTAAACGTTTCTTGTCTGCTGTCCAATCATCTGTCGGAGGCAAGCCCTCTGCCAGAGTAACTTTTTGAAATTCTCTGTATCCTCCCTGCCATTCCCCATAACACCAAATGATTTCCTTGGGGACAGGGTTTATCGTCACAGATATATTTTCAATTAATCTCTGAACAAATACAGTTTAGCCGCTGCCTGTAGGACCGGCAATGTTTAGCCGCTGCCTGTAGGACCGGCGATGTTTAGCCGCTGCCTGTGTTTAGCCGCTGCCTGTAGGACCGGCGATGTTTAGCCGCTGCCTGTGTTTAGCCGCTGCCTGTAGGACCGGCGATGTTTAGCCGCTGCCTGTGTTTAGCCGCTGCCTGTAGGACCGGCGATGTTTAGCCGCTGCCTGTGTTTAGCCGCTGCCTGTAGGACCGGCGATGTTTAGCCGCTGCCTGTGTTTGGGAGCCGCTGCCTGTAGGACCGGCGATGTTTAGCCGCTGCCTGTAGGACCGGCAATGTTTAGCCGCTGCCTGTAGGACCGGCAATGTTTAGCCGCTGCCTGTAGGACCGGCAATGTTTAGCCGCTGCCTGTAGGACCGGCAATGTTTAGCCGCTGCCTGTAGGACCGGCAATACCGCAGGTAAACGGTATGACAAACGTGGATACATGATCTTTTTTACAACAAATTAAAAAAACAAACAAACCATTTCTACCTTTTTATAGCTACGCGTCACCTATACAAACATCTCTGAAAAAAATACTTCACCTTCTCTCTCTCTCTCTCTCTCTCTCTCTCTCTCTCCTCTCTCTCCTCTCATCTCTCTCTCTCTCCTCTCTCTCTGATCTCACTAACAGGGGAAGCCACTCGCTGCCTATTTGATTGCTTTTCTTTTTCACCCTCTTTTTTGTTTTGTTTTGTTTTACACCCCTCGTTGATGATCGAATAACCCCAACACCATCGAGACCTCTACCCCCAGACTCTTAGAATTTGACTACCTGGACCTATTAACCCCTTGACGACCTTGACCCATTTTACAGTTGACGACATTTTGACTTTTTGACCCATTTACCGGTTGACGACCTTGACCCTTTGCCGACCATAACCCTGTCTCTCCAAGTTCTCCCCATACCTGTGATTGACTAACAACATTACTCACTCTCTCTACTATCCCTCTTCTCCCCCTACCAACAATTCTCTCACCGCCCACCCCCCCCCCCCCCCCCACCCCCACCATCCTCCGACCTCTCTCTCTCTGTAGCTTGGTTTGTTTGCACGAGTTGACAGTGGAGACTCGCCTAACATTACACCAAGTGACATGCCATAAAAGTGATAGCATCAACCTGACATTACCCCGAGTGACATGGTATAAAAGTGATAGCATCAACAACCTGACATTACACCAAGTGACAAGGTATAAAAGTGATAGCATCAACAACCTGACATTACACCAAGTGACAAGGCATAAAAGTGATAGCATCAACAACCTGACATTACACCAAGTGACAAGGTATAAAAGTGATAGCATCAACAACCTGACATTACCCCAAGTGACATGGTATAAAAGTGATAGCATCAACAAGCTGACATTACATTAAGTGACAAGGCATAAAAGTGATAGCATCAACAAGCTGACATTACACCAAGTGACAAGGCATAAAAGTGACAGCATCAACAACCTGACATTACACCAAGTGACATGGCATAAAAGTGATAGCATCAACAAGCTGACATTACACCAAGTGACATGGCATAAAAGTGACAGCATCAACAACCTGACATTACACCAAGTGACAAGGTATAAAAGTGATAGCATCAACACCCTGACATTACACCAAATGACATGGCATAAAAGTGATAGCATCAACTACCTGACATTACACCAAGTGACAAGGCAGAAAAGTGATAGCATGAACAACCTGACATAACACCAAGTGACAAGGCAAAAAAGTGATAGCATCAACAACCTGACATTACACCAAGTGACATGGCATAAACGGGATAGCATCAACAAGCTGACATTACCCCAAGTGACAAGGTATAACCGTGATAACATCAGCCACCCGAGACTCGCATAAGATTACACCAAGTGACAAGGCATAAAAGTGATAGCATCAACAACCTGACATTACACCAAGTGACAAGGCATAAAAGTCACAGCATCAACAACCTGACATTACACCAAGTGACAAGGCATAAAAGTGATAGCATCAACAACCTGACATTGCCCCGAGTGACATGGCATAAAAGTGATAGCATCAACAAGCTAACATTACCCCATGTGACATGGCATAAAAGTGATAGCATCAACAAGCAACATTACCCCATGTGACATGGCATAAAAGTGATAGCATCAACAACCTGACATTACCCCATGTGACATGGCATAAAATTGATAGCATCAACAAGCTAACATTACCCCATGTGACATGGCATAAAAGTGATAGCATCAACAACCTGACATTACCCCATGTGACATGGCATAAAAGTGATAGCATCAACAAGCTAACATTACCCCATGTGACAATGGCATAAAAGTGATAGCATCAACAAGCTAACATTACCCCATGTGACATGGCATAAAAGTGATAGCATCAACAACCTGACATTACCCCATGTGACATGGCATAAAAGTGATAGCATCAACAAGCTAACATTACCCCATGTGACATGGCATAAAAGTGATAGCATCAACAACCTGACATTACCCCATGTGACATGGCATAAAAGTGATAGCATCAACAAGGTAACACTAGAGGCTAGGGCGTATCCATGGATTGGCTATCTAATGACCTGTCCCACTGTGTTCATTGCACGTGTTGTGCACGTGCGACCATGAGTAGCCCAAGGCATTTCATGATGATTGTGATGGGTGTTGATGCAATCACCACCAGTCTAGTTGATCCAGTACAGTGTGCATAATGACTATGGCCCCAATGGTGAATAGGAACAGACATCGTGTGTGCGTGTGTGTGTGCGCGTGTGTGTGTGTGTGTGTGTGTGTGTGTGTGTGTGTGTGTGTGTGTGTGTGTGTGTGTGTGACGCATTAAGTGGATCAGAGATGTTTAAAAAAAAAATTAAGTTACTTCCATTTTAGTAGATGACAATCACTGCATGTATCAAGTTCACCTTTTTGTTCTCCGAAATCCACTTTCTTGGGATTCCTCATAGCAAGCAGCAGCTTGCTTCCTTTTTCCTGCAACCTGTAGTGTCCATCATGGTTGGTGGTGATTGCTGTCTTTCAACCTGTATTGTCCATCAGGATTGGTGGTGATTGCTATCTCTTCAACCTGCAGTGTCCATCATGGTTGGTGGTGATTGCTATCTCTTCAACCTGTAGTGTCCATCATGGTTGGTGGTGATTGCTATCTCTTCAACCTGTAGTGTCCATCATGGTTGGTGGTGATTGCTATCTTTCAACCTGTAGTGTCCATCATGGTTGGTGGTGATTGCTATCTCTTCAGCCTGTAGTGTCCATCAGGATTGGTGGTGATTGCTGTCTTTCAACCTGTAGTGTCCATCAGGATTGGTGGTGATTGCCATCTCTTCAACCAGTTGTCTAACCCTCTTTTTCCAACACTCTGCCTTTTCTCCTTCACTTCTCACAGGAATATCCGTGGCGTTTCACCAGAGGAAACATCCTTCTGAATCTCCTGATATCAGCAAGACTGTGGGTCCTACACGCTTTCAGTAAAGTGTTGTCTCCTGTGTCCACATGGGATGGCCTGTGTATTACATTGAGGTTCACACTGGAGCCAGCGGTGTGTTATCATTGAGTGTCTATCTGATGAGATGCCCCCCTGCATACATTGCACGTGTTTTGCACATGCGACCGACGGTAGGTCAATACCATGACAAAATTTTGGTGTCAGTTCGGTGGAGGTGAGTTTGACCGATATAGCGGGGGTCCACCAGTTTGACCGATATTGTGTGTAGTCCGTATGAGGATGTTAGTCCCAGCAATAAATGACGGAAGAAAATTGAAATTTTAAAGTCTTGTGGTTTTTCGAAAGATCTAGGACTGTTAACAAAATGTTGTGTTGTGTTATGTGTGTGTGTGTGTGTGTGTGTGTGTGTGTGCGTGCGTGCGTGCTGCGTGCGTGCGTGCGTGCGTGCGTGCGTGCGTGTGTGTGTGTGTGGTGTGTGTGTGTGTGTGTGTGTGTGTGTGTGTGAGAGAGAGAGAGAGAGAGAGAGAGAGAACTGGGAAGAATGTATAACAGAGGGCAGTTTGCTCCATTCTTTTATGAAGTGTGACACTGATCAAAATTATGATGATTGCTGTATCTCTGACTTGATGCCCCCACCCTGCCACTACCGACACTTAGGTCATTATACTGTGGGCCCCACACGTTCACCATATCCCTTATATCCTGCACCCACACTGGACGACTTTCACCATATCCCTTATCTCCTGCACCCATACACTGGACGACTTCACATATCCCTTATCTTGTACCCACACACTGGACGACTTTCACCGTATCCCTTATCTCCTGTACCCACACACTGGACGACTTTCACCATATCCCGTTATCTCCTGCACCCACACACTGGACGACTTTCACCATATCCCTTATCTCCTGTACCCACACACTGGACGACTTTCACCATATCCCGTTATCTCCTGCACCCACACACTGGACGACTTTCACCATATCCCGTATATCCTGCACCCACACACTGGACGACTTTCACCATATCCCGTATCTCCTGTACCCACACACTGGACGACTTTCACCATATCCCGTATATCCTGCACCCACACACTGGACGACTTTCACCATATCCCGTTATCTCCTGCACCCACACACTGGACGACTTTCACCATATCCCGTATATCCTGCACCCACACACTGGACGGCTTTCACCATATCCCTTATCTCCTATACCCACACACTGGACGACTTTCACCATATCCCGTATATCCTGCACCCACACACTGGACGGCTTTCACCATATCCCTTATCTCTTATAGCCACACACCAGACGATTCTTGCATAGGCAGGAGATGACGCTGGAGGCTGGGTCTGTCCATCAACTGGCCATCTGATGAGCTGTCCTCTTGCATTCATTGAACACGTTGTGCACGTGTGACCAGGTGTAGGTCAAGTGCATTTCAAGGTGTTTGTGATGGGAAGTAATGAAGACTTCACCAGCGGCTGATGTTGTTTGTTCAGCATCATGATGGTGGTCTGAATGGCCAATGAAAACACTCATAATGGAAGTCTTGGTGGTCTTTTGTGTTGTGGCGGATTGTTAACAAATGTGTTTATGCCAGTTTGTTATGTTGTGGTCTGTGTTTGTATGCTTGTGTTGTGCACATTAAGTTGATTGTTCTTGACTGTGTTTGTGAATGCGTGTTATGTTGTGCTCTGTGTTTGTACGCTTGTGCGTTGCATATCACGTTGATCCTAGTTTCTTTAATACTTAGTTCATCTTTATTTAAATATCTGACATCGCTACAACATCAAGTTTGCCTTTTTTCTAGAACAACAGGAAATCTTCTTCATGGAAATACCTCATTTTAGACAGAGGGTGGACTGCTTCCTAAAGCTTTGATCACGATTACATTTGATGGCTGTATCTCAAACCATAGCCCCAATCCATCCACCTCTTACACTCCTTTCCCTCATATCCCCATCGTTCCCACCTCTTACACTCCTTTCCCTCATATTCCCGTCGTTCCCACCTCTTACACTCCTTTCCCTCATATCCCCGTCGTTCCCACCTCTTACACTCCTTTCCCTCATATCCCCGTCGTTCCCACCTCTTACACTCCTTTCCCTCATATCCCCGTCGTTCCCACCTCTTACACTCCTTTCCCTCATATCCCCGTCGTTCCAACCTCTTCAAAGAACTGAGGGTAACATTTTATCAGAGGCACTGGCCTTCATAAATCTCCTGAGGTCAAAAACAGTATGGTTTCTTCCCACACACACACACACCCACACACACACACACCCACACACACACACACACCCACACACACACACACACACACCCACACCCACACACACCCACACACACACCCACACACACCCACCGTCTCCCTCCCCTTCCTCCGGTTTCACCATATCCACTCGCGGGCCAGCTCGTGCATATGCAGGACTTCACGCTGGAGGCTGCACGGTCTGTCCATGGAGTGGCTATCTTCTGAGCTGTCTTCCTGCGTTCATTGGACGCGTTGTGCACGCGCGACCAGAAGTAGGGTCAAGTCCATTTGTTAATGTGGCGATAACAGGAGGTAATAAAAACTCCAGCAGTCTGGCTGATGATGTATGGCTTGCATAATGACTGTGGGTTTAGTGGCTAATGAAGGCAGACCTCATGGAAGCTCTGGTGTGTTGTTGTAGATTGTTCACAGCTATGTGGACATGAGGGCTAAGAGAGAGAGAGAGAGAGAGAGAAAGAGAGACGGACAGACAGACAGTGAGGGAGAAACGCTGTGGCTGTTGTTGATAGATATGTGCGTAGGCCCTATATGCAAATGTGTGTGTGAGTGTTTGAACACTCGCGCGCGCATTTGTGTGTGTGTGTGTGTGTGTGTGTGTGTGTGTAGATGGTGAGCGCACGCGCACACGTGTGTTTGTTTAAGTTACCATTTGTGTGTGTGTGTGTGTGTGTGTGTGTGTGTGTGTACAAATGGAGGATTTAGGAACCCCAAAATGAGACGATAGTATAGCACTAATGGTTACAATTAAGCTACCGGCAGTAATTGCTCAACTTTCGGGAAACAGAGAGAGAGAGAGAGTGTGTGTATATTTGCGTGACTCTGTGCTTGTGCGTACTCGCGTGAGTGTATGAGTGATCCTGTGCGGTGTGTGTGTGTGTGTGTGTGTTATTAGAACCTGCTCTGGAATCTACAGGAGCGACAACATGAGTTCCCTCGTTTCCTACAAAGAGCACGGTTTGACATTAGCGGGCGACAAGACCAGTGCCTTGTGGTGGCACGACCTTCGGCAGCGTAATCCTGGAAGGGGTTTCAGGTATCGCTGCTTGTCACTGACCCCAGCCTCCATGACATATGGACATTGAGCGATTATAGATAGCCCGCTTTTCCCGCGGCCGTGGACGTACGTTGGTCAGGATAATGGAAACATAGGGCAGGCCAGTATGTAAGGCTGTGTCGATAGTAGTGTCCCGAGGCCCCCCTAGCTACTGCCTCCCACCCCCACCCCCCCACCCCTCCCCAGTCTTTGTGGGATGTATTATGTATGGATCAACCTGCCGCCTCGATCATCCCTCCGTGCTTGGCGCGCACACACGCTTGTCCAGTCACAGGCGCGGGGAGAGAGTGAAAGTGAGCGTAGCGGTGGGAAAGTGAGGGTGCGATGCAGGAGAGAGAGAGAGAGAGAGAGAGAGAAAATAGAGAGATGGGTGGGGGCAGGAGAGAGTGAGAGAGGGGGGGGGGGATAGCGAGACAGACTGAGCTGTCCCTGTCCCTGTCCATCACATGTTTCTCTATCATCCTCCTGCCCTCCTCCCACTTGTTGCCTCCTCGGTCTCAGCACGTGGCTGGTAGCAGGCAGTGTGGGTGTGGGGCAGCTGTTCAGTACTGCTGTGCCATCCATCCTATCCCACGCCCCCCCCCCCCCCCCCTCACCCACGCGTGAACGGTTCACCACCACCCAGCATCTTCGGCAACTTCACAACTGCCTTCTACTGCTTTCACTCTCCCGTTCTATAATCACTTCGGTGACCAACTTGTGAGAGCTCTCTGTTCTGTGAGTCATCGGGAGAGGTGAATTTGGTGATTGTGTGTTGTTCATCGTAACGTTTGCCAAAGCTCGTTCGTCTGTACGTGACAGACAGTTCCTTGTATAGAAAATGAATCGGTATGATAAGTTGTGATGTAACACTATTCGTGTCTGCGTAACCCGATGCTTTCTTAGGTTCTGAGGAGAACAAGCTTTTAAAGGTAGACACCAAGAAATCGAGAGGTGAGGTACGTGTGTTCCGCCTCAACAAGTCTGATTGGAGTCTGTCTTTGTTTTTAGTTGTATATCTTTTTCTCTTCGCATAAGTTTTAAGTGGTATTTGTTTGTTTGTTTTTCACATACTGTGCACAGTTATCAATTAACGTGACATGCTTGTTGTTTTGTGTCATGGGCAGTGTGTGTGTGTGTGTGTGTGTGTGTGTGTGTGTGTGTGTGTGTGTGTGTGTGAAAATACTGTCTTATTTACTTATTTATTGATCAGTCTATGCATATATGTATGTATATATGTATATACATTCATACGTACATACTTTAGCATGTGTGTGTGTGTGTGTGTGTGTGTGTGTGTGTGTGTGTGTGTGTGTGTGTGTGGATAGCGAGATAAACAGACAGATAGGTAGATAGACAGATACATAGACAGAGACAGGGAGATTTTGATATATATGTGTATACATGTATAGATTATGTATCATTTCTTTGTTTTGCGTACCTGTCATGTATATTCACTAAGTAATTCATGTATTTTTGCTTGTTCGTCAACTACAAGCACTTCAGCTGAAAACAACACTACAGAAGGGACTTCCGCTCACAGTCCTAATTCAGCGAATTTAGAACAACACTACTGAACGGACTTTCGCTCACGGTCCTAATTTAGCGTATTTAAAACAACACTACTGAAGGGACTTTCGCTCACAGTCCTAATTCAGCGTATTTAAAACAATACTACTGAAAGGACTTTCGCTCAGAATTCAGCGTATTTAAAACGATACTACTGAAGGACTTTCGCTCACAGTCCTAATTCAGCGTATTTAAAACAACACTACTGAAGGACTTTCGCTCACAGTCCTAATTCAGCGTATTTAAAACAACACTACTGAAGGACTTTCGCTCACAATCCTAATTCAGCGTATTTAAAACAACACTACAGAAGGGACTTTAGCTCACAGTCCTAATTCAG
>CM031614.1:19833287-19835787 GCA_018398815.1 Conus ventricosus | reverse complement strand
GTAGCTATCATGGCGGCGCACATCCACCTTCAAGCGTGAGCACAACCAGACCGGCTGCACACCAAAAATCAATGCGCCAAGGCCTTGCTTAAGGTGTCGAGTATTTATAGACTGGCGCAGTTAGACTGTTTTAATATTCTTTGTGTCTGAAAGGTGATCCTCCTCATTTTCTTATAGCCACCAAGGTACAAACCAGGTGGTTTCAAGCAGACAATTAAAATCAAAAGAATGGGATTATTTGGGAGCTTCCAGCTGGCGCAAAGATAGGGTCACGGGTGAGTGCAAAGGCCTGAAATGTGACGTCAGCTTAAGGGAAGGTCATGTGTTTGAAGATTGTTTATTACTTCATCGGTAGAAATCCCCCCAAACAAGGGAAATGATTCGTTGGGAGTTGTTCTTTGTATCAATTGTCCGCTTAACGTTAAATGTTGGCTCAAATTTTTATGTTAGGCCTCAAAACGCTTACATGGATGATATAGTGACTTAGTGCAAAATCCTAATCGTGGCGTGTGGCCACCCCTCGAGCAAGATGACTCGCCCTGGTCTCAACTTTCAGCTGGAAAATTTTCTGCTCACAACCGGTGACTTCCTCTCGGAAGTCGAATGTCTGATGGCGCTGTTTTAATACAAACACTATCAAGTGGTTGAGTCTGCCAGCTGAGACATCTTACTAGTGTTTGGCGCTTTACAACACTATCAAGCGGTTGAGTCTGCCAGCTGAGACATCTTACCAGTGTATGGCGCTTTACAACATTATCAAGTGGTTGAGTCTGCCAGCTGAGACACCTTACCAGTGTTTGACGCTTTACAACACTATCAAGTGGTTGAGTCTGCCAGCTGAGACACCTTACCAGTGTTTGGCGCTTTACAACACTATCAAGTGTTGAGTCTGCCAGCTGAGACACCTTACCAGTGTTTGGCGCTTTACAACACTATCAAGTGGTTGAGTCTGCCAGCTGAGACACAGTGTTTGGCGCTTACAATACTATCAAGTGGTTGAGTCTGCCAGCTGAGACACCTTACCAGTGTTTGGCGCTTTACAACACTATCAAGTGGTTGAGTCTGCCAGCTGAGACACCTTACCAGTGTTTGGCGCTTTACAACACTATCAAGTGGTTGAGTCTGCCAGCTGAGACACAGTGTTTGGCGCTTTACAATACTATCAAGTGGTTGAGTCTGCCAGCTGAGACACCTTACCAGTGTTTGGCGCTTTACAACACTATCAAGTGGTTGAGTCTGCCAGCTGAGACACCTTACCAGTGTTTGGCGCTTTACAACACTATCAAGTGGTTGAGTCTGCCAGCTGAGACACCTTACCAGTGTTTGGCGCTTTACAACACTATCAAGTGGTTGAGTCTGCCAGCTGAGACACAGTGTTTGGCGCTTTACAATACTATCAAGTGGTTGAGTCTGCCAGCTGAGACACCTTACCAGTGTTTGGCGCTTTACAACACTATCAAGTGGTTGAGTCTGCCAGCTGAGACACCTTACCAGTGTTTGGCGCTTTACAACACTATCAAGTGGTTGAGTCTGCCAGCTGAGACACAGTGTTTGGCGCTTTACAATACTATCAAGGGGTTGAGTCTGCCAGCTGAGACACCTTACCAGTGTTTGGCGCTTTACAACACTATCAAGTGGTTGAGTCTGCCAGCTGAGACACCTTACCAGTGTTTGGCGCTTTACAACACTATCAAGTGGTTGAGTCTGCCAGCTGAGACACCTTACCAGTGTTTGGCGCTTTACAACACTATCAAGTGGTTGAGTCTGCCAGCTGAGACACCTTACCAGTGTTTGGCGCTTTACAACACTATCAAGTGGTTGAGTCTGCCAGCTGAGACACCTTACCAGTGTTGGGCGCTTCGAGCTCAGCACATGAGAGCCTGAGGACAGGGATGGGGCCCAGTGATTTCCAGTTCACACTGCCAGAGTGCAGATGCCACACAGTAATCCACAGCCTTCTTCAGAGATGGCGACAGACAGCCGCAGCGCTCGTCAGAGCAGTGCCCTCACAGCTTTGGTGGCTATGGGACTCATCAGTATGCCTGAAATAATACCCACTGTCCACGGCTGTGGTGACTATGGGACTGGTCAGTATGCCTGAAATATTACCCACTGTCCACAGCTGTGGTGGCTATGGGACCGGTCAGTATGTATGAAATATGACCCACTGTCAACAGCTGTGGTGGCTATGGGACCGGTCAGTATGTATGAAATATTACCCACTGTCCACAGCTGTGGTGGCCATGGGACCGGTCAGTATATACGAAACATTACCCACTTTCAGTCATGGATATTGTCGTACTTGTTCAGAAAAGAATCAGAGCTACAGCCATGTAGCCCTGAACTGATTTTAGGACTAACGCATGTTAAGTAGATCCCCTTTGTCACGCAGTTTGGGGATGCTTATCTTCATCTCCAAGTCACTTTAGGTTGGTGTGGGTGCTGAACATCTAGAACTTCTCTTCTCTCCCATTTTCCACACCATTTGTGTGGCATTCTT
>CM031614.1:19825787-19828287 GCA_018398815.1 Conus ventricosus | reverse complement strand
GGCAACACACAGTGACACTATGGCAACAGACAGTGACACTATGGCAACAGACAACGACACTATGGCAACAGACAGTGACGCTATGGCAACAAGCAGTGACACTATGGCAGCAGTGACTCCTTGGTAACGGACAGTGACACTATGGCAACAGATATTGACACTATGGCAGCGATGACACTTTGACAACAGACAGGACACTATGGCAACAGACAGTGACACTATGGCAACAGACAGTGACTCTATGGCAGCAATGACACCTTGGCAACAGACAGTGACACTATGGCAACAGAGAGTGACATCATGGCAACAGACGGTGACACTATGGCAACAGACAGTGACACTATGGCAACAGACAATGACACTATGGCGACAGACAGTGACAGTGACACTATGGCAACAGACAGTAACACTATGGCAACAGACAGTGACACTATGGCAACAGACAGTGACACTATGGCAACAGGCAATGACACTATAGCAGCAGACAATGACACTATGGCAACAGACAATGACACTATGGCAACAGACAATGACACTATGGCAACAGACAATGACACTATGGCAACAGACAATGATACTGTGGACAAATTATCTATCTGTTCATGGCAGGCTGTCAGGATCCCTGTCCTGTACTGGCTCAGCACGAATCCTTGGTCCACAGCAGTTCCCTGGATTGTCAGTGAATGTTTGAGGGCTGGACTTGTGGGCACGAATCCTTGGTCCACAGCAGTTCCCTGGATTGTCAGTGAATGTTTGAGGGCTGGACTTGTGGGCACGAATCCTTGGTCCACAGCAGTTCCCTGGATTGTCAGTGAATGTTTGAGGGCTGGACTTGTGGGCACGAATCCTTGGTCCACAGCAGTTCCCTGGATTGTCAGTGAATGTTTGAGGGCTGGACTTGTGGGCACGAATCCTTGGTCCACAGCAGTTCCCTGGATTGTCAGTGAATGTTTGAGGGCTGGACTTGTGGGCACGAATCCTTGGTCCACAGCAGTTCCCTGGATTGTCAGTGAATGTTTGAGGGCCGGACTTGTGGGCACGAATCCTTGGTCCACAGCAGTTCCCTGGATTGTCAGTGAATGTTTGAGGGCCGGACTTGTGGGCACGAATCCTTGGTCCACAGCAGTTCCCTGGATTGTCAGTGAATGTTTGAGGGCTGGACTTGTGGGCACGAATCCTTGGTCCACAGCAGTTCCCTGGATTGTCAGTGAATGTTTGAGGGCTGGACTTGTGGGCATGAATCCTTGGTCCACAGCAGTTCCCTGGATTGTCAGTGAATGTTTGAGGGCTGGACTTGTGGGCATGAATCCTCGGTCCACGACAGTTCCCTGGGTTGTCTGAATGTTTGAGGGCTGGACTTGTGGGCATGAATCCTTGGTCCACAGCAGTTCCCTGGATTGTCAGTGAATGTTTGAGGGCTGGACTTGTGGGCATGAATCCTCGGTCCACGACAGTTCCCTGGGTTGTCTGAATGTTTGAGGGCTGGACTTGTGGGCATGAATCCTCGGTCCACGACAGTTCCCTGGGTTGTCTGAATGTTTGAGGGCTGGACTTGTGGGCATGAATCCTCGGTCCACGACAGTTCCCTGGGTTGTCTGAATGTTTGAGGGCTGGACTTGTGGGCATGAATCCTCGGTCCACGACAGTTCCCTGGATTGTCAGTGAATGTTTGAGGGCTGTACTTGTGGGTGAGACCAGAAATGTGAGATTCTCTGCGCAGCATGGAGATCTACTTTATCACACATGAAAGAACCCCCAGCGACAAGGGGCTGTCCCTGTGCAGAAGATTGGAGAGAACAATCCACTTTGACGGACAAAAGCAAACGCAGATGGAAGTTTATAAAGCAAGATAGGAGTAACTGCCCAAAAAGTTCTCTTTATGCGTTCGTGAAATTATCCAAATTGCTGTTAAAGGCATTGGCAAATGGAGAGATTCCGAGAAACAGAATAATAGAATTCGTTGCATTCTTTCCAGGGAATCCAAATTGCCGCACAGATGTCATGCCAAGGGTGGCGTTGATATGGAATCGATCATGAAAAGGATAAAATAATAAGCTTGTTTCACTCATCTTGAAATGTATGTCTGTGCATGTAATTGATTAACTGTTTGTGATTGCGTTGTGGCATGAATTATCTTCTTCCCTTTTTATCGTTCCCGATCTTGTTCTTCTAATTCTTCTTGTTCTTCTTCCTCTTGTTGTTGTTGTTGTTGTTGTTGTTGTTGTTGTTGTTTTTGTTGTTGTTGTTCTTCTTCTTCTTCTTCTTCTTCTTTCTTCTTCTCCTTCTTCTTCTTCTTCTCCTTCTTCTTCTTCTTTGTCTTCTCCCTTAACTGCGTAGTGAGTCATTGGGACATCACAAACTCCGTGGTGAGTCATGGGGACATCACAAACTCCGTGGTGAGTCATTGGGACATCACCAACTCCATGTAGAGTCATTGGGACATCACAAATTCCGTGGTGAGTCATGGGGACATCACAAACTCCGTGTAGAGTCATGGGAC
>CM031614.1:19798287-19820787 GCA_018398815.1 Conus ventricosus | reverse complement strand
CAAGAGATCAAAGACACATATGCTGCGGACATTGACATGGACAGACTCAAAACTCAAAACACAGTTGGCCATCCTTCCACATGCTCTGGGGGACAACAAGAAGTCCATCTTTGAGGCACTGCTAGAAGAACTGACAGCTTCTGACACTGAGTGAATGTTGAGTGAGGTAGACAAACTTATCAGGCTGTACTTGACCATTCCAGTTACAGCTGCAACAGCTGAACGCAGTTTTTCTGCCTTGAAGCGGGTCAAAACATACTTCCGAAGCACTATGACTCAGGAGCGCCTAAACAACTATCTCATTATGCATGTGTTCAAAGACAAGGTTGATCAGCTCATTCTCGCTGAAATTGTTTTCCGAGTTCGTTTGTAGAAACGAACGACGTCAAAGTTACTTTGGAAAATTAAATGTGTAAAGGTGTAACCTCCCAGCTGTTGGTGTAACCTGCTAATGCACAGACTGTGACAATCGTGACTTAGTAACTGCATGTTACGGTGCCTAATGTCCAGTCAATTATGAAGAGAAGGTGTGTTATTACGTTATGCCGTCAGTAAAGTCTGACAGTTGTCTCTCTCTCTCTCTCTCTCTCCTCTCTCTCTCCTCTTCCTCTCTCTCTCTCTCTCTCTCTCTCCTCTCTCTCTCTCTGCAACGTTTTAATTGCAGCTATACAAAGTGTATTTCAAGTATGTGTGTGTGTGTGTGTGTTGTGTGTGTGTGTGGTGTGTGTGATGTGTGTGTGTGTGTGTGTGAACTGAACATTGCATGCTGGAATTTTTTTTAATCAAACATTGCCATATTGTGATTGTCGGAGTTCAATGATTTGAAATATCCATTGCCCCCCCCCCCCCCCCCTCCAATCTGGACAGCTTCCGCGCCACTGCTCTCCTCTCTCTCTCTCTCTCCTCTCTCTCTCTCTCTCCCTCTCTCTCTCTCCTCTCTCTCTCTCTCTTTCTTTTGTAAATTACAATGACTGATTTCTGTGCTTTATAGTATTCTGCAACTGTGTGAAAAGTTCCTACGATAGTAATAAATATATCCTGTTTATTGTAATCCAGCAGATCGTAAATGGTTGTTATGAATATCTCCTGTTTATTGTATCCAGCAGATCGTAAATGGTTGTTATAAATATTTCCTGTTTATTGTAATCCAGCAGAACGTAAATGATTGTTATAAATATCTCCTGTTAATTGTAATCCAGCAGATCGTAAGTGATTGTTATAGATATCTCCTGTTTATTGTAATCCAGCAAATCGTAAATGATTGTAATGAATATCTCCTGTTTATTGTAATCCAGCAGATCGTAAATGACTGTTATAAATATCTCCTGTTTATTGTAATCCAGCAGATTTTAAATGATTGTAATGAATATCTCCTGTTTATTGTAATCCAGCAGATCGTTAATGACTGTTATAAATATCTCCTGTTTATTGTAATCCAGCAGATTTTAAATGATTGTAATGAATATTCCCGTTTTTTATAATCCAGCAGATCGTAAACGATTGTAATGAATATCTCCTGTTTATTGTAATCCAGCAGATCGTAAATGATTGTTATAAATATCTCCTGTTTATTGTAATCCAGCAGATCGTAAGCTTCGGATTGTTGTTGCTCTGTGTGTCCTATTTGTGCGATACATCACTGATATTTTTTTTTTCAAAAGAGTGGAATCGGTCCCTACCTTTCCATTCTTCGCTCAGCAACACTAACCACTGTACACCCTGTGTCCATTAATGGCTATCAATCCCAGATAGAGGTCATAAAAAGGGAGATGATTCTGACTCAAAGGGCAGCGAGTCTAAACAAGTCTTCCACGACGAAAGGGCCATCGCTTGCCTCGGTGCAGTTGCGCGCTATACCTCAACTGTAATGAAGCGGAAAACCTTTCAAGTTTTTTTCCATTCATTCTGTAGCATTTTCCTTTTAAGATGAAAATCCAGAGGGTTTTTCTTTTCTTTTCCTTTCTTGTTTTTGTGGTTTTTTTTTTAAACTTGCTTTTGATTTTATTTATCTACCAGAAGGAGCTGACAGCTCTGTAGAGCGACGTGTTCTTAAGAATCCAACATGGTCTGTGCCGATATTGTGGTGATCAATGAAATCAACGGGGCTCTTTGCCTATTCTGTCGGGATCATCCCTAACTAGAGGTCATTGTGCCTATCTTTTGATGATCAACGCTAATCAATGGTGATGTGTTCTTATTTTATGATGACCAATCCTAATTCAGCGTGATCTGTGCCAATTCTATAATGTTCAACCCTAAGCTAAAGTAATCCTTGTCAATTTTGTCTTGATCAATCCTTGTCAAAGATGAGGTGTACTAATTTTGAAATGATCGGGCTTAATCATTGGTGATATGTGTCACTTTTATGGTGATCAAACGTGATCAAAGACGATCTTGCCAGTTTCATAATGTTAAAGACGAATCGCAGGTAATCTGTGCTCCTGCTATGGGAATCAGCCCTATTCCTTGATTATAATGTGACTGTTTATGGTGATAATCCCTATTCAGGAGAGATAAAACACTATCTGAAGTGAAGAAAACGATTTTGCAATACGCATACTGCTATGGGAATCGGACCTATTTGTTGGTTATATGTGCCTGTTTATGGCGATTATTCCTGTTCAGGAGAGATAAAACACTGTCTAAAGAGATGAAAGCGATTTTGCAATACGCATACGTACATACGCACCTACTACACCCACTCGCACCCACCCAGCAACATATACCCCTCACACAGACACACAAACACACTTCCCTCATATACCCCTCACACAAACACACAAACACACTTCCCTCATATACCCTCACACATAGAAACAGGCACACTTCCCCTCATATACCCCTCACACGGACACACACACTTCCCTCATATACCCCTCACACACATACACACAAACACACTTCCCTCACATACCCCTCACCACACAAACACACTTCCCTCACATACCCCTCACACACACAAACACACTTCCCTCATATACCCTCATACAAACACACTTCCCTCATATACCTCTCACACTTACACACACTTCCCTCATATACCTCTCACACAGACACACAAACACACTTTCCTCATATACCCCTCACACAGACACACAGACACACTTCCCTCATATACCCCTCAAACCGACACAAAAACACTTCCCTCATATACCCCTCACACAGACACAAACACACTTCCCTCATATACCCCTCACACATACACACAGACACACTTCCCTCTTATACCCCTCACACATACAGACAGACACACGTCCCTCATATACCCCTCACACAGACACAAACACACTTCCCTCTTATACCCCTCACACATACACACAGACACACTTCCCTCATATACCCCACACACAGACACAAACACACTTCCCTCATAAACCCCTCACACAGGCACGAACACACTTCTCTCATATACCCTGACACATACACACAAACACACTTCCCTCATATGCCCCTCACACAGACACACAGACACACTTCCCTCATATACCCCTCACACAGACACACAGACACACTTCCCTCATATACCCCTCACACATACACACAGACACACTTCCCTCATATACCCCTCACACAGACACACAAACACACTTCCCTCATATACCCCTCACACAGACACACAGACACACTTCCATCATATACCCCTCACATAGACACACAGACACAGACAGACAGACAGACAGACAGACAGACACACACACACACACACACACACACACACACACACACACACACACACACACACACACACACACAACCACACACACACACACACACACACACACACACACACACACACAACTTCCCTCTCATTCCACCCCATCCATTGCCACTCTTTCCAGCACACTCCTATCCAGCCCCTAACGCCCTCATCTCCTCACCACCGTCTCACACACACACACACACACACACACACACACACACACACCACACACACACACACACACACACACACACACACACACTTCCCTCTCATTCCACCCCATCCATTGCATATTGCCACTCTTTCCAGCACACTCCTATCCAGCCCCTAACGCCCTCATCTCCTTACCCCTCCATCCTCACCGCCGTCACACACACACACACACACACACACACACACACACACACACACACACATATATATATATATATATATATATATATATATATATATAATATATATATATATATATATATATATATATACGCGCGCGTGCGCGCACGCACGCACGCACCAACGCAAACACGCATGCTCGCACGCACACACACACACACTAACATACCTCCCTCCTCATTCTCTATTAGCCTCCTTAAGTGGTGGGGGAAAACAAGTGCAGGCTAACAATTCTTCTGTCATTATAGCAATGACGTGACTAAGATTTGAACTTAAAAAGGGGGGAAAGGGGTTGAAGGTGAAGAAAATGGAAACATAAAAATTACGAAAATTTTTTATAAAATATGAAACCCTTCACTAGCTGCATGATATATATATACGTGAATGTGGAGTCCATCGTCTTCACCCCTCCACAATATCCCATATCCCTAACCCTTTCCCCTCACTTCCCCCATCCCCTCCAACTACCTCTTTCCCCTTCCCCCTTGCCCCCCCCCCCCCCCCCTCCTCCACCCTCACCTTCACCTCAAAACCTTGTCGGGCGTTGGTAACCTTTGGCTTTCCAATTCGCCTTGTCCCGTAAGTGACACGGGTGTGTGTGTGTGTGTGTGTGAGTGTGTGTGTGTGTGTGTGTGTGTGTGTGTGTGTGAGTGTACAAGTGAGCGATGTTCTTTATCCCGTAGCTGTAGTTGTGATCTGTGTTTGGCGCAGTCAATAAAGTTTCTCTGAGGAAGGCGAGTCTGCGAAACGTAAGAGAGAGAAGTACAACAATTGTTGTGTGTCTGTCATTGCTACGATCGATATATATATATTTATATATAATATATATATATATATATATATATGTAATTGCTTGTCGTGTTCAGGGTTGTTGACGACGTCGATGACCAACCTGACGATCCAGCGAACCATTCAGGAGAACATCCAGAGGACGGGGCCCCTCAGGTTGTGTTTTCTCCATCCCCCACTACCTGACCTTGTCTGTCCGGGACACGCTGCACATTCCCACCAAAGGCTGGACCTGATCCAAAACGGCATCCACACAGGTATGCAGTCCCTCACTCCTGTCTTAACCACACAGGTAGGCAGGCCCTCACTCCTGTCTTTACCACACAGGTAGGCAGGCCCTCACTCCTGTCTTTACCACACAGGTAGGCAGGCCCTCACTCCTGTCTTTACTGTAGGCAGGCCCTCACTCCTGTCTTTACCACACAGGTAGGCAGGCCCTCACTCCTGTCTTTACCACACAGGTAGGCAGGCCCTCACTCCTGTCTTTACCACACAGGTAGGCAAGGCCCTCACTCTGTCTTTACCACACAGGTAGGCAGGCCCTCACTCCTGTCTTTACTGTAGGCAGGCCCTCACTCCTGTTTTTTACTGTAGGCAGGCCCTCACTCCTGTCTTTACTGTAGGCAGGCCCTCACTCCTCCCGTCTTTACTGGAGGCAGGCCCTCACTCCTGTCTTTACTGGAGGCAGGCCCTCACTCCTGTCTTTACTGTAGGCAGCCCTCACTCCTGTCTTTACCGTAGGTAGGCCCTCACTCCTGTCTTTACTGTGGGCAGGCCCTCACTCCTGTCTTTACTGTAGGCAGGCCCTCACTCCTGTCTTTACCGTAGGTAGGCCCTCACTCCTGTCTTTACTGTGGGCAGGCCCTCACTCCTGTCTTTACTGTGGGCAGGCCCTCACTCCTGTCTTTACTGTGGGCAGGCCCTCACTCCTGTCTTTAGTGTAGGCAGGCCCTCACTCCTGTCTTTACTGTAGGCAGGCCCTCACTCCTGTCTTTACTGGTAGGCAGGCCCTCACTCCTGTCTTTACTGTAGCAGGCCCTCACTCCTGTCTTTACTGTAGGCAGGCCCTCACTCTTGTCTTTACTGTAGGCAGGCCCTCACTCCTGTCTTTACTGTAGGCAGGCCCTCACTCCTGTCTTTACTGTAGGGAGGCCCTCACTCCTGTCTTTACTGTAGGCAGGCCCTCACTCCTGTCTTTACTGTAGGCAGGCCCTCACTCCTGTCTTTACTGTAGGCAGGCCCTCACTCCTGTCTTTACTACAGGCAGGCCCTCACTCCTGTCTTTACTGTAGGCAGGCCCTCACTCCTGTCTTTACTGTAGGCAGGCCCTCACTCCTGTCTTTACTGTAGGCAGGCCCTCACTCCTGTCTTTACTGGAGGCAGGCCCTCACTCTTGTCTTTACTGGAGGCAGGCCCTCACTCCTGTCTTTACTGGAGGCAGGCCCTCACTCTTGTCTTTACTGGAGGCAGGCCCTCATCCTGTCTTTACTGGAGGCAGGCCCTCACTCCTGTCTTTACTGGAGGCAGGCCCTCACTCCTGTCTTTACTGTAGGCAGGCCCTCACTCCTGTCTTTACTGTAGGCAGGCCCTCACTCCTGTCTTTACTGTAGGCAGGCCCTCACTCCTGTCTTTACTGTAGCAGGCCCTCACTCCTGTCTTTACTGTAGGCAGGCCCTCACTCCTGTCTTTACTGTAGGCAGGCCCTCATCCTGTCTTTAAATGTAGGCAGGCCCTCCACTCCTGTCTTTACTGTGGGCAGGCCCACACTCCTGTCTTAACTGGAGGCAGGCCCTCACTCCTGTCTTTACTGTAGGCAGGCCCTCATCCTGTCTTTACTGTGGGCAGGCCCTCACTCCTGTCTTTACTGTAGGCAGGCCCTCACTCCTGCCTTTACTGTACGCAGGCCTCACTCCTGTCTTTACTGTGGGCAGGGCCCTCACTCCTGTCTTTACTGTAGGCAGGCCCTCACTCCTGTCTTTACTGTATGGCAGGCCCTCACTCCTGTCTTTACTGTGGGCAGGCCCTCACTCCTGTCTTTACTGTAGGCAGGCCCTCACTCCTGTCTTTACTGTAGGCAGGCCCTCACTCCTCTATTTATTGTAGGCAAGGCCCTCACTCCTGTCTTTACTGTGGGCAGGCCCTCACTCCTGTCTTTACTGTAGGCAGGCCCTCACTCCTGTCTTTACTGGAGGCAGGCCCTCACTCCTGTCTTTACTGTAGGTGGGCCCTCACTCCTGTTTTACTGTGGGCGGGCCCCTCCTCCAGTCTTTACTGTAGGCAGGCCCCCACTCCTGTCTTTACTGTAGGCAGGCCCTCACTCCTGTCTTTACTGTAGACAGGCCCTCACTCCTGTCTTTACTGTGGGCAGGCCCTCACTCTGTCTTTACTGTAGGCAGGCCCCCACTCCTGTCTTTACTGTAGGCAGGCCCTCACTCTGTCTTTAACTGTAACAGGCCCTCACTCTGTCTTTGGATGATTGTCTTTGTTGTTTGTTGATGGGTTTTTGTGTGTGTGTGTGTGTGTGTGTGTGTTTTGTGTGGTGTGTGTGGGGTGTGTGTGTGGTATGTTTGCGCCGGCGCGCGCGCGTGCGTTCATGCGTGCGTGCGTGCGTGCGTGCGTGCGTGTGTGTGTGTTGTGTGTGTGTGTGTGTGTGGTTTTGTGTGTGTGTGTGTGTGTGCATACGTTCGTTTGTGTGTGTGGTGGTGTGTGTGTGTGTGTTTTTGGTTTTGGGTGTGTGTGTGTGTGTGTGTGTGTGGTGTGTGTGTTTTTGTGTGTACGTTCGTTTGTTTGTGTGTGTGTGTGGTGTGTGGGTGTGTGTGGTGTGTGTGTGAGAGGAAGAGAGAGAGAGAGGAGAGAGAGAGAGGAAGAGAGGGGAGAGAGAGATGTGTTGTATATTGTGTGTGTTTTTGGTGTGTGTGTGTGTGTGTGTGTGTGTGTGTGTGTGTTTTGTGCGTGTGCGTATGTGTTTTGTGTGGGGTGTGTGTGTGTGTGTGTGTGTGTTGTGTGTGTGTGGTGCGCGTGTGTGTGGGGTGCGCGTGGGGTGCGTGCGTGCGTGCGCGTGCGCGCGCGCTTTGTGTGGTGTGTGTGTTGAGTGTGTGTGTGTGTGTGTGTGGTGTGTGTGTGTGTGTGTGTGTGTGTGTGTGTGTTTCGTTTCGACTGTTCTCTTCGTTAATACGTTCGTTCGTTTGTTTGTTTGGCTTTTTTTCTAGTTGGTTTAAAATGCTATTATCTTTATGATTCTATATCGTGCAGGGAGAGGAGGGAGAGAGAGAGCGAGAGAGAGGGAGAGAGAGAGAGAGAGGGGGGAGAGAAAGGGAGAGAGAGAGAGAGACAGACGGACAGACAGACAGACAGACAGACAGATAGGGTAAGCGGGTGAAGAAAGATCCATCAAAAATGAAAGGGACAGGAACAAGGACAGAAGTGGTGACAGACAGTGACAGAAAGGGACAGGAACAAGGACAGAAGTGGTGACAGACAGTGACAGAAAGGGACAGGAACAAGGACAGAAGTGGTGACAGACAGTGACAGAAAGGGACAGGAAAATGAAAAAAGGTGGAAAAGAGGGAGGGGTGAGAGAAAGAGACAGACAGACAGACAGACAAACAGACAGAGTGATGAAAAATTAGATTGAATATATACAAAATCGAACACAGACAAATGGAAAATAGAAAAAGGGACACTGACGACCACAAAAAATAGACAGATAGACAGACAGAAAAGGCCACCGACAAAAAGAGCAAAGAACAGACAAACAATGAGATAGACAGACAGGAAATGACACCGACAAAAAGAACAAGGAACAGACAAACAATATAAATGTTGGTCTTTTTTTTTAAATCCAGCTTTAGCCAATCAAGGGGCAGAACCCGGGGAAGTTCCCAACGTGATCATCGGCCCTTTCTACACCAACCTCGCCATGATACTGGAACAGCTCAACATTCCCTACCTCATCACAGACTACAAGGTCAGTATATCAACATCCTCTACCTCATCACAGACTGCAAGGTCAGTACATCAACATCCCCTACCTCATCACAGACTGCGAGGTCAGTATATCAACATCACCTACCTCATCACAGACTACGAGGTCAGTACATCAACATCCCCTACCTCATCACAGACTACGAGGTCAGTACATCAACATCACCTACCTCATCACAGACTACAAGGTCAGTATATCAACATCCTCTACTTAATCACAAACTACAAGGTCAGTACATCAACATCACCTACCTCATCACAGACTACAAGGTCAGTATATCAACATCACCTACCACATCACAGACTACAAGGTCAGTACATCAACATCCCCTACCACATCACAGACTACGAGGTCAGTATATCAACATCACCTACCTCATCACAGACTACAAGGTCAGTACATCAACATCCTCTACTTCATCACATTCTACAAGGTCAGTACATCAACATCCCCTACCTCATCACAGACTACAAGGTCAGTACATCAACATCCTCTGCCTCATCACAGACTTCCAAGTCAGCACTATCAACATACCCTGTGTTAGCACTATCAACATATCCTGTCTTATCACGGGTATCAAGGTCAGTACAATATAAACATTCTCTACTTTATCACAGACATCAAATGCAATACATCAACATCCATATCTCACCACAGACACAACATCAAATCAGTCGATGTCACCTGTTTCATCAGCATCCCCTACTCATCACAGACACAAGGTCAGTACAATCAACATCTTCTACTTCATTACAGACTGCAAAATTAGTACAATTAACATTCCGTACGTCATCACAGACTAAAAGGTAAATGCATCAACATCCCTTACCTCATCACAGACTTCAAGGTCAGAACAATCAACACCCTCTACCTCATCACAGAATACAAAGTCAACACAACCAACAACCCTGCCCCATCATGCACTTCAAAGTAAGTACAATCAACATCCCTGCTTCATCACGGGCTACACGGTCAGTATAGTCAGTTTCCCCTACCTCATCAAAGACTACAAAATAAGCAAAAATCAACCTCCCGTACCTCATCACGGACTACAAGGTCGGTATAGTAAGTTTCCCCTACCTCATCAAAGACTACAAAATCAGTATAATCAACCTCCCGTACCTCATCACGGACTACAAGGTCAGTATAGTCAGTTTCTCCCACCTCATCAAAGACTACAAAATCAGTATAATCAACCTCCCGTACCTCATCACGGACTACAAGGTCAGTATAGTCAGTTTCCCTACATCATCAAAGACTACAAAATCAGTATAATCAACCTCCCGTACCTCATCACGGACTACAAGGTCAGTATAGTAAGTTTCTCCTACCTCATCAAAGACTACAACATCAGTATAATCAACCTCCCGTACCTCATCACAGACTACAAGGTCAGTATAGTAAGTTTCCCTACCTCATCAAAGACTACAAAATCAGTATAATCAACCTCCCGTACCTCATCACGGACTACAAGGTCAGTACAGTCAGTTTCCCTACCTCATCACAGACGGCAAGGTCAGTACAATCAACATCCTCTACCTGGTCAGAAACGCTTCGCTCAAGTTCCCCAGCGAAAGACTTGCATTCAGACCGTCCCAGGTGGAAATGGCGGTGGGGGGGGGGGGGGGGGGGGGGGGGGGAGAAGAATCAAAGAACATGCTGCACCACACCCGAACTCCAAACACTGGCATCGCATGACCGCCCAGGGCAAGGCCCCAAGTCTTTCCTCAAGGCCAGCCACCCAGCATTCCACACTGTCGAAAGCAACGACGCTAATGTGGATGGAGACGATGACCTCGACGACGACGATGACGGACACGTGCCGTGCTTTGTGCAGGGCTTTGACTGGATCGACATGAGCCGGGTGCAGGACCGCACGGCGTGGCGCACGGTAGTGGAGATCCGGCCCCCGGCCCAGGAGCAGAACCTGGCGGTGGTGGACCTCTTCACCTCCAGCAACTGGCTGTCCGCCGTCATGATCATGCCGGAGAACGCCGCCGACAACCAAGGTGGGGCTTGAGATGGGGCTGGGGATTTGAGGGGTGGGGGTGGGGGTGGTTGGATGTGCTCGTGCGTGCGTGCTGGAGTATGTTCATGCGAGGCTGCAGTTCAGTCATGCAAACGCATGCAGATGCCTGCGCGCGCGCACATACACATACATGCACGTACGCACGCACGCAGGCACGCATGCACGCAGGCGCGCACGCACGCACACACACACACACACACACACACACACACACACACACCACACACACAACACACACACGCACGCAAGCTCGCACGCACGCACGCACGCACGCACGCACGCACGCACGCACGCACGCACGCACACACACCACACACACACACACACTCACACATGGGGTCTGTGCCACCCACCGCGCACAGACATACACACGTACGTGCAAACACACACATACAATGATAACAGTGGCACAGGACAATATGGGAGGATACCCAAGGTCCGACCAGCGCGCTTGGGCTATTGTGTAGGTGACAGTTCTGCAAAGTGGTATCTCTGAGACCCTGGTCATAAATCTTTTCATCTTTGTCATTGATTCGTTTCTCTATCAGCTGTTCATCCCGCACAGTATGGCATTGAGAGTTAGCAGATGCCGTAGAACGTCTATGGAGGAGTTCCCGTGCAATGACACCTCCGTGGTGATTATGAAACTGATGGGATAGTGATGTTGGATGGAATAGAGGTGACGTGGGTAGGTACTATAGCATAGTGTGGGTTGGGGATAGTGATGTTGGATGAATAGAGGTGAATTGGGTAGGTACTATAGCATAGTGTGGGTTGGAGATAGTGATGTTGGATGGGATAGAGGTGAAGTGGTAGGTACTATAGCATAGTGTGGGTTGATGTTGGATGGGATAGAGGTGAAGTGGGTAGGTACTATAGCATAGTGTGGGTTGATGTTGGTTTGGATAGAGGTGAAGTGGGTAGGTACTACAGCATAGTGTGGGTTGATGTTGGATGGGATAGAGGTGAAGTGGGTAGGTACTATAGGATAGTGTGGGTTGATGTTGGATGGAATAGAGGTGAAGTGGGTAGGTACTATAGCATAGTGTGGGTTGGGAGATAGTGATGTTGGATGGGATAGAGGTGAAGTGGGCAGGTACTATAGCATAGTTGGGTTGGGAGACAGTGATGTTGGATGGGATAGAGGTGAAGTGGGTAGGTACTATAGCATAGTGTGGGTTGGGAGACAGTGATGTTGGATGGGATAGAGGTGAATTGGGGTAGGTACTATAGCATTGTGTGGGTTGGGAGATAGTGATGTTGGATGGGATAGAAGTGAAGGGGGCAGGTATATGCATAGTGTGGGTTGGGAGATAGTGATGTCGGATGGGATAGAGGTGAAGTGGGTAGGTACTATAGCATAGTGTGGGTTGATGTTGGATGGGATAGAGGTGAAGTGGGTAGGTACTATAGCATAGTGTGGGTTGATGTTGGATTGATAGAGGTGAAGTAGGGTAGGTACTATAGCATAGTGTGGGTTGATGTTGGATGGGATAGAGGTGACGTAGGTAGGTACTATAGCATAGTGTGGGTTGATGTTGGATGGGATAGAGGTGAAGTGGGTAGGTACTATAGCATAGTGTGGGTTGATGTTGGATGGGATAGAGGTGAAGTGGGTAGGTACTATAGCATAGTGTGGGTTGATGTTGGATGGGATAGAGGTGAAGTGGGTAGGTACTATAGCATAGTGTGGCTTGATGTTGGTTTGGATAGAGGTGAAGTGGGTAGGTCCTATAGGATAGTGTGGGTTAATGTTGGATGGGATAGAGGTGAAGTGGGTAGGTACTATAGCATAGTGTGGGTGGGAGATAGTGATGTTGGATGGATAGAGGTGAAGTGGGTAGGTACTATAGCATAGTGTGGGTTGATGTTGGATGGGATAGAGGTGAAGTGGGTAGGTACTATAGCATAGTGTGGGTTGATGTTGGATGGGATAGAGGTGAAGTGGGTAGGTACTATAGCATAGTGTGGGTTGATGTTGGATTGGATAGAGGTGAAGTGGGTAGGTACTATAGCATAGTGTGGGTTGATGTTGGATTGGATAGAGGTGAAGTGAGTAGGTACTGTAGCACAGTGTGGGTTGATGTTGGATTGGATAGAGGTGAAGTGGGTAGGTACTATAGCATAGTGTGGGTTGATGTTGGATTGGATAGAGGTGAAGTGGGTAGGTACTATAGCATAGTGTGGGTTGATGTTGGATTGGATAGAGGTGAAGTGGGTAGGTACTATAGCACAGTGTGGGTTGATGTTGGATTGGATAGAGGTGAAGTGGGTAGGTACTATAGCATAGTGTGGGTTGATGTTGGATTGGATAGAGGTGAAGTGGGTTGGTACTATAGCACAGTGTGGGTTGATGTTGGATTGGATAGAGGTGAAGTGGGTAGGTACTATAGCACAGTGTGGGTTGATGTTGGATTGGATAGAGGTGAAGTGGGTAGCTACTATAGCATAGTGTGGGTTGATGTTGGATTGGTAGAGGTGAAGTGGGGTAGGTACTATAGCATAGTGTGGGTTGATGTTGGATGGAATAGAGGTGAAGTGGGTAGGTACTATAGCATGTGTGGGTTGGGAGATAGTGATGTTGGATGGGATAAGGTGAAGTGGGAAGGTACTATAGCATAGTGTGGGTTGATGTTGGATGGAATAGAGGTGAAGTGGGTAGGTACTATAGCATAGTGTGGGTGGATGTTGGATTTGATAGAGGTGAAGTAGGGTAGGTACTTAT
This sequence comes from Conus ventricosus, assembly GCA_018398815.1. Taxonomy (NCBI): domain Eukaryota; kingdom Metazoa; phylum Mollusca; class Gastropoda; order Neogastropoda; family Conidae; genus Conus; species Conus ventricosus. The sequence goes on along the minus strand of CM031614.1, from coordinate 19,807,166 downwards.
AGCATAGTGTGGGTTGATGTTGGATGGAATAGAGGTGAAGTGGGTAGGCACTATAGCATAGTGTGGGTTGATGTTGGATTGGATAGAGATGATGTAGGGTAGGTACTATAGCATAGTGTGGGTTGATGTTGGATGGGATAGAGGTGTTGTAGGGTAGGTACTATAGCATAGTGTGGGTGGAAGATAGTGATTTTGGGTGGGATAGAGGTGATGTAGGGTAGGTACTATAGCATAGTGTGGGTTGATGTTGGATTGGATAGAGGTGAAGTGGGGTAGGTACTATAGCATAGTGTGGTTGATGTTGGATGGAATAGAGGGTGAAGTAGGGTAGGTACTATAGCATACTGTGTTTTGATGTTGGATGGAATAGAGGTGAAGTGGGGTAGGTACTATAGCATAGTGTGGGTTGATGTTGGATGGGATAGAGGTGAAGTGGGCTAGGTACTATAGCATAGTGTGGGTTGATGTTGGAATGGATAGAGGTGAAGTGGGGTAGGTACTATAGCTTAGTGTGGGTTGATGCTGGGTGGGATAGAGGTGAAGTGGGTAGGTACTATAGCATAGTGTGGGTTGGGAGATAATGATGTTGGATGGGATAGAGGTGAAGTGGGTGGTACTATAGCATAGTGTGTGGTTGGGAGATAGTGATGTTGGATGGGATAGAAGTAAAGTGGGTAGGTACTATAGCATAGTGTGGGTTGGGAGATAGTGATGTTGGATGGAATAGTGATGTTAGATTGGATAGAGGTGAAGTGGGTAGGTACTATAGCATAGTGTGGGTTGATGTTGGATTGGATAGAGGTGAAGCGGGTAGGTACTGTAGCATAGTGTGGGTTGATGTTGGATAGGATAGAGGTGAAGTGGGTAGGTACTGTAGCATAGTGTGGGTTGATGTTGGATGGGATAGAGGTGAAGTGGGTAGGTACTATAGCATAGTGTGGGTTGATGTTGGATGGGATAGAGGTGAAGTGGGTAGGTACTATAGCACAGTGTGGGTTGATGTTGGATGGAATAGAGGTGAAGTGGGTAGGTACTATAGCATAGTGTGGGTTGATGTTGGATGGGATAGAGGTGAAGTGGGTAGGTACTATAGCATAGTGTGGGTTGATGTTGGATGGGATAGATGTGAAGTGGGTAGGTACTATAGCATAGTGTGGGTTGATGTTGGATTGGATAGAGGTGATGTAGGGTAGGTACTATAGCATAGTGTGGGTTGATGTTGGATTGGATAGAGGTGATGTAGGGTAGGTACTATAGCATAGTGTGGGTTGATGTTGGATTGGATAGAGGTGATGTAGGGTAGGTACTATAGCATAGTGTGGGTTGATGTTGGATTGGATAGAGGTGATGTAGGTAGGTACTATATCATAGTGTGGGTTGATGTTGGATGGGATAGAGGTGAAGTGGGTAGGTACTATAGCATAGTGTGGGTTGATGTTAGATTGGATAGAGGTGAAGTGGGTAGGTACTATATCATAGTGTGGGTTGATGTTGGATGGGATAGAGGTGAAGTGGGGTAGGTACTATAGCATAGTGTGGGTTGATATTGGATTGGATAGAGGTGAAGTGGGGTAGGTACTATAGCATAGTGTGGGTTGATGTTGGATTGGATAGAGGTGAAGTGGGGTAGGTACTATAGCATAGTGTGGGTTGATGTTGGATTGGATAGAGGTGAAGTGGGGTAGGTACTATAGCATAGTGTGGGTTGATGTTGGATTGGATAGAGGTGAAGTGGGGTAGGTACTATAGCATAGTGTGGGTTGATGTTGGATTGGATAGAGGTGAAGTGGGGTAGGTACTATAGCATAGTGTGGGTTGATGTTGGATTGGATAGAGGTGAAGTGGGGTAGGTACTATAGCATAGTGTGGGTTGATGTTGGATTGGATAGAGGTGAAGTGGGGTAGGTACTATAGCATAGTGTGGGTTGATGTTGGAATGGATAGAGGTGAAGTGGGGTAGGTACTATAGCATAGTGTGGGTTGATGTTGGAATGGATAGAGGTGAAGTGGGGTAGGTACTATAGCATAGTGTGGGTTGATGTTGGATTGGATAGAGGTGAAGTGGGGTAGGTACTATAGCATATGTGTGGGTTGATGTTGGATTGGATAGAGGTGAAGTGGGGTAGGTACTATAGCATAGTGTGGGTTGATGTTGGATTGGATAGAGGTGAAGTGGGGTAGGTACTATAGCATAGTGTGGGTTGATGTTGGATTGGATAGAGGTGAAGTGGGGTAGGTACTATAGCATAGTGTGGGTTGATGTTGGATTGGATAGAGGTGAAGTGGGGTAGGTACTATAGCATAGTGTGGGTTGATGTTGGATTGGATAGAGGTGAAGTGGGGTAGGTACTATAGCATAGTGTGGGTTGATGTTGGATTGGATAGAGGTGAAGTGGGGTAGGTACTATAGCATAGTGTGGGTTGATGTTGGATTGGATAGAGGTGAAGTGGGGTAGGTACTATAGCATAGTGTGGGTTGATGTTGGATTGGATAGAGGTGAAGTGGGGTAGGTACTATAGCATAGTGTGGGTTGATGTTGGATTGGATAGAGGTGAAGTGGGGTAGGTACTATAGCATAGTGTGGGTTGATGTTGGATTGGATAGAGGTGAAGTGGGGTAGGTACTATAGCATAGTGGGGTTGATGTTGGATTGGATAGAGGTGAAGTGGGGTAGGTACTATAGCATAGTGTGGGTTGATGTTGGATTGGATAGAGGTGAAGTGGGGTAGGTACTATAGCATAGTGTGGGTTGATGTTGGATTGGATAGAGGTGAAGTGGGGTAGGTACTATAGCATAGTGTGGGTTGATGTTGGATTGGATAGAGGTGAAGTGGGGTAGGTACTATAGCATAGTGTGGGTTGATGTTGGGGTGAAGGGTATATTGATAGTAGGGATGAAGTAGGGGTAGGTACTATAGCATAGTGTGGGTTGATGTTGGATTGGATAGAGGTGAAGTGGGGTAGGTACTATAGCATAGTGTGGGTTGATGTTGGATTGGATAGAGGTGAAGTGGGGTAGGTACTATAGCATAGTGTGGGTTGATGTTGGATTGGATAGAGGTGAAGTGGGGTAGGTACTATAGCATAGTGTGGGTTGATGTTGGATGGGATAGAGGTGAAGTGGGGTAGGTACTATAGCATAGTGTGGGTTGATGTTGGATTGGATAGAGGTGAAGTGGGGTAGGTACTATAGCATAGTGTGGGTTGAGAGAGTGTGGGTGGATAGGATGGTGAGTGGTGGGATGGGGAAGTATAATATGGGCTGGACTCAGTGTGGTGTGGTGTGAGGTGATGTGGAGTGGTGTAGAGAGGTGCATTGGGTGGGGGTCGAGTGATGTGATGTGATGTGGTGTGGTGTGTGGTGTGGTGTGATGTGATGTGATGTGGTGTGGTGTGGTGTGATGTGGTGTGGTGTGGTGTGGTGTGATGTGTGGTGTGATGTGGTGTGATGTGAAGTGGTGTAGAGAGGTACATGGGGAGGGGTTGAGTGGTGTGGTGTGGTGTGATGTGGTTTGATGTGGTGTGCTGTGGTCTGAGGTGGGGTGGAGTGGTGTAGAGAGATACATAGGGTGGGCAGAGTGGTGTGAGGTGGTGTGGTGTGGTGTGAGGTGGTGTGGTGTGATGTGGTGTGGTGTGGTCTGAGGTGGGGTGGATTGGTGTAGAGAGATACATAGGGTGGGGTAGAGTGGTGTGAGGTGGTGTGAGGTGGTGTGGTGTGGTGTGGTGTGATGTGGTGTGGTGTGGTGTGGTGTGGTGTGGTGTGGTGTGATGTGGTGTGTGGAGTGGTGTGAGATGGTGTAGAGAGGTACATAGGGTGGGTTAGAGTGGTGTGAGGTGGTGTGTTGTGGTGTGATGTGGTGTGGTGTGATGTGGACTGGTGTAGAGAGGTACACAGGTTGGGGTAGTGAGGTGTGATGTGGTGTGGTGTGATGTGGTGTGGTGTGGAGTGGTGTAGAGAGGTAGACAGGGTGGGGTAGTGTGGTGTGATGTGGTGTGGTGTGATGTGGTGTGGAGTGGTGTGATGTGGTGTGGTGTGAGGTGGTGTAGATAGGTACACAGGGTGGGGTAGAGTGGTGTGATGTGGTGTGGTGTGATGTGGTGTGGTGTGAGATGGTGTAGAGAGGTACAGAGGGTGGGGCAGAGTGGTGTGATGTGGTGTGGTGTGGTGTGGTGTGATGTGGCGTGATGTGGTGTGGTGTGGAGTGGTGTAGAGAGGTGCATAAGGTGGGGTAGAGTGGTGTAGTGTAGTGTGATGTGATGTGGTGTGGGGCGGGGTGGGATGATGTAGAAGGGATGTGGTGTGATGTGGTATAGTGTAGTGTTATGTGGTATAGTGTGGTGTGATGTAGTATGGTGTGATGTGGTGTGGGGCTGGGTGGGATGATGTGGTGTGGTGTGATGTGGTATGGTGTGGTATGGTGTGTTATGTGGTATGGTGTGGTGTGATGTGGTATGGTGTGTTATGTGATGTGGTGTGGTGTAATGTGGTATGGTGTGATGTGGTATGGTGTGGTGTGATGTGGTATGGTGTGATGTGGTATGGTGTGTGGGGCTGGGTGGGATGATGTGGAAGGGATGTGGTGTGATGTGGAAGGGATGTGGTGTGATGTGGTATGGTGTGGGGCTGGGTGGGATGATGTGGAAGGGATGTGGTGTGATGTGGAAGGGATGTGGTGTGATGCAGTATGGTGTGGTGTGGGGCTGGGTGGGATGATGTGGAAGGGATGTGGTGTAAAGTGGCTAAGTAATGTGCACTGGGTGGGTGAGTGGGGGAGGAGGTGGGGCTGAAAGGAGTGGTGTTGCATGTGGTGCTTCAGAGTGGTGCAGAAAGGTATGTCATGTAGGTGGTGTGGGGTGATGTGGTGTGGTGTTGTATAGTACAAAGTGTCGTGTGGTGCGAGATGGGTTAGCTTTGGGTGGTATGTTATGGTGCGGTGTGGGGTTTGTATGTTGTGGTATATGTTGACGTGGTGTGGTGTGATGGGATGCGGTAATGTGTGGTGTGGGGAAGGGTGGAGCTGTGTTTTGTGGTGTGGTGTGGTGTGGTGGTGGTGCGGTGTGGTGTGATGTGGGTTAGTATGGTCGAATATTATATTTGTGATTTTCAGACCCTGGTCTGTTTTCCACTCAGAATTGCCGAGGGCGCTCTGGAATCATGAAACAAAACGTCATCTCTCGGCTACTAAATGTGGCTCTTCGTCTTCGATTGCGTCTTTCAAATACAGTGTTCTCCACTGCAGGTGCCTGTATCTTCCGAGCCTGGCCGCGATATGAAAGGAAGGGTACAGTACAACCCGTCGTGTAGTCTGAAAGCCAAGTGAATCTCAGCACCATCAAGCATCCTTATTGATTATCGTTATTTAGAAGTCACACATGTTGAGGCCTGTGGTACCATGGGTCTCATAGAGACCTAAGGTTTGGGTCTCCTGAGGCCTGTGGTACCATGGGTCTCATAGAGACCTAAGGTTTGGGTCTCCTGAGGCCTGTGGTACCATGGTGTCATAGAGACCTACGGTTTGGGTCTCCTGAGGCCTGTGGTACCATGGGTCTCATAGAGACCTAAGGCTTGGGTCTCCTGAGGCCTGTGGTACCATGGGTCTCATAGAGACCTAATGTTTGGGTCTCCTGAGGCCTGTGGTACCATGGGTCTCATAGAGACCTATGGTTTGGGTCTGCTGAGGCCTGTGGTACCATGGGTCTCATAGAGACCTACGGCTTGGGTCTCCTGAGGCCTGTGGTACCATGGTCTCATAGAGACCTAAGGTTTGGGTCTCCTGAGGCCTGTGGTACCATGGGTCTCAGACAGACCTAAGGTTTGGGTCTCCTGAGGCCTGTGGTACCATGGGTCTCATACAGACCTAATGTTTGGGTCTCCTGAGGCCTGTGGTACCATGGTCTCATAGAGACCTACGGTTTGGGTCTCCTGAGGCCTGTGGTACCATGGGTCTCATAGAGACCTAATGTTTGGGTCTCCTGAGGCCTGTGGTACCATGGGTCTCATAGGGACCTAAGGTTTGGGTCTCCTGAGGCCTCTGGTACCATGGGTCTCATAGAGACCTACGGTTTGGGTCTCCTGAGGCCTTTGGTACCATGGTCTCATAGAGACCTAATGTTTGGGTCTCCTGAGGCCTGTGGTACCATGGTCTCATACAGACCTAATGTTTGGGTCTCCTGAGGCCTGTGGTACCATGGGTCTCATAGAGACCTACGGTTTGGGTCTCCTGAGGCGTGTGGTACCATGGTCTCATAGAGACCTACGGTTTGGGTCTCCTGAGGCCTGTGGTACCATGGGTCTCATAGAGACCTAATGTTTGGGTCTCTTGAGGCCTGTGGTACCATGGGTCTCATAGGGACCTACGGTTTGGGTCTCCTGAGGCCTGTGGTACCATGGTCTCATAGAGACCTACGGTTTGGGTCTCCTGAGGCCTTTGGTACCATGGTCTCATAGAGACCTAATGTTTGGGTCTCCTGAGGCCTGTGGTACCATGGTCTCATAGAGACCTAATGTTTGGGTCTCCTGAGGCCTGTGGTACCATGGGTCTCATAGAGACCTACGGTTTGGGTCTCCTGAGGCCTGTGGTACCATGGTCTCATAGAGACCTACGGTTTGGGTCTCCTGAGGCCTGTGGTACCATGGTCTCATAGAGACCTAATGTTTGGGTCTCCTGAGGCCTGTGGTACCATGGGTCTCATAGAGACCTAAGGTTTGGGTATCCTGAGGCCTGTGGTACCATGAGTCTCAGACAGACCTAAGGTTTGGGTCGCCTGAGGCCTGTGGTACCATGGGTCTCATAGAGACCTAATGTTTGGGTCTCCTGAGGCCTGTGGTACCATGGTCTCATAGAGACCTACGGTTTGGGTCTCCTGAGGCCTGTGGTACCATGGGTCTCATAGAGACCTAATGTTTGGGTCTCCTGAGGCCTGTGGTACCATGGGTCTCATAGAGACCTAAGGTTTGGGTCTCCTGAGGCCTGTGGTACCATGGGTCTCATAGGGACCTAAGGTTTTTGGTCTCCTGAGGCCTGTGGTACCATGGTCTCATAGAGACCTAATGTTTGGGTCTCCTGAGGCCTGTGGTACCATGGGTCTCATAGAGACCTAATGTTTGGGTCTCCTGAGGCCTGTGGTACCATGGGTCTCATACAGACCTAATGTTTGGGTCTCCTGAGGCCTGTGGTACCATGGTCTCATAGAGACCTACGGTTTGGGTCTCCTGAGGCCTGTGGTACTATGGTCTCATAGAGACCTACGGTTTGGGTCTCTTGAGGCCTGTGGTACCATGGTCTCATAGAGACCTAAGGTTTGGGTCTCCTGAGGCCTGTGGTACCATGGGTCTCATACATACCTATGGTTTGGGTCTCCTGAGGCCTGTGGTACCATGGTCTCATAGAGACCTAATGTTTGGGTCTCCTGAGGCCTGTGGTACCATGGGTCTCATAGAGACCTACGGTTTGGGTCTCCTGAGGCCTGTGGTACCATGGTCTCATAGAGACCTACGGTTTGGGTCTCCTGAGGCCTGTGGTACCATGGGTCTCATAGAGACCTAATGTTTGGGTCTCCTGAGGCCTGTGGTACCATGGGTCTCATAGAGACCTAATGTTTGGGTCTCCTGAGGCCTGTGGTACCATGGGTCTGATACAGACCTACGGTTTGGGTCTCCTGAGGCCTGTGGTACCATGGGTCTCATAGAGACCTAATGTTTGGGTCTCCTGAGGCCTGTGGTACCATGGGTTTCATAGAGACCTACGTCTGTGTCTCCTGAGGCCTGTGGTACCATGGTCTCATAGAGACCTACGGTTTGGGTCTCCTGAGGCCTGTGGTACCATGGGTCTCATAGAGACCTAAGGTTTGGGTCTCCTTCCACACACACCGGGGAAGGTTCATATTGGTGACTCCAGTGTCGACCCGATTGGAATTCTTGTTGACGGGATACAGCTGCATTCTCCCTCTGAAGGACAACGATCGCCAAGTCTGGCTTGATGACGAAGCAATCACTGTGGTTAGTAGGCGGTGTCCCTCATTTGTTGAATCACAAAAGGTACCACAGTACCCACAAGTCGAAATGCACCACAGTACAGATCCCACTGGTGACTCAGCAGTAGCGCAGAGTCTCCTCTGCTGGGCTTCCTCAAGGCCACCAAACGTGCAGTGGGGGTTTTACGAAAATCAATAAGCATTTCTTTTGTTTTGACAACATTAAGGTCTAAATAATTTCTATTACACCAAGAAAGGTTTGCATCTTGGTGTAATAGAAATTATTTAGACCTTAATGTTGTCAAAACAAAAGAAATGCTTATTGATTTTCGTAAAACCCCCACTGCAATACCCCAGCTTGTTATTGGTGACCAAACTGTCGAACGGGTGAATGAATACCGCTACCTGGGTACAGTTTTGGATAACAAGCTTTCTTTTGATGGTAACGTTCAATCAGTCTTTAAAAAATGTCAGTCCAGAGTCTTCTGTTTGCAAAAATTGAGAAATATTGGTGTTTCCACAAATGTTCTTAAAACTTACTATCGGTGCTGCATTGAATCGGTTCTCACTGGATCTTTCATGTCTTGGTATGGAAGTTTGAATGTAAGGAATAAGCATAAGCTGAGTGATATTGTGAATGTTTGCAGTAAAGTTGTGGGTGAAAGACAAAGAAGTTTGCAAGATCTGTATGAGGAGCGAGTGAAGAGAAAGGGACGGCAGATTGCGAATGATGACAGCCATGTTTTAGCTCAACACTATGATCTTTTGCCTTCAGGACGCAGATTTAGAACCTTCAAGTTTAAAACACGAGCTCAAAAATCTTTCCTTCCGTAGTCAGTCCATCTGTTGAATTCTTAATTGTGTAGATTCTGTACATTTCTCTTACTGTGAGCAGTTGAACAGT
>CM031614.1:19785787-19793287 GCA_018398815.1 Conus ventricosus | reverse complement strand
ATCCATTTTGTCAACCATGTGTTGAATTAATACGTTATTGTTTTGGCAATAAGAGATCATCCATTTTGTCAACCATGTGTTGAATTAATACGTTATTGTTTTGGCAATAAGAGATCATCCATTTTGTCAACCACGTGTTGAATTAATACGTTATTGTTTTGGCAATAAGAGATCATCCATTTTGTCAACCACGTGTTGAATTAATACGTTATTGTTTTGGCAATAAGAGATAATCCATTTTGTCAACCATGTGTTGAATTAATACGTTATTGTTTTGGCAATAAGAGATCATCCATTTTGTCAACCATGTGTTGAATTAATACGTTATTGTTTTGGCAATAAGAGACCATCCATTTTGTCAACCATGTGTTGAATTAATACGTTATTGTTTTGGCAATAAGAGATCATCCATTTTGTCAACCACGTGTTGAATTAATACGTTATTGTTTTGGCAATAAGAGATCATCCATTTTGTCGAACAAGTGTTGAATTAATTCGTTGTTGTTTTGGCTATTAGAGATAATCCATTTTGTCAAACATGTGTTGAATTGATTCGTTGTTGTTTTGGCAATAAGAGATCATCCATTTTGTCAAACATGTGTTGAATTGATTCGTTGTTGTTTGGGCAATAAGAGATAATCCATTTTGTCAAACTTGTGTTGAATTAATTCGTTGTTGTTTTGGCAATAAGACATCATCCATTTTGTCAAACATGTGTTGAATTAATTCGTTGTTGTTTTGGCAATAAGAGATCATCCATTTTGTCAAACATGTGTTGAATTAATTCGTTGTTGTTTTGGCAATAAGAGATCATCCATTTTGTCAAACATGTGTTGATTTAATTTGTTGTTAATCATCATGTCGACGAAACGATCTTTGAACGTTTCGATACAGGCGAAAGCTAACATGACTTTTTTTTTTCAAGATATGCGTCCACCCGGGCGAAAGTGACTTAGATGAAATTGTGTTTTGTTGAAATTAAAGTCTTGTTGTTTTGGGGGTTGTTTATTTATCCCTAAACGAGACGTAGTATCTTTCTGTACGAAAAAATGTGTGCTTTCAGAGTTGTTTCTTAATGTCTAAATGGTATGTAGTGTGCTTCCTCTTCAGTGAGTGTGACTAGAACCAGACACGAATGAAAGAGAAAAAAGAGGATGTCCAAAGATTCACATTAGCTTTTTTTTCTTTGTTGTTTCAGGAAGGAAATATTGTATGAAAACATTGTTCACATTTCTACAACTATTGTTCTTTGAAAGTTATAATCATTTTTTCAGGCTAGCAAACCAGACACTTGATACTAACAATACATTTTTTTTCACGATGGTTCCCACATGCAGCTAATGAAGGGTTTTCATATGTATGATATATTTCTTAATTTTATGTTCCCATTTTCTTCATCTTCGTCCCCCCCCCCCCCCCCCCTTTTTTTTTTTTAAAGTTCAAATCTTTGCCAAGTCATTACTATAATGATGGAAGAATTGTTAGCCTGCACTTGTTTTCATCCACTACTTAATTGTTCAACAGTACGACATTTATTATTCACTTCTTCATTCCTGACAATTGTTCAACAATGCGACATTCATTAGTCACTTCTTCATTCCTGACAATTGTTCAACAACACAATATTTATTAGTCACTTCTTCATTCCTGACAATTGTTGAACAACACGACATTCATTAGTCACTTCTTTATTCCTGACAGGCCAGGCTGTTTGATCTGACGCTGAACGAGAAACAGGTGTTCGTCCTGGTGGACCCGGTGAGTACAGAAGAAAAGCAAAACAGAAAGAAAGTACTGTATTTGTTCGGTTGTTTATTGATTCTTTCATAAAGTATCAGTTTATCGATTTGTTCACCGGTCTCTTTATTCAGTCATTTGTATATGTGCCTACATCGGAAACGTGAGCAAACATTCTTTACGCTTCAACAGATAGAGCGTGAAGAATGTCTTTCTCCACGGCGGCATTTTTCAGCAACATAAATCGTCGTGGACTATGCGGGAGAAGAGATAGGAGATTCAGTGAAGCAAACGTTCTTTCGGTTCCCGCGTGAGAGAGAAAAAAAAAAACAACTGAACACAACAAAACACGAAAAGAAAAAGGGAAAGAAAAAAAATCAGTGCAAGAATAAACTGATTTGTGACGTACATTTTAGGTTTTGAACTTTCTTTCCATTCTTGATAAAGGAGTTTTGTTCACGTTTCCCGTCCATCTCTTCTGCACCCCCACCCCCCTCCCCCCCCCCTTCACTCCACACCAGTCCCCCTCCCCTCTCTCTATCTCCCTCACTCTGTCAGTCTGCTTGTCTGTCTGTCACTAACCTCTGTCTCTGTTGTCTTTGTCACTAACCTCTGTCTCTGTTGTCTTTGTCTGTCACTAACCTCTGTCTCTGTTGTCTCTTTCTGTCACTAAGCCTGTCTCTGTTGTCTTTGTCATTAACCTCTGTCTCTGTGTCTCTGTCTGTCATGACCTCTGTCTCTATGTCTTTGTCTGTCACTACCTCTGTCTCTGTTGTTTCTTTCTGTCACTAACCTCTGTCTCTGTTGTCTTTGTCACTAACCTCTGTCTCTGTTGTCTCTTTCTGTCACTAACCCTGTCTCTGTTGTCTTTGTCACTAACCACTGTCTTGTTGTCTCTGTCTGTCACTGACCTCTGTCTCTGTTGTCTTTGTCTGTCACTAACCTCTGTCTCTGTTGTCTCTTTCTGTCACTAACCTCTGTCTCTGTTGTCTTTGTCACTAACCTCTGTCTCTGGTGTCTCGTTTTGTCACAAACCTCTGTCTCTGTTGTCTTTGTCATTAACCTCTGTCTCTGTTGTCTCTGTCTGTCACTAACCTCTGTCTCTGTTGTCTTTGTCACTAACCTCTGTCTCTGTTGTCTTTGTCACTAACCTCTGTTTCTGTTGTCTTTGTCACTAACCTCTGTCTCTGTTGTCTTTGTCACTAACCTCTGTCTCTGTTGTCTCTGTCTGTCAATAACCTCTGTCTCTGTTGTCTCTGTCACTAACCTCTGTTGTCTTTGTCACTAACCTCTATCTCTGTTGTCTTTGTCACTAACCTCTGTCTCTGTTGTCTTTGTCACTAACCTCTGTCTCTGTTGTCTTTGTCACTAACCTCTGTCTCTGTTGTCTCTGTCTGTCACTAACATCTGTCTCTGTTGTCACTGTCACCAACCTCTGTCTCTGTTGTCTTTGTCACTAACCTCTGTCTCTGTTGTCTTTGTCATTAACCTCTGTCTCTGTTGTCTCTGTCTGTCACTAACCTCTGTCTCTGTTGTCTTTGTCATTAACCTCTGTCTCTGTTGTCTCTTTCTGTCACTAACCTCTGTCTCTGTTGTCTCTGCCACTACCCTCTGTCTCTGTTGTCTCTGTCACTAACCTCTGTCTGTGTTGTCTTTGTCACTACCCTCTGTCTCTGTTGTCTTTGTCACTACCCTCTGTCTGTGTTGTCTCTGTCACTAACCTCTGTCTCTGTTGTCTCTGTCACTAACCTCTGTCTCTGTTGTCTCTGTCACTACCCTCTGTCTGTGTTGTCTTTGTCACTAACCTCTGTCTCTGTTGTCTCTGTCACTAACCTCTGTCTCTGTTGTCTCTGTCACTACCCCCTGTCTCTGTTGTCTCTGTCACTACCCTCTGTCTCTGTTGTCTCTGTCAGTAACCTCTGTCTGTGTTGTCTTTGTCACTAACCTCTGTCTCTGTTGTCTTAGTCTGTCACTAGCCTCTGTATCTGTTGTCTCTGTCACCAACATCTGTCTGTGTTGTCTCTATCTGTCACCAACATCTGTCTGTGTTGTCTCTGTCTGTCACAAACCTCTGTCTGTGTTGTCTCTGTCTGTCACAAACCTCTGTCTGTGTTGTCTTTGTCACTAACTTCTGTCTGTGTTGTCTCTTTCTGTCACAAACCTCTGTCTCTGTTGTCTTTGTCACTACCCTCTGTCTCTATTGTCTTTGTCACTGACCTCTGTCTCTGTATTTCACTAACCTCTGTCTCTGTTGTCTTTGTCACTAATCTCTGTCTCTGTCTGTCACTAACATCTGTCTCTGTTGTCTTTGTCACTAACATCTGTCTCTGTTGTCTTTGTCACTAACATCTGTCTCTGTTGTCTCTGTCACTAACCTCTGTCTCTGTTGTCTTTGTCACTAACATCTGTCTCTGTTGTCTCTGTCACTAACCTCTGTCTCTGTTGTCTTTGTCACTAACCTCTGTCTCTGTTGTCTTTGTCACTAACCTCTGTCTCTGTTGTCTTTGTCACTAACATCTGTCTCTATTGTCTTTGTCACTGATCTCTGTCTCTGTATTTCACTAACCTCTGTCTCTGTTGTCTTTGTCACTAATCTCTGTCTCTGTTGTCTTTGTCACTAACATCTGTCTCTGTTGTCTTTGTCACTAACATCTGTCTCTGTTGTCTTTGTCACTAATCTCTGTCTCCGTTGTCTTTGTCACTAACATCTGTCTCTGTTGTCTTTGTCACTAACATCTGTCTCTGTTGTCTTTGTCACTAACGTCTGTCTCTGTTGTCTTTGTCACTAATCTCTGTCTCTGTTGTCTTTGTCACTAACCTCTGTCTGTGTTGTCTTTGTCACTAACCTCTGTCTCTGTTGTCTTTGTCACTAACCTCTGTCTCTGTTGTCTTTGTCACTAACCTCTGTCTCTGTTGTCTTTGTCACTAACCTCTGTCTCTTTTGTCTTTGTCACTAACTTTGTCACTACCCTCTGTCTCTGTTGTCTCTGTCACTAACCTCTGTCTGTGTTGTCTTTGTCACTAACCTCTGTCTCTGTTGTCTCTGTCACTAACCTCTGTCTCTGTTGTCTTTGTCACTAACCTCTGTCTCTGTTGTCTCTGTCACTAACCTCTGTCTCTGTTGTCTCTGTCACTAACCTCTGTCTCTGTTGTCTTTGTCACTAACCTCTGTCTCTGTTGTCTTTGTCTCTAACCTCTGTCTCTGTTGTCTTTGTCACTAACCTCTGTCTCTGTTGTCTCTGTCACTAACCTCTGTCTCTGTTGTCTTTGTCACTAACCTCTGTCTCTGTTGTCTTTGTCATTAACCTCTGTCTCTGTTGTCTCTGTCTGTCACTAACCTCTGTCTCTGTTGTCTTTGTCACTAACATCTGTCTCTGTTGTCTTTGTCACTAACCTCTGTCTCTGTTGTTTTTGTCACTAACCTCTGTCTCTGTTGTCTTTGTCACTAACCTCTGTCTCTGTCTGTCACTAACCTCTGTCTCTGTTGTCTTTGTCACTAAACTCTGTCTCTGTTCTCGCTGTCTGTCACTCTGTCGCTTTTTGTTTTTGTTTTTGTTCTCTTACTTGTATAATTTGTATATGCGTGCGTGTTTGTGTGTGTGTATGTGTTGTTGTTGTTGTTGTTGTTGTCAGTCTGTTTAACGTCTGTTCCCTAAAAGTGGTGTTAGACGGTGGGAAAGGATGGGGGAGAGGCGAAGGGATAGGGAGAGTGGGAAGGAGTTGACTGCAGGTAAAAGTTTGATATGAACGTACGTGTGTCTGTCGGTACTTGCATGAGTGTGTGCAAGTGTTTAAAATATAATTATTGCATAGGGAAAATGGGTAAAAATGATGGATAATTATCAAACAATGAGTATCATTGCTATGAATATATATATATATATATATATATATATATATATATATATATATATATATATATATATATATATATATACGCACAAAAATAAATGCAGGCACACCACCACACACTCTTCATGTTTTTTTATAAAAGAAGCTTTCGCCTTTTATTTAGGCTTCGTCAGCATCTGCAACAAAAACAGTTATGTATATGCACACTCCCACCCACCCAACCACGCACCCACAGAACAACCATACACCCCCTCAAACACCCACACAGACACACACACACACACACACACACACACACACACACACACACACACACACACACACAACATACTATATCATATTATCATGGCTCCCCCAGGTTTGACTCTAAAAGCTGAGCCCACTAACAGTATAGACATCTCCCCCACCCCCACACTCACCCACTCATAGGCTACCCTCTCTATCCTTATTTTCACATATGTAAAAGCACCCCCCCCCTCCCACACACACACAAACACACCCCAATGTAGGATGTGCATAGGGGAGGGGGGCATGAGGAAATCCTAAAATCACCTTACATACAGCCCTAAAACTTTCATTTTCTTTTGATAACTGATTTTTGGAATTATAGGTTAAAGGAATATAGTAGCGAGACCCGCAAAACAACAGCAGTAGCACACGGGAAGTAATAGAAGCTGCCACCCAATAGCAGTAAAGAGGTTAAGCTGAACCATTAGCATAACTCCCCACACATCATACACAAAGCAAACTGCCATCCTAAATAATAATATAATGTACTTATATTACTTTTAAGAATATTAAAATAAAACCTACCAATAAAACGAAGTTAAAACATCTCAGTGTTAAAAAAGAGAGTACAACTGTACTGTCCCGTCGTCACACCGCACACTGGTGTCGAAGACAACCATCCACTATCCATCACACCGCCATGAGCTAAAAACAAAATCCTCTGCAAACACTGTTCACTACAATCTATCTTCCACTCAGCCCACACTTTAATCAGGTAAACAACCATACAAACACATACTCCCTCTCTCTCTCTCTCTCTCTCTCTCTCTCTCTCTCTCTCTCTCTCTCTCTCTCTCTCTCCTACCCC
Source organism: Conus ventricosus (assembly GCA_018398815.1). NCBI lineage: Eukaryota > Metazoa > Mollusca > Gastropoda > Neogastropoda > Conidae > Conus > Conus ventricosus. Next base: position 19,786,602 of record CM031614.1, on the reverse strand, counting down.
CTCTCCCCCCCTTCCTTCCCCCCGCCCCCCCTTCTCTCCTCCCCCTCTCTCCCCCTCTCCATCTCCTCTCTCTCCCTCTCTCTCTCTGTCTTAATCTCTTTCACTCTAATACACACACCCACTCACACCTTACACACACACACACACACACACACACACACACACACACACACCCATACCCACACACACACACACACACACACACACACACCACACACACACACACACACACACACACATACCCACAACACACACACACATACTCACCCACACTACATCCAACATTCCACCCACAAAAGCTCCCTCACCATCACCATATCCAATTTAACCCTAACTGGGATCATAACTAGAAGAGAATGGAAAAGGGCCAGTGAGGAAGGAACAACCGGGGGGGGGGGGGGGGGGGGGGCGTACCTCAAAACAACAGTATTTAAGAAAGCGTTCCTTAATATGTTTTTTTGAAACAAAGATATTTTAGAATTACAATAGGCACGAAATATCTTTGTTCTAACCCAAAGAGAGTATATATAAAAGGAAAAAAAAATCCTATACATCTCATCTGGAAGATAGATTGTAGTGAACAGTGTTTGCAGAGGATTTTGTTTTTAGCTCATGGCGGTGTGATGGATAGTGGATGGTTGTCTTCGACACCAGTGTGCGGTGTGACGACGGGACAGTACAGTTGTACTCTCTTTTTTAACACTAAGATGTTTTAACTTCGTTTTATTGGTAGGTTTTTATTTTAATATTCTTAAAAGTAATATAAGTACATTATATTATTATTTAGGATGGCAGTTTGCTTTGTGTATGATGTG
>CM031614.1:19753287-19763287 GCA_018398815.1 Conus ventricosus | reverse complement strand
TGTCAATGGTAAGACTGATGTTGTGTGTTGTCAATGGTAAGACTGATTTGTGTGTTGTAAAGTAAGACTGATGATGTGTTTATCAATGGTAAGACATATTGTGTGTTGTCAATGGTAAGACTGATGATGTGTGTTGTCAATGGTAAGACTGATATTGTGTGTTGTAAAATGTAAGACTGATGATGTGTGTGTTGTCAATAGTAAGACTGATGTTGTGTGTTACAATGGTAAGACTGATGTTGTGTGTTGTCAATGGTAAGACTGATGTTGTGTGTTGTCAATGGTAAGACTGATGTTGTGTGTTGTGAAACTTAAGACTGATGATGTGTATTGTCAATGGTAAGACTGATATTGCGTGTTGTCAATGGTAAGACTGATATTGTGTGTTGTCAATGGTAAGACTGATGTTGTGTGTTGTGAAAGTTAAGACTGATGATGTGTATTGTCAATGGTAAGACTGATATTGTGTGTTGTCAATGGTAAGACTGATGATGTGTGTTGTCAATGGTAAGACTGGTGTTGTGTGTTGTGAAAGTTAAGACTGATGATGTGTGTTGTCAATGGTAAGACTGATATTGTGTGTTGTCAATGGTAAGACTGATGTTGTGTGTTGTGAAAGTTAAGACTGATGATGTGTATTGTCAATGGTAAGACTGATATTGTGTGTTGTCAATGGTAAGACTGATGATGTGTGTTGTCAATGGTAAGACTGGTGTTGTGTGTTGTTAAAGTTAAGACTGATGATGTGTGTTGTCAATGGTAAGACTGGTGTTGTGTGTTGTCAATGGTAAGACTGATGTTGTGTGTTGTCAATGGTAAGACTGATATTGCGTGTTGTCAATGGTAAGACTGATATTGTGTGTTGTCAATGGTAAGACTGATGTTGTGTGTTGTGAAAGTTAAGACTGATGATGTGTATTGTCAATGGTAAGACTGATATTGTGTGTTGTCAATGAGAAGACTGATGATGTGTGTTGTCAATGGTAAGACTGGTGTTGTGTGTTGTGAAAGTTAAGACTGATGATGTGTGTTGTCAATGGTAAGACTGATATTGTGTGTTGTCAATGGTAAGACTGATGTTGTGTGTTGTGAAAGTTAAGACTGATGATGTGTATTGTCAATGGTAAGACTGATAATGTGTGTTGTCAATGGTAAGCTGATGATGTGTGTTGTCAATGGTAAGACTGGTGTTGTGTGTTGTGAAAGTTAAGACTGATGATGTGTGTTGTCAATGGTAAGACTGGTGTTGTGTGTTGTCAATGGTAAGACTGATGTTGTGTGTTGTCAATGGTAAGACTGATGTTGTGTGTTGTCAATGGTAAGACTGATGTATGTTGTCAATGGTAAGACTGATGTTGTGTGTTGTCAATGGTAAGACTGATATTGTGTGTTGTCAATGGTAAGACTGATGTTGTGTGTTGTGAAAGTTAAGACTGATGATGTGTGTTGTCAATGGTAAGACTGGTGTTGTGTGTTGTCAATGGTAAGACTGATGTTGTGTGTTGTCAATGGTAAGACTGATGTTGTGTGTTGTCAATGGTAAGACTGATGTTGTGTGTTGTCAATGGTAAGACTGATGTATGTTGTCAATGGTAAGACTGATGTTGTGTGTTGTCAATGGTAAGACTGATGTTGTGTGTTGTCAATGGTAAGGCTGAAGTTGTGTGGTGCAATGGGTAAGAATGGTGTTGTGTGTTGTCAATGGTAAGACTGATGATGTGTGTTGTCAATCGTAAGACTGATGTATGTTGTCAATGGTAAGACTGATGTGTGTTGTCAATGGTAAGACTGATGTTGTGTGTTGTCAATGGTAAGAATGCTGTTGTGTGTTGTCAATGGTAAGACTGATGATGTGTGTTGTCAATAGTAAGAATGCTGTTGTGTGTTGTCAATGGTAAGACTGATGTTGTGTGTTGTCAATGGTAAGAATGCTGTTGTGTGTTGTCAATGGTAAGACTGATGATGTGTGTTGTCAATCGTAAGACTGATGTATGTTGTCAATGGTAAGACTGATGTGTGTTGTCAATGGTAAGACTGATGTTGTGTGTTGTCAATGGTAAGACTGATGTGTGTTGTCAATGGTAAGACTGATGTATGTTGTCAATGGTAAGACTGATGTGTGTTGTCAATGGTAAGACTGATGTGTGTTGCCAATGGTAAGAATGATGTATGTTGTCAATGGTAAGACTGATGTTGTGTGTTGTAAATGCTAAGACTGATGTTGTGTGTTGTCAGTGGTAAGACTTCTTCTTCTTCTTCTTCTTCTTCTTCTTCTTCTTCTTCTTCTTCAGCGTTCCAGTATCCGGTAGTGTGTGAACTCGTTTTACCCTATTGGGATACTCACACTATACTCGAGAGTATAGTCAATTCACTCCGACTTCGTTGAGTGCAGGAATTTGTGGGAAGAATTTGTGGAAACAGATAGATAGAAGATATGGTAGACAGAAAGGACAGTAGACGACAGGACAGAAAAAAGAAGGAAACAGAGTTACTGAGAGCGAAAGGAAAACGGGACGTTACTTGCACAGAATGTCCAGAAGGAGGGGGAACCATTTGTACAAAAGACCCCCCGGTATCCCCAAGGGGTGAAATGGTAAGACTGATGTTATGTGTTGCAATGGGTAAGAATGCTGTTGTGTTTGTCATCGGTGATAATGCTGTTACGTTTGACAATCGGTAAGAATGCTGTTGTGTGTTGCCATTTGTGAGAATGCTGATGTGTTGTGTGTTGCAATGGGTAACAATGCTGTTGTGTGTTGCCATTTGTGAGAATGCTGATGTGTTGTGTGTTGCAATGGGTAACAATGCTGTTGTGTGTTGCCATTTGTGAGAATGCTGATGTGTTGTGTGTTGCAATGGGTAACAATGCTGTTGTGTGTTGCCATTTGTGAGAATGCTGTTGTGTTGTGTGTTGCAATGGGTAACAATGCTGTTGTGTGTTGCCATTTGTGAGAATGCTGATGTGTTGTGTGTTGCAATGGGTAACAATGCTGTTGTGTGTTTGCCATTTGTGAGAATGCTGATGTGTTGTGTGTTGCAATGGGTAAGAATGCTGTTGTGTGTTGCCATTTGTGGAGAATGTGATGTGTTGTGTGTTGCAATGGGTAACAATGCTGTTGTGTGTTGCCATTTGTGAGAATGCTGATGTGTTGTGTGTTGCAATGGGTTACAATGCTGTTGTGTGTTGCCATTTGTGAGAATGTGATGTGTTGTGTGTTGCAATGGGTAACAATGCTGTTGTGTGTTGCCATTTGTGAGAATGCTGATGTGTTGTGTGTTGCAATGGGTAACAATGCTGTTGTGTGTTGCCATTTGTGAGAATGCTGATGTGTTTGTGTGTTGCAATGGGTAACAATGCTGTTGTGTGTTGCCATTTGTGAGAATGCTGATGTGTTGTGTGTTGCAATGGGTAACAATGCTGTTGTGTGTTGCCATTTGTGAGAATGCTGATGTGTTGTGTGTTGCAATGGGTAACAATGCTGTTGTGTGTTGCCATTTGTGAGAATGCTGATGTGTTGTGTGTTGCAATGGGTAACAATGCTGTTGTGTGTTGCCATTTGTGAGAATGCTGATGTGTTTTAAAATCGCTTTGACTGCTGCTTGCGCGTCGCCATCAATGAGAATGCTGCTGTGTGTTGCCGTCAGTAGAAATGCTACTGTGTGTTGCCGTCAGTAGAAATGCTGCTGTGTGTTGCCATCAGTAGAAATGCTACTGTGTGTTGCGTCAGTAGAAATGCTACTGTGTGTTGCCATCAGTAGAAGTGCTACTGTGTGTTGCCATCAGTAGAAATGCTACTGTGTGTTGCCGTCAGTAGAAATGCTACTGTGTGTTGCCATCAGTAGAAATGCTACTGTGTGTTGCCGTCAGTAGAAATGCTACTGTGTGTTGCCGTCAGTAGAAATGCTGCTGTGTGTTGCCATCAGTAGAAATGTACTGTGTGTTGCCGTCAGTAGAAATGCTACTGTGTGTTGCCATCAGTAGAAATGCTACTGTGTGTTGCCATCAGTAGAAATGCTGCTGTGTGTTGCCGTCAGTAGAAATGCTACTGTGTGTTGCCATCAGTAGAAGTGCTACTGTGTGTTGCCGTCAGTAGAAATGCTGCTGTGTGTTGCCATCAGTAGAAATGTACTGTGTGTTGCCGTCAGTAGAAATGCTACTGTGTGTTGCCATCAGTAGAAGTGCTACTGTGTGTTGCCATCAGTAGAAATGCTACTGTGTGTTGCCGTCAGTAGAATGCTACTGTGTGTTGCCATCAGTAGAAATGTTTACTGTGTGTTGCCATCAGTAGAAGTGCTACTGTGTGTTGCCGTCAGTAGAAATGCTACTGTGTGTTGCCATCAGTAAAAATGCTACTGTGTGTTGCCGTCAGTAGAAATGCTACTGTGTGTTGCCGTCAGTAAGAATGCTACTGTGTGTTGCCGTCAGTAGAAAATGCTACTGTGTGTTGCCGTCAGTAGAAATGCTACTGTGTGTTCGTCAGTAGAAAATGCTACTGTGTGTGCCGTCACTAAGAATGCTACTGTGTGTTGCCATCAGTAGAAATGCTACTGTGTGTTGCCGTCAGTAGAAATGCTACTGTGTGTTGCCGTCAGTAAGAATACTACTGTGTGTTGCCGTCAGTAGAAATGCTACTGTGTGTTGCCGTCAGTAGAAATGCTACTCTGTGTTGCCGTCAGTAAGAATGCTACTGTGTTTTGCCGTCAGTAGAAATGCTACTGTGTGTTGCCGTCAGTAAGAATGCTACAGTGTGTTGCCACCAGTAAGAATGCTACTGTGTGTTGCCGTCAGTAAGAATGCTACTGTGTGCTACCGTCAGTGGAAATGCTGCTGTGTTTTTTTGCCGTCAGTAAAAATGCCACTATGTGTTGCCGTCAGTAAAAACGCTACTGTGTGCTGCCGTAAGTAAAAATGCTACTGTGTGTTGCCGTCAGTAAAAATGCTACTGTGTGATACCGTCAGTAAAAATGCTACTGTGTGCTGCCGTCAGTACGAATGCTCCTGTGTGTTGCCGTCAGTAGAAATGCAACTGTGTGTTACCGTCAGTAAAAACGCTACTGTGTGTTGCCGTCAGTTAAAATGCTACTGTGTGTTGCCGTCAGTAAAAACGCTACTGTGTGTTGCCGTCAGTAAAAATGCTACTGTGTGTTGCCGTCAGTAGAAATGCTACTGTGTGCTGCCGTCAGTAAGAATGCGATTGTGTGTTGCCGTCAGTAAAAACGCTACTGTGTGCTGCCGTCAGTAAAAATGCTACTGTGTGTTGCCATCAGTAGAAATGCTAATGTGTGCTGCCGTCAGTAAGAATGCTACTGTGTGTTGCCATCAGTAGAAATGCTACTGTGTGTTGCCGTCAGTAGAAATGCTACTGTGTGCTGCCGTCAGTAAAAATGCTACTGTGTGCTGCCGTCAGTAAAAATGCTACTGTGTGTTGCCGTCAGTAAAAACGCTACTGTGTGCTGCCGTCAGTAAGAATGCAACTGGGTGCTTCCGTCAGTAAAAACGCTACTGTGTGCTGCCGTCAGTGAAAATGCTGCTGTGTGTTGCCGTGAGTAGGAATGCTACTGTGTGTTGCCATCAGTACGAATGCTACTATGTGTTGCCGTCAGTGAAAATGCTACTATGTGTTGCCGTCAGTGAAATGCTACTATGTGTTGCCGTCAGTGAAAAATGCTACTGTGTGTTGCCTCAGTAAGATTGCTGCTGTGTGTTGCCGTCGGTGAAAATGCTACTGTGTGTTGCCGTCAGTGAAAATGCTTCTGTGTGTTGCCATCAGTAGTAATGCTGCTGTGTGTTGCCGTCAGTAAAAACGCTACTGTGTGCTGCTGTCAGTAAGAATGCTACTGTGTGTTGCCGTCAGTAAAATCGCTACTGTGTTGCCGTCAGTAAGAATGCTACTGTGTTTTGCCGTCAGTAAAAACGCTACTGTGTTTTGCCGTCAGTTAAAATGCTGCTGTGTGTTGCCGTCTGTACGAATGCTACTGTATGTTGCCGTCAGTGAAAATGCTGCTGTGTGCTTCCGTCAGTGAAAATGCTACTCTGTGTTACCGTCAGTGAAAATGTTGCTGTGTGTTGCCGTCAGTGAAAATGCTACTGTGTGTTGCCGTCAGTAAGAATGCTACTGTGTTGCGTCAGTAAAATGCTACTGTTTGCGTCAGTGAAAATACTGCTGTGTGCTACTGTGTGTTGCCATCATTAAAAATTCTACTGTGTGTTGCCATCAGTAGAAATGCTACTGTGTGTTGCCGTCAGTAAAAATGCTACTGTGTGTTACCGTCGCTAAAAATATTATATGTTTGTCATTTTTAAGAAGTACAGTCATATGTTTGTCATGCATACGGATATTGCTTTATATTGATTACCGGTAATAATACGGATACTGCTTTATATTGATGACCGGTAATAATGCAGCTGCGTGGTTGTCTTTGGTGAGGATGTTTCTGCATGTTTGTTATTGGCAAGAATACTGCTGTGTGTTTGTCATGTTAAGAATGCTGCTGTACATTGGTTATAGGAAACAATGCTGCTCTATGTTTGTTTTGATGTTAATGCTACATTTTATTTGTTATCGGAAAGACTTCTGTGTCCAAAGAGACCCAAGGGAGGAGAGGGAGAGGCATAGGATGGGTGGTAAAGCGCCCACGCGCATGTATATGTATTGCAGTTTTGATGCCATTTATTTGCAGAATTAAAATGTTAACTGTTATGGGAAAAGTCTTCTTCTGGTACTTCTCCTTCCTGCTTCTCCTCCTCCTCCTCCTCTTCGTCTATAAACTGTAATCGAGTCCCATGTGTTATTTCACAGTATCATCGTCGTCATCATCATCCTCATCATCATCATCCTCCACCTCCTCCTCCTCCTCCTCGTCATCCTCGTCATCCTCCTCCTCCTCCCCCTCCTCCTCCTCCTCCTCCTCCTGCTCCTCCTCCTCCTCCTTCTCCTCCTTCTCCTTCTCCTCCTCCTCCTCCTCCTCCTCCTCATCATCATCATCATCATCTCTTTCTATGTGTACTCTTCTTTATACCACAATAACGGTTCTGTTGCCAGGCAAAAATGAAGATGTCACATAGAATCCTAACACGCCGGCTACCCTCAACGTTTTGTCTTATCAGCATTATCATAATGATGATTATAATGATGATGAGAAGAAGAAAAAGAAGAAAAAGAAGAAGAAGAAGAAGCACATGTACATAACGCGGTCCATTTATAATATAGGCTCGAAGTGCATCAAGTACATATTCATATGAAAACTTGACAATCCTACAAATGCAAGCAAACAAATACCAACTAAAAGTCCGGTGCGTCCTGCTTTTCGGTTGACACGTTATCCTGTAAACTTGCACGAAAAAGAGTCCTCGGGTCAGGTCTGACGGTGTCCAATGTTTAAGAGGATGGCGAAGAGTTCCAGATAAAAAGAGCTTGACAGTGGAGTGAACTGTTGCCAAATAAATGAAGATTAGTTTTGGGGGACTCAAAGCAGGGTTTTTTTTTTCTGAACTGGATCTTAGAGAGCTGGATGGCTGGTAGATCTGATCAATCTGATTGTTGTCATAATTATCATCACGGTCATTATCGTGATTTATGTCGCACAGACGATCATTCATCGAGGCGAAGATAAGGGTGTCACAAGAAATCCTAATTTCCAGCTTGAACCTGTTGTCAGCATCATCACTGTCAATTCCATCTGTGAGGATGTCACACAGAATCCTAACAGTATCATCACTGTCAATTCCATCTGTGAGGATGTCACACAGAATCCTAACGGTATCATCACTGTCAATTCCATCTGTGAGGATGTCACACAGAATCCTAACAGTATCATCACTGTCAATTCTATCTGTGAGGATGTCACACAGAATCGTAACAGTATCATCACTGTCAATTCTATCTGTGAGGATGCCACACAGAATCCTAACAGTATCATCACTGTCAATTCTATCTGTGAGGATGTCACAAAGAATCCTAACAGTATCATCACTGTCAATTCTATCTGTGAGGATGTCACACAGAATCGTAACAGTATCATCACTGTCAACTCTATCTGCGAAGATGTCACACAGAATCCTAACAGTATCATCACTGTCAATTCTATCTGTGAAGATGTCACAAAGAATCCTAACAGTATCATCACTGTCAACTCTATCTGTGAGGATGTCACACAGAATCCTAACAGTATCATCACTGTCAACTCCATCTGTGCCACAGGGACGATCATGAAGCGAGGCACAGACTTTGCCCCGGTGAGGATGTCACAAAGAATCCTAACAGCTGGCTTCACGTTCTTTGTGCTCATCACCGTGTCCACCTACACTGCCAACATGGCCGCCTTCCTCACCACCAAGAACTTCGGCAAAACTGTCGACTCCTTTGAGGTGAGATGCGGGGTGGGTGGAGGCACTGTGTGAGCGGGTGGGAGCACTGTGAGGGGTAGGTGAAGGCACGGTGTGAGCGGGTGGAAGCACTGTGAGGGGTAGGTGGAAGCGAGTGTGGTAGGAAGTGACGGGATGGGGGTAGGTATGTTGTTGGAGAGAATTGGGAGGGATGGTTTGTTCTGTTACAGGGCGCTATTGTAGGTAAGAAGACAGGATGTGGTGGTGGTGGTGGTGGTGGTGGTGGTGGTGGTGTGTGTGTGTGTGTGTGTGTGTGTGTGTGTGTTGTGTGTGTGTGTGTGTGTGTGTGTGTGTGTGTGTGTGCGTGAGAGGGTTTAATACTGTCATCGGGATATGGATTGCCTGTGAAAGTCATTTTGAGACATGAAGTGACAGGGTTTAATGCAGTGTGTGATGATGGATGGTTTGGCAGGGTTTAGTCGGGGGATAGCCTGTGTTATTATCCGATATGCTGCGGTGACTGGATGTAGCGTGATGTGGATATACCACTAGTATGACATGACGGGGTATAGCAGTGGGACGTAGTTTGGTATTGTAGGTTACAGCAGTGGAATGTTAGGCGTGGCAGATGGCATATTGTAGCGGGGCGGTGTGAGATGATGGGATATACAGTGAGGTACCCCAGAATGCCGCCCATGAAAATGTCAGTTTCAATCATAATGCCACAGGCAAACACACCATAGCTGTTCAATCCTAATGCCACAGGCAAACGCACCATAGCTGTTCAATCATAATGCCACAGGCAAACACACCATAGCTGTTCAATCATAATGCCACAGGCACCATAGCTGTTCAATCCTAATGCCACAGGCAAACACACCATAGCTGTTCAATCATGCCACAGGCAAACCAACCTAGCTGTTAAATCATAATGCCACAGCCAAACACACAATAGGCGTTCAATCATAATGCCACAGGCAAACACACCATAGCTCTTCTATCATAATGCCACAGGCACCATGGCTGTTCAATCATAATGCCACAGGCAAACACACCATAGCTGTTCAATCATAATGCCACAGGCAAACACTCCATAGCTGTTCAATCATAATGCCACAGGCAAACACACCACAGCTGTTCAATCATAATGCCACAGGCAAACACACCATAGCTGTTCAATCATAATGCCACAGAAAAACACACAATAGCTATTCAATCATAATTCCACAGACAAACACTCCATAGCTGTTCAATCATAATGCCACAGGCAAACACACCATAGCTGTTCAATCATAATGCCACAGACAAACAACCATAGCTGTTCAATCCTAATGCCACAGACAAACATACCATAGCTCTTCAATCCTAATGCCATAGACACAAGCACCATAGCTGTTCAATCATAATGCCACAGGCAAACACACCATAGCTGTTCAATCATAATATGCCACAGGCAAACACACCATAGCTGTTCAATCATAATGCCACAGGCAAACACACCATAGCTGTTCAATCCTAATGCCACAGGCACAAACACTATAGCTGTTCAATCATAATGCCACAAGCAAACACACCATAGCTGTTCAATCCTAATGCCACAGGCAAACACACCATAGCTGCTCAATCATAATGCCACAGGCACAAACACCATAGCTGTTCAATCATAATACCACA
>CM031614.1:19745787-19748287 GCA_018398815.1 Conus ventricosus | reverse complement strand
CTGTCCATTTTCTCACAGGGTCAAAGCCCACAAGCTGTTTCCCCCAGGCAGTCACTAACCCTGCATAGCCCACACCCTGTCTCCCCGGGGGTCACTAAGTGTCATAGCCCACCCTGTCTCCCCGGTGGTCACTAAGTGTCATAGCCCACAACCTGTCTCCCCGGTGGTCACTAAGTGTCATAGCCCACACCCTGTCTCCCCCGGTGGTCACTAAGTGTCATAGCCCACACCCTGTCTCCCCCGGGCGGTCACTAAGGGTCATAGCCCACACCCTGTCTCCCCCGGTGGTCACTAAGTGTCATAGCCCACTCCCTGTCTCCCCGGGCGGTCACTAAGTGTCATAGCCCACACCCTGTCTCCCCCGGTGGTCACTAAGGGCCATAGCCCACACCCTGTCTCCCCGGTGGTCACTAAGGGTCATAACCCACAAACTGTCTCCCCGGTGGTCACTAAGGGTCATAGCCCACAAACTGTCTCCCCCGGTGGTCACTAAGGGTCATAGCCCACAAACTGTCTCCCCCGGTGGTCACTAAGGGTCATAGCCCACACCTGTCTCCCCCGGCGGTCACTAAGGGTCATAGCCCACACCCTGTCTCCCCTGGTGGTCACTAAGGGTCATAGCCCACAAACTGTCTCCCCCGGGCGGTCACTGAGGGTCATAACCCACACCCTGTCTCCCCCGGTGGTCACTAAGGGTCATAGCCCACAAACTGTCTCCCCCGGTGGTCACTAAGGGTCATAGCCCACACCCTGTCTCCCCTGGGTGGTCACTAAGGGTCATAGCCCACAACCTGTCTCCCCGGGCAGTCACTATAAGGGTCATAGCCCACACCCTGTCTCCCCCGGGCGGTCACTAAGGGTCATAGCCCAACCCTGTCTCCCCGGGCGGTCACTAAGGGTCATAGCCAACACCCTGTCTCCCCCGGGCGGTCACTAAGGGTCATAACCCACACCCTGTCTCCCCCGGGCGGTCACTAAGGGTCATAGCCAACACCCTGTCTCCCCGGGTGGTCACTAAGGGTCATAGCCCACAACCTGTCTCCCCAGGGGCGGTCACTAAGGGTCATAACCACACCCTGTCTCCCCCGGGCGGTCACTAAGGGTCATAGCCCACAACCTGTCTCCCCGGGCGGTCACTAAGGGTCATAACCCACAATCTGTCTCCCAATGGGCGGTCACTAAGGGTCATAGCCCACACCCTGTCTCCCCTGGGGGTCACTAAGGGTCATAACCCAACCTGTCTCCACCGGGCAGTCACTAAGGGTCATAACCCACAACCTGTCTCCCCCGGGCGGTCACTATAAGGGTCATAGCCCACAACCTGTCTCCCCGGGCGGTCACTATAAGGGTCATAGCCCACAACCTGTCTCCCCCGGGCGGTCACTATAAGGGTCATAGCCCACAACCTGTCTCCCCCGGGCGGTCACTATAAGGGTCATAGCCCACAACCTGTCTCCCCCGGCGGTCAGTAAGGGTCATAGCCCACAAACTGTCTCCCCGGGCGGTCACTAAGGGTCATAGCCCACAACCTGTCTCCCCCGGCGGTCAGTAAGGGTCATAGCCCACAACCTGGCTCCCCGGTGGTCAGTAAGGGTCATAGCCCACAACCTGTCTCCCCCGGCGGTCAGTAAGGGTCATAGCCCACAAACTGTCTCCCCCGGGCGGTCACTAAGGGTCATAGCCCACACCCTGTCTCCCCCGGGCGGTCACTAAGGGTCATAGCCCACCCTGTCTCCCCGGGCGGTCACTAAGGGTCATAGCCCACAAACTGTCTCCCCGGCGGTCACTAAGGGTCATAGCCCACACCCTGTCTCACCAGGGACGGTCACTAAGGGTCATAGCCCACACCCTGTCTACACAGGGGCGGTCACTAAGGGTCATAACCACACCCTGTCTCCCCTGGGTGGTCACTAAGGGTCATAGCCCGCAACCTGTCTCCCCGGGCGGTCACTAAGGGTCATAGCCCACACCCTGTCTCCCCCGGGCGGTCACTAAGGGTCATAACCCACAACCTGTCTCCCCCGGGCGGTCACTAAGGGTCATAGCCCACAACCTGTCTCCCCGGGCGGTCACTAAGGGTCATAACCCACAACCTGTCTCCCCGGGCGGTCACTAAGGGTCATAACCCACAACCTGTCTCCCCCGGGCGGTCACTAAGGGTCATAGCCACACCCTGTCTCCCCCGGGCGGTCACTAAGGGTCATGGTCACTGCACTGTTGCTGTCCATTTTCTCACAGGGTCCTTCGGTCCGCTGTGATGTGACGACCGAAGGTCGCATCTGTAAGCTGGCTATTCACTGTCTGCAAACATCTGTAGGCTGGCTATTCACTGTCTGCAAACATCTGTAGGCTGGCTATTCACTGTCTGCAAACATCTGTAGGCTGGCTATTCACTGTCTCCAAACCTCTGTAGGCTGGCTATTGACTGTCTGCAAACATCTGTAGGCTGGCTATTCACTGTCTGCAAACATCTGTAGGCTGGCTATTCGATGTCTGCAAA
>CM031614.1:19733287-19738287 GCA_018398815.1 Conus ventricosus | reverse complement strand
ATAAATGCGCTATGTAAAAAGATATAGGTCTCTCTATGCAGTTGTTCAATTACAAATAGATAGATCGGCAGAGAGAAAGATAGATGGATGGATAGATAGAGATAGAGATACACGGACAGATAGATAATAGATAGACAGATAAACAGACAGGCAGATAGACAAGATAGACAGACAGACAGATAGATAGATAGATAGATAGATAGAGAGAGAGAGAGAGAGAGAGAGAGAGAGATAGATAGATAGATAGATAGATAGATAGATAGATAGATAGATAGATATATGTGTGTGTGGATATTAAACCATTGTCAAACTCAATCAATATAATTTTGATTGTTGAATGGTTTGTTGAATGGTCGGCTGGTTGCTTAGTTTACAGTCTGTCCATGTATCGTAATGATTTCCAAGTGAACTTGAAAGTCATTGTAGTATTACTCTATCAGTGTTGTCCATGAAAGTTATTCTAGTATTACCCCTATCAGTGTTGTTCGTGAAAGTTATTCTTGTATAACCCTATCAGCGTTGTCCAAAGAAAGTTATTCTAGTATTACCCTATCAGTGTTGTCCATAAAAAGTTATTGTAGTATTACCCTATCAGTGTTGTCCATGAAAGTTATTGTAGTATTACCCCATCAGTGTTGTCCATGAAAGTTATTGTAGTATTACCCTATCAGTGCTGTCCATGAAAGTTATTGTAGTATTACCCTATCAGTGCTGTCCATGAAAGTTATTGTAGTATTACTCCTATCAGTGCTGTACATGAAAGTTATTGTAGTATTAAAAGAAAGTGATTCTAGTATTACCCAATCAGTGTTGTCCACAGAAAGTTATTCTAGTATTACCCTATCAGTGTTGTCCATGAAAGTTATTGTAGTATTACCCTATCAGTGTTGTCCATAGAAAGTGATTCTAGTATTACCCTATCAGTGTTTTCCATAAGACAAAGAGGAGTGACAGCAACAACAACAAAATGCGTGCGTATGAGAGAAGGAAGGAGAACGGGGCTGGAGGAAAGTGTCGCAAGGAAAAAAACGACTGAAATGGGCAACAAATCACCAGTCCCTTTTAGAACAGGACATTTGCTATGGTACAGACTTTTAGAACAGGACATTTGCTATGGTACAGACTTTTAGAACAGGAAATTTGCTATTTTACAGACTTTTAGAACAGGACATTTGCTATGATACAGACTTTTAGAACAGGACATTTGCTGTCGTACAGGTTTTAGAACAGGACATTTGCTATCGTACAGACTTTTAGAACAGGACATTTGCTATCGTACAGACTTTTAGAACAGGACATTTGCTATCGTACAGACTTTTAGAACAGGACATTTGCTGTCGTACATGTTTTAGAACAGGACATTTGCTGTCGTACAGGTTTTAGAACAGGACATTTGCTGTCGTACAGGTTTTAGAACAGGACATTTGCTGTCGTACAGGTTTTAGAACAGGACATTTGCTATCGTACAGGTTTTAGAACAGGAAATTTGCTATCGTACAGACTTTTAGAACAGGACATTTGCTATGATACAGACTTTTAGAACAGGAAATTTGCTGTCATGCAGACTTTTAGAACAGGACATTTGCTATCATAGAGACTTTTAGAACAGGACCTTTGCTATCATAGAGACTTTTAGAACAGGACCTTTGCTATCGTAGAGACTTTTAGAACAGGACATTTGCTATCATAGAGACTTTTAGAACAGGACCTTTGCTATCATACAGACTTTTCCTGAATGAAAGGAAATCTGAAATGAGGCAGGTATCTACAAAGTAAATAATGAACATGTAGGGTAACTCTACTTCACCATGGGGTCAAGAGTTACCTCGTTGTTCGTTATGTACTGATGACTATTCTCTGCCTCACTTAAATTTGTTTGTTTGTTTATTTTCCCATGCAAATCAAACCGAGGTTATCTGTATTCATTACCGTTCTTCCCAGTGTTTGTTGGACTATAGTCAAGATCAAAAGGCTGTGCCAGTCTTGAATACAAGTTAATTTGTGTCCGCTCATGTCTCCAGTTGTTGCTATGCATATGTGTCAGGCACAGGGTATATGGACAAGCATAAAATATCGGTTTTCTTTTTCTTTATTTCATTCCGCTTTAAGCGTTTGGCTTTAGAACAAACCTTGTGATTGATTCCGTCTTTTTCCAGGGAAATTAGCATCCTATTATTATTATTATTATTATATTATTATTATTATTATTATTATTATTATTATTATTATTATCATCTTTATTATTATCATCATCATTGTTAGAGTTGATGTTTTGTTATTGTTATCATTATCATTATTATTGTTGTCATCATCATTATTATTATCATTGATATTACTATTATTATTGTCATCATCATCATTAGGAGTAGTGGCAGTAGCAGTATGACACGGGAAACGACTGAATGAAGCGCCAGCTGGCAGCTCTTCAGTCGGCACCACCCAGGTAGGCAGCCCGTTGTGTAAACGAGTGTGGTTTGTAAAGCGCTTAGAGCTTGGTCTCTAGCCGAGAATAGGCGCTATATAAGTATTCATAATAATTATAATAATGATAATGATAATAATAATAATAGTAATAATGATAATAATAGCAGTAGTAGTAGTAGTAGTAATGATTGTGACTACTAGTACTACTGCTACGAATGCTGCTGCAATTATTGCTGGTTATTATCGTAGTGGAGCGCATGTTGGTCACGTGGCCTGTGTGCCGGCCAGTGTGGGGCTGTAGACAGCTGACGTGGACGGTGCCCTGTGCTGACAGCGTGGGGCTGTAGACAGCTGACGTGGACTGTGCCCTGTGCCCACAGTGTGGGGATGTAGACAGCTGACGTGGACAGTGCCCTGTGCCGACAGTGTGGGGCTGTAGACTGCTGACGTGGACTGTGCTCTGTGCTGACAGGTGGTGGGACGACAAGCGGCGCTGTGACGACGAGAGCACCACGCGCTCCGTGCAGCAGAAGTTCGGGCTGGAGCACATGGCGGGCGTCTTCATCGTGGGCCTGCTGGGCCTGGGCGCCTCCCTGGCCCTCTTCCTCTTCAAGAAGCTCTACTTCCTGGCCAAGGGGGCCCTGCACGACCACACCACCAGCGGCAGCAGCAACAGCCAGGGCAGCAGCCCCGCCGACAGCGCCAGTCAGAGGTCCAGCCAGCAGCGGCTGGGGACGCCAGTGGGGAGCCGGGAGAAGGAGAGACTGTACCAGAACAACACGTCCTTCGTGTGACTGGGGTTCTTGGGAAAGGTCTTCGAGGGGTGAGGGTGAAGGGTGTGGGGGGGGGGGGGGGAAGGAGGGGGTCGTGAGGAAGAGAAGACATTGGGGATGGGTATGGGGGGGGGGGGTGTTGTGCTTTATCTGTCTATTACTTCCAAACAGGTCTCTGGTGTCTGTGTATTGGGTTGGTTGATTGTCTGTCTGTCTGTAAGATGAAGTAAAACACTGTATTGAACCGATTTTGACCAGACTTGGTGAAAGGATGGAACGTGGTCTACGAACTGGTCGATTAAAGTTTTTTTTTTTTTGCAAATTGGATCAAAAAAGTGGATCAAAGACTTCTTGTTTTTTTCTTTTGTCTGTTTGTTTGGGGATTTTTGTGTGTGTTTTTATTTCCCTTTACATTGTGATTTTTTTTCCGACCTTTTCGTAATCTTCTCCAAAAATAATGTAAAGATCTCAGTGGGAAAAAAAGAGTTTATTAGAGAAGTGACTCTCTGCACAATCTTAAGACTTTGATGCCGATCTCGATTGTAACGGGGGACCACGGAGTTAAGTGTTGTTCAACTGTAACACGGGACCAGGGAGTTAAGTGTTGTTCAATTGTAACGCGGGACAGGGAGTTAAGTGTTGTTCAATTGTAACGCGGGACCAGGGAGTTAAGTGTTGTTCAATTGTAACGCGGGACCAGGGAGTTAAGTGTTGTTCAATTGTAACGAGGGACCAGGGAGTTAAGTGTTGTTCAATTGTAACGAGGGACCAGGGAGTTAAGTGTTCAATTGTAACGAGGGACCAGGGAGTTAAGCGTTGCTCAATTGTAACGAGAGACCAGGGAGTTAAGCGTTGTTCAGTTGTAACGAGGGACCAGGGAGTTAAGCGTTGTTCAGTGGGACCAGGGAGTTAAGCGTTGTTCAATTGTAACGCGGGACCAGGGAGTTAAGCGTTGTTCAGTGGGACCAGGGAGTTAAGCGTTGTTCAGTGGGACCAGGGAGTTAAGCGTTGTTCAGTGGGACCAGGGAGTTAAGTGTTGTTCAGTGGGACCAGGGAGTTAAGTGCTGTTCAATTGTAACGCGGAACCAGGGAGTTAAGTGTTGTTCAATTGTAACGCGGGACCAGGGAGTTAAGTGTTGTTCAATTATAGCGAGGGACCAGGGAGTTAAGTGTTGTTCAATTGTAACGCGGGACCAGGGAGTTAAGTGTTGTTCAATTATAGCGAGGGACCAGGGAGTTAAGTGTTGTTCAATTGTAACGCGGAACCAGGGAGTTAAGTGTTGTTCAATTGTAACGCGGGACCAGGGAGTTAAGTGTTGTTCAATTGTAACACAGGACCAGGGAGTTAAGTGTTGTTCAACCTTGGCATACACAGCGGTGCACTTACATTTCTGACTTGTGTGTTTGTTTCTGTTTTCACATTTCTGACTTGTGTGTTTGTTTCTGTTTTCACATTTCTGACTTGTGTGTTTGTTTCTGTTTTCACATTTCTGACTTGTGTGTTTGTTTCTGTTTTCACATTTCTGACTTGTGTGTTTGTTTCTCTGTGTTTTCACATTTCTGACTTGTATGTTTGTTTCTGTTTTGACATTTCTGACTTGTGTGTTTGTTTCTCTATGATTTCACATTTCTGATTTATTTGTTTGTTTCTCTGTTTTCACATTTCTGATTTGTGTGTTTGTTTCTCTGTTTTCACATTTCTGACTTGTGTGTTTGTATCCTGTGTTTTCACAGCTGGGAGGAGAACAAAGGATTTTAAGTACACCTTCTCTTCTGAGATCGTGCTCTTATGCAGAGGGCATT
>CM031614.1:19705787-19728287 GCA_018398815.1 Conus ventricosus | reverse complement strand
AACTGATTTCGTTCGTTTTAATTATGTATACAAACAAACAACAGACCTAGTATTTTTTTAAAATTCTAATTTGAATTCTGTTCCATTTTGTAAGGATACTGAATCTTACATTTGGATGTGATATGTTCTTTTTACCTGAAAAAAAGGGAACGAAATGTATCAAGTTTTAATCACTTCCTCGTGGTTATCCTGTCTCGTTTCCACTACTCATCTTTATTTTCTGTTATTCTGCCTTGATATTTCACACTTTGAGGGGAAAAAAAATATCAATGAGAAATTTCTTTCTGGCATCTTCTCTTTCTTTGAAGAAACATGTGGCTAATTTTCTTTAATTGACTCTTAAGATTTAATCGTCTCCTGAAAGGATCAATCTCTGAATAAAACTTCACTGATGTATGTTGCAGTTAAATGAATCAAAAGCTCTTTTGAAGGCAATACAGACCAAGCAGATGTTCTTTCAAGTTGATAATGTGTAATACATACGCATATCTATCTGTCTGTCCGTCTATCTGTCTAGCTGTCTGTCTTGATATTAATCAGTCTTTCTTTCTATCTACATTTAGATAGTCCATAGACTCTAGCCATGAAGATATTACTGCATCTCATTTTTCAAAGTTTTTGTTTTATCTTCAGCCGCGCCACTCTTCCACCATTCTTTCTTTAACCTGACCTGTGATCAAGACTTGTCGGGTAAGCCACCCCTCATAAGTCTGGCTGTGTATGGTGTTGGAAAACTGCTTCCATCAGCTGGTGAGTGGTGTTCTCACAGGTTGGTGAGTGATGTTCTCACCAGTCGTGTATGGCCCCACTCCTCTCTTGTGTTAAGTCTCAACTCAGGTGGTGTGTTGTTAATTTTGACAGCTTCAGTGATTTGTCTTCCCAAAGCGGTTTCTTGGTAACTTGTTATCACCATGCTGTACTGGGGGGTGGTTCACTGTTGCTGTGTGTCTGTGCTGTGTGTCGCCACAACACTGAGTCATGGTCTCTCTTTGCCAGGGCTGTCATGTGTTGTTGGCCTCGATAGTGTCCAGTGCGTGCTGTCTCTCCAACATACACGCAACTGCACTCACTACATCTGATCTCATATGTCACACCTTCTCTTCTGCAATTCCCCCTTTACTTCCTCCTCCACACACCATGCAATTCTCTTCTGTGCTGCATCTAGGTCGTTTGTATGGATCTGATTTTTGTAAGATGCTCTTGACCGTCTTCCCTGATCTTTCCACAACTTTTATCTTCAGGTTTGTACTCTTTATTACATCCTGGTATCTTTTCCTCAGCTGAGAGTGTGGGGTTGATGGTACAAAAATCACTGTCTTGTTCCCTCCTTTCTTGTACCAGTCTTCTTTCTTTGTTCTTCTCTTCTTCTTTCTGTCTGTTCTTTGCCAGTGTTTGGGTCTGTACAGTGGCTGTTCTCCATTCCTATCTTTCTCTTTTATAGAGTTGTACGCATTCAGTGCCGATCTCCACACCTCTTCCCTGAACCTTTCATCATAGTGGGAGAACTGTAGTCTTTTCATGTATTCGTTCACATGCATTGTGGTAATGCTCCACGGGAGGTCTGGGCTGCATCTCAACAGGATGCGTAAGATTTCTTGTGTTATCACAGTTCTCATGTCTCTCCATGGCATTGCCGATCTTGCGTCTACAACCGCTCTGGTTGCCACCTCTTTGTAATAGTACTCATGCATTATTTGGCTTTGTCCTCCTTTTCCTCCCTTTCCTTCATCGTAGTTTGCTCCATTCTCTCTTTCAGGTTGTTTTCTGATCCATACTTTGATGTCCAGCAGGGGAAGTTTCTGGTCATCGTGCAGTGAGGGACAGTCCATTTCCAGCTGAATCGATGGGGGATTCCATTCCCTACGTCTCGAACGATACTAACGTACGACACGTCATCTTCCATCTCTTGAGGGTTATAATCCGTTTCTAGCCTATAATCTCCATCTCTACCTTTGGTTAGTTTCTTCTTCTCTCTTGGTGTCTTGACCGCCAGTTTGATGTCATCCACATACCTCTTGTAAAGCACCACTTCCAATCCTAGCATGTGGACTCTTCTCAACAGCTCTCTGTCCCACCACATCATGAAGATCGCTGCCAACTCTCCTGTTAGTTCCATGCCTATAGGGCCCCCTTGTGACTGCTTCTTGGTTGTGTCATTGAACCTGTATATGTGGTTCTTCATGATGAACTCTATGGCCACCTTGAGTGCCTCTGACATCATTGTCTTCTTAACAATTTTGTTGGGCTCTTCGGTTGGGGTTTTCCACGGTCTGTATCTTTCTTCATCTTTGTTGGAGGTCGTGGCTTTGCCTGTGATGACTGGTGGTCTGCCAAACCTTGTCTTTCTCCTTGGGCAATATTCTAATAGCCCGAGGTTTTCAAGTTCTTGTTCAGTTTTACTTATAGCTAGGTACAGACCTAACTCTCTGTAGTCGATTCCTTTTATCTCAAACTGACTCTCCCTAAATTCTTTGGCCACAATTCAGCTGTGAATCCTACGTCTAGGCTTGGGTACAACGCTTTGACATCCAACGAACCTATCACTACATCGTTCTCAATTCTTCGTTGAGAAGAATTCTGTTGTTCATTGTGTGTGTGTGTGTGTGTGTGTGTGTGTGTGTGTGTGTGTGTGTGTGTGTGTGTGTGTGTGCGTGCGTGCGTGCTTGTGTTTGTGCGTGCGTGCGTGTGTACGTGCGTGTGTGCTTGTGTGTGTGTGCCTGCGTGCATGCGTGAATGCGTGCGTGCGTGTGTGCGTTCATGCGTGCGTGCGTTGTGTGCGTTCATGGTGCGTGCGTGCGTGCGTGCGTGGTGTGTGTGTGTGTGTGTGTGTTGTGTGTGTGTGTGTGTGTGTATGTGTGTGTGTGTGTGTGTGTGTTGTGTGTGTGTGGTGTGTGTGTGTAAAAAGTAAAGGGTTTGTTTCCCCTTATTCGTGATGGTTCTTTGAATGGGGGTGGTTGAGTGGGGGTGGGGGTGGGGGTGGCGAGTGTCGGGTGTGATAGGAATGCATGGGTTGGAGACGGGCGTGTTGATTGTGGGGGCTGGAGGCATTGCATGTTGTGAGTGATGGGCTGTTTATATCTGGCATGCTTTTCTCCTTCATTTGGGGCTTATCTTGCCTTTTTTTTTCTTCTTTTCTTATTTCTTTTCTTCTAATTTGTTTACTCATAGTATGCATTTGGATTAGTGCCCAGTTTCTTAACAGGATGTATTTGTTGTGTCCAGAGGGCCGGACGTGAAAAATATAGAATTATTTATGCTTAGCCCACTATTCTCCGAACACACATTTCGTTCGTTCGTTCGTTCGTTCGTTCGCGCGTATGTGTTAATGTGTGTGTGTGTGTGTGTGTGTGTGTGTGGTGCGTGCGTGCGTGCGTGCGTGCGTGCGTGCGTGCGTGCGTGTATGTGTGTGTGTGTGTGTGTGTGTGTGTGTGTGTGAGTGTGTGTGTGTGTGTGTGTGTGTGTGTGTGTGTGTGTGTGTGTGTGTGTGCTTATAAATCTGTAGTCTATTACATATAATCTAAATACATTATGGTGAATGCTAGGTGTGTATAGCTAAATGTACATTTCGTATGCTTTTATGTACGTAGGACGTAGTGCCTCTACTGTTAGGTATATTACGTGTGCATATTTGTGTGTTTGCATATATGTATACAAATACGTATGTTCGCATGCATGTATGCATGTGTGTATGTATGTATATGTATATGTATGTGTGTATGTACGTATGTGCGCATGTTTAATCGCTGTTTATACTGATGGTATCAAAACTGTGTGCTTGTGCGTGTTTGTGTGTATGTATGTGTATGTCCGAGAGAGAGAGAGAGAGAGAGAGAGAGAGAGAGAGAGGAGAGAGTGAGAGAGAGAGAGAACTGTTTACGTGTCTTCAGCATCTTCTTCCCCCTTTTTAATAAAACGAATTAGAATCCCTCCCTTTCTCACTCGACATCCCGCAGGCCAAATTGCGTACATGGCGTCAGACATATTCCGTCCCCCCCCCCCCCCCCCCCCCACCACCACCACCATTCTGACGTACTCCCCCTCACTCCCCCTCCATCCTTCACATCCGCGTCAGCCCCATTCTCCTGTTTGCCTCCCTACTCATATTCCAAGCGTTCCCCATCCAGCTTCAAATGGCATCAGTTTGTAGCAGACGGCGGCACAGCGTTAGCAACTGGACGGACTCGGCTTAAGTGTGAAGTAAAGGGGGTGGGGGAGGGGGGGTAGTTTAGGATATTAGGCAGAGGGGAAAAAATATAAAATGTACAGCACACACACACACACACACACACACACACACACACAACACAACACACACACACACACACACACACACACACAACACACACACACACACACACACACACACGCGCGCGCGCGCACGCACGCACGCACGTACACACACACACACGCACGCGCGCGCGCGCGCGCGCGCGCGCGCGCGCTCACACGCACCCACGCACGCACGCACGCACGCACGCACGCACACACACACACACACACACACACACACACACACACACACACACACACACACACGTCACCACCCACCACCACACCACCACCAAAACCACCATCATCGTCATCATCATCATCATCATCATCATCATCATCATCATCATCAAACTTATTCAGGTTATTCCATAAAGTCTCAGATTTAAACATTGTCATCATCTGTTCCTTTCGCTCTGGTGCAGACAGTTAGCTGTGACCTTTGACTCGTTTTGTGTGGGCTGCTCAGTTGTGACAAACAGCTATGACCTTTGACTCGTTCCATGTGCGCTGTCACATTGTGTGTTGATTCACATGCAGGAGTCATGAACCACTCTCACATTGTGTGTGATTAACATGCAGCATGAACCACTCTCACATTGTGTGTTGATTTACATGCAGCATGAACCACTCTCACATTGTGTGTTGATTTACATGCAGCATGAACCACTCTCACATTGTGTGTTGATTTTACATGCAGGAGTCATGAACCACTCTCACATTGTGTGTTGATTTACATGCAGGAGTCATGAACCACTCTCACATTGTGTGTTGATTCACATGCAGGAGTCATGAACACTCTCACATTGTGTGTTGATTTACATGCGCATGAACCACTCTCACATTGTGTGTTGATTTACATGCAGCATGAACCACTCTCACATTGTGTGTTGATTTACATGCAGGAGGCATGAACCACTCTCACATTGTGTGTTGATTTACATGCAGGAGTCATGAACCACTCTCACATTGTGTGTTGATTTACATGCAGGAGTCATGAACCACTCTCACATTGTGTGTTGATTTACATGCAGGAGTCATGAACCACTCTCACATTGTGTGTTGATGTACATGCAGCATGAACCACTCTCACATTGTGTGTTGATTTACATACAGAAGTCATGAACCACTCTCACATTGTGTGTTGATTTACATGCAGCATGAACCACTCTCACATTGTGTGTTGATTTACATACAGAAGTCATGAACCACTCTCACATTGTGTGTTGATTTACATGCAGGAGTCATGAACCACTCTCACATTGTGTGTTGATTTACATACAGGAGTCATGAACCACTCTCACATTGTGTGCTGATTAACATGCAGGAGACATGAACCACTCTCACACTGTGTGTTGATTTACATACAGGAATCATGAATCACTCTCACCCTGAGAGAACGTATAAATGCCAATCCTGACTCACTTGCTTCACCACCGAGTTTTTGGGCGAAAGTGGCCTAAAAGCTGCCTTTTCCTGTGGCGAAGAGAGAGAGAGAGAATCACCGGCAGACAGACAGACAGACAGAGAAGAGAGAGACAGAGAGAGAGACAGACAGACAGACAGAGAGGCGGGCAGACAGACACCACACACACACACACTCTTTCTCTCTCAATTAAATGACATAAAATCCGCACACTTCTTCTGACTAATTTCCACCTACAAACTTTGTACACGGGGCTGAAATCTGATCACTTAATTTACGGCTCGCGGCAGTTTGCACCTAGCCTGGCTGTTTAAACGAAGCACACTCGGTCGGGTTGCAATGGGTTGCATCAGAAATTCGAGATTGCCACGTCGACAAACCAGATCGAGGCTGTCACGCGACACAACTGGGCCGTCATTGTTGTTTTGAGCCACCACTTAAGAAGGCTGTGTTTTGATTGCGCTCTGGTGTGACCACTGTGTTTTAATTGTGTTATTTTAAAATGGCTAAAACGTTACTGAAGAACAGGTTTGTTATTCGAGGCCATAAGTTTTACTTTAACTGCATGTTAGAGTATTTGTTGAAAGAATTAGTTGAGTCAGTCAGTGAAGGCAAGCCACTATTCACATGTCTGCCCGCACAGCGGGTGTGTGCTAACACGTTCCTCGCTATACAGCGAGAGCCGCCTCTTTCTCTGTTCTTCATTGCGCTTAACTGGCAGTTGTCTTGAAGGTAGGCGAAGCATGTTGTGAAACCGGAGAGACTATCTTAAAGGTTTTGTGGTTCAAGGAAATGAAACAAGATGTAGCTAGTTTAATACGTGTTTGACTATTGATGAGATGTTCCTTATCTAATAAATGGCGCCGCATTGTTGAAAGTGGCCGAAGCAAAAACAAACCATCACGCGTATGATTGTTGGGAGCTGGCTTGAGACAGCTAAAGCCATGTTTAAAAAAACATGGCGTTCATTTCTTAAGGCGTATGCTAAAAAACTTATATTTGAAACATTTTTGCTGTTCCTCCCAAGTAAAAAATGTTCTCAGTTTGTATTAGACTTGATTGATTGTTTAACTACAGATTCAGTGTTCATGTGGCAAGCTGATCTGTGTATTAAGATGTGTATACTTTTCTACTTTTTTAATTCTAACTAGTTTCATCTGTCCTTCAAGTGTGCCCTTATGCAACTGAATGGCGATTTCGAATGTTCTGGCAAACAAACTAGATAGGGTTAGGCAGACCTTAGTACATCTACCAGTATGGAGAGGAGTAGTGTGTGGCCAGCACTATCTTCATAAAATGCTTCAAATATACAATGACGGATGTACTACAACCTACAAAACTATGTGTAACAGATAGGCTGACACGAGGCCGAAACCTCCGCTTAATTTACGGCTAGCGAGACGCGCTACCTTCGTTCACACAGCGCACGGCAAGCGACCAAAAAATCAATAAAGCGGGAGACTGGGTTTGCCAGGTGAGGGGTGGGGTGGGGGGGTGTATTCATTTCAGGTTGACAGCGCGCCAGGTGTCGTTAGCAAATGTTCTAGACTGTTACGTGTCACTCCCACTTTGTGGCCGCCACGTTAGCAAGACTGGGTTGTATTGTCATTGAAGGTGTGTGGTGTAGTGAGAAGATTCAGTGACAGGTGTAACTACCTTGTAGTTCAGAAAACTTCTCCACCTTGTGGTGTTTGTGAAACAACGCAAAGCAGACGACACGGAACACGACTTGGGCCGAGATTCGGAAGTAGTTGAAACCCCACACGCTGTTAGGCTGTATAACGGCAGCCATCTTGCTGCTCTGATCGTGGTTCTAAATATAGTAACGAACATGCATGATCGGCAGCCATCTTGCTGCTCTGACGTGGTTCTAAATATAGTAACGAACATGCATGATCGGTAGCCATCTTGCTGCTCTGACGTGGTTCTAAATATAGTAACGAACATGCATGATCGGTAGCCATCTTGCTGCTCTGACGTGTTCTAAATATAGTAACGAACATGCATGATCGGTAGCCATCTTGCCAACCTACAACTTGCTGCTCTGCGGCATTTTACCTTCAACTTTCCCACAAGCACTGTCCTGTCTATTGTTTGTGTGTGGTGTGTGTGTTTGTTTGTTTGTTTGTGTTTGTGTGTTTTGCCCTGCCCCACGCATGCACACCCCCACCCCACGCACGCACGTCTCTACCCCCCTACCCCACCCAACTCCACCCCACCCACCCCACCCCACCCACCCCCACCCCACGCATGCACACACTTAAGTCACTTTTAAGTTCTTAACTTAAGTCATCCTCAAGTCATCCACAAGTTTTTACTCAAGTTATTCACAAGTCATCCTCAAGTCATTCACAAGTTCTTACCCAAGTTATCCTCAAGTTATTCTCAAGTTACTTCTAAGTTTTTATCAAGTTGTCCTCAAGTCATCCTTAAGTTCTTACCAAGTTAACCTAAGATCATAACTAAGCTCATCCTTTAAGTACAACCAAGTTCTTATTAAGTTATCTTATAATTATCAAAAAAATACAATCTTTATAATTTATCTTAAATAGTAGATGTCTAATATAGTACACACAGAACCGCCTCAAAAACGCGTCATCGTTGAGGATGTCTTGCTCAGAGTTCTCTGCATAGATTTTAAGGAAGGTCTTACATCCGAAGCAACCGCATTGATTACATTCTGGTCTATGGAAATGTCTTTTATAGACTCCATGGTCTTTATTTATTGACTTCATCATTTTATAATACGCCATGATTATTTTTATAAAAAATTTAAAATATTATTCCATTTGAAATGGATCAAAATGATGTTTGTTATTGGCGGTTTGGCGTCAGTTGTCTCTTTCTGTATTTAATGGTTCAGATTTTTTGATTGCTTTTGTTTCTGTTGCCATCGGTTATATATTTTATATAACTGTAATAACCGCCCCCAACAGCAGCAAATGGCGCCAAAAATGGCAACAGTTTTAAGTTCAATATTCCATGAAGACTTTGGGGCCTGTGATCACATGGAGTTTTTATAGCTGGCATTGAATCAACTTGTTCTGGCGTTGGCGGTGTTATGTTTCATGATGAGGTATATTCTGTATACATTAATTTTTTTTGTCTGTTCACTCTGCTAATTTTTTTCCTGCTTCAACACGCCCAGGATTTTTAATGGTCTCCACCTGATTCAGCGTTTTCTGCTGATTTTCTAGCTTGGTTACTTTCTCCACCTGATTCAGTGTTTCTGGTTCTGATGATTTTCCAGCTCGTTCATTTTGAAGGGAAATAAAATCTATATGATTAAAGTATTAATCCCATGATTAATGGCGATAACAATGTTCCAAATCGTAATACAGATCACACCCTAGAGACTCTAATGACTTTGTTAAAACTGATCCTGCGTTAAATCATACGTAAGATCTTGTTCAGAATCAATGGGAGCAAATCTACTGACTAGTTAGTGTACAAACTAAGAACCGTTTGCCCAACGCTTTTCACCATTCTAGACCCCAGCTGCGCTTCAACCTGTTATGATACTTTAAAATGTCTTGCGGCGACATCTGTTGAATCTGTTCTATGCTGAATTCAGTCCGAGGAACTGTTTTGTTTTCCCACATGCTGCCAAAGAATACAGCCTCTCCTTTTTGGGCATAATAGCTTGATCATCCAGCTTGGTCATTCATAAGATCAGGAAGGTTTAGGCTCCTGTAGCTGTAGGAGATCATCACTGTTCATGTTTTTAATAATTATAATTATTTATTTATAAAATGAGCACCGAAAAAACTGTTACCAACCTTGTATACCATCTGCTGTTATTGGAGGCCTAAGTTAGGATACCAATGCTTGGTAAAAGCTTGTAAGATTAAACCAGCAGATCTTGGCAAACTAGACTTTGAGATTCAGCAAAGCTAATTGCTATCATATGCAGCTTCGTTTGCCACGAAAGATTTTCTAGTTAAGCAAGGAATAATTCCAGACATATAAATATGTAAGAAAAAAATACATTTATAAAAAATGGCTTCACTCGCAATAATGATAGGCGCGCTGTGGTGAATGCGCTTGCTTTTAGCGGCAGTAATTTTGCATTTAGTAAACTGGGGAATGACGGCGAGAGAAAAAGACATAACAAAGCTATGAGGAGACTAGCAGCTGCAACAGACGCCTATGAAAGCAGAGACTGAGCAGTTAGATTTTATTAATGACACACTGAAAGAACAGGGGCATGCAGCTACTATTTAAAGATGTTGATCAAGCAATAAACAATATTATCTTGTAAACAGGCAAACCAATCGAGACATTGCCCCACCAAAATTCAGTGACTTTTATCAACCATCAGAAAAACAAAAGATGCAAGAAATCGGTTTATTGTCGTTGTATACCGTTGTGTATTTTGTTGCACATAATAATTGGCCTGAGTAAAAAATGAACAAAATCTATTATTCGCCAAAAGGATATTGGAAGGGTAATCACAGCAATAACAAAAGCTAAGCCAAGCGGCAGGGTCAGTGACAAACAGCAAAAGAATGGTTATCTAAACAAGCGATTTGCAAATTATTTACCTGCGCCTAAACGAATACAGAGACCGCACTTTGTCAACGCAATACCAAACGACACCCATCAAATGGATCTTCTATATTTACCCTCTGATAGATTAGACGAAAAGATTTAAGTACGCACATCACAGTCATTGACATGGCCTCAAATACAAAGATGCGGAACCGTTAACACAAAAGAGTGCTTCTGCTGTTGCGTTGCTTATACAACTGATATACCAACGAGGTCCCTTAACTTATCCCGCATGATTCAAGTTGATGATGGAAAGAATTTAAAGGCCAAGTGAATCATATTGTTGAAACATAGAGTTACTATTAGAAGAGGCATTCCGGAGTTCACAGATCACAGGCTTTAGTTGAAAACTTTAACAAACAGTTTAGCCGAAAGACTTTTTTCCTACCATATCACAGAGAGCTTATTGACAACTCTCGCAACACAGAATGGGTTAGAAGACTGCCCTCAGTTTTGCGCGCAATGAATAACGAAGAATTTAAAGGGCTAAAACCAGTACAAGCAAACAAAATTAAAAACAATCACTGTTTGCTGAAGACCCAGTACACCCAGCAAACTATTACCGATAGTTGAAAGTAAGGTACCTTTAAATTTAACGGAGAAGCAGACGGGACACTCGCATCATGGCAACAGATCCAGTTTTGGAGTGTTGAACCATAATGAAATAAAAAGAATTGTAAAATGAATACCGCCCGTGTATTTATTTACGAGAAACTGACACAACAAAACAACCACTCCTCAAAGATCTTTTGTGAAAGAGAACTGCAGATAATTCCGCCAGACACAGTTTCCGCATTAAATTAATTTTACGTGTTCCCAGTGCCCCGTAATTGCAATGAAAAAAACTCTGGATTAACAAACACCCGAGTTTGTGTTTGGTTCTATCTAATGACTTTCTTTGTTACAACAGTTGTGTGTGATCTCAGTAGATTTAGATCGTAGTTTTACGTTGTATCATGATGAAAATCTTATTTGCCAAACATGCTTCTTTTGTAGTTGTCCAAGTGATATGTTTTACTGCACAACACTGCGAGATATTCCTATGCTTACTTAATGAATTTCTCCCTGGCTCGAAATACTGTACATTATATGACCTTAAACCAACAAAACCTCCTTGATCACCTTTCAATAATTCATCCTTCATCTATCCTAAAACCTACCTTGTTAAGTAATTGGGAATAGTATAGCGAGTCTTTATGGTAATCGGACGTTCAATATCCATCCTAGCAAGCTCTTTAGCCCCTTCGGTTTCCATGTCTTAATAGATGTCTTCATAAGGGAAATCTAAACAAAACTAATCTGTTATCTGTGTAAATTACTCATGACCAGATACGAGGGCATAAAAGTAGTCAATAAAAAAATTCTAACATCAAAGCTTTTGATACTTCCAAAAACATAAACCCAATAAATACCGGTTTGTCTAAATTGACTTTCTTTTTTTTTCATCATTATGCAAAACGCTGATCATGAAATCTCAGAAGACCAATAATTTAGTTTTGAATTCAGCCTTAATTGCTACGTTCTCTCTGGTGACTAATCTGACATCTTTGCGCTTGTGCGGATTCTCCCATAGTCTTTCCAAAACAGCTGTTGTTCATCAACAAAAAGTCTTTTTCTGAGCATCTGTGGTTTTAGTTTCTGAGATCAGTGTTCTTCAAGATGTATTGTTTTCATGAACTGTTCTTGATCGAAAGCAAATATGCGATGAACGCTGTCAACTTCAACCCATGTTCCCTTTAATAAATATGTAGAAGTCTGTAATGACGACATAATTTTTTTTGTTGCCACGAAGATTAGGCAACAAGTTTAGGCGGCTCTCTTGGATCCCTCTATAGACTTTCTCTAGCTGCTAATGGTATAGTCATTATGCAGTCATGGAGTACATGAGGAAATTCTAAGTCAACTTCCTAAAATAAACCACGCTGTATGAACAGGCGTTAAACAGCCCCCCACTTTCATAGCCTTCAATATTATTCGTACCTGTGTACATCATGAAGTACGTAATGAAAGTGATTGCGCCATTGCCCAACCATACAGAATTGTTTGCGTCTAAATAACATGAGATATTAGACCTTTTACTCGGATCATAATGATCCAAGTATTTGTTTTTGCTTTACAGTAATGAGCCGATGCCATACTCAAATCTCCACGCAATCCGTTTTTCAATCATCAGAATCAATGGTAGGTCAGACAATAAATCAATCTGTCACTCCATAACTTTAAGAAAGCGTCCCCAGCTCATCCCGGGCGCAGAAATATAATCGCGGGATCCAGGCTATAATGTTTCATGCTGGTCTTTCTTATAATTTTCAACAATATCCGCCACAAACATGTATCAGCCATCAAGTAGGAGTCATGATAGGTCTCCGCAACGTTTTACACTCTAACTTTTGCCACGCAACTTGAGCCTGCGGTAATCAGAATCGCTGATGTCCTTTCCTCAGAGACTAGAAAAGAACGCGCCTTTAGGTGGAAGCGAATCTTCAGCAAACTTACCCAACTGTTCATGTACTCATAGGATAAACGCCCATTCAAAACACAGATTAGTCAAAATATTCTTCAGTTATTGGGCAGACATTAAGGACATTGCCAGTGCCGGTGGTATGCTATGGAGCCCATCATGTGTTGCTAGAGTCATAAAAAGACATTTTATTAGAATAAAGCACATGTACTTTTCTGATGACTGTGCGATGCATGACACCCTAAAGGCATCGTCTACTGCTTTCATTATAAGGTGAGAGTCGTAAACTCGCAAGTTTTATGAAAGCAGATTGGGCACTTCCATGTCTTAGGATCAAACTTTAAGTTTGAAGATTGCAATTACTTTGAACTGCTCCTCTGAACTTTCCCCGCTAATGTGATCAAGGTCTCTTACTTTTGGATTTGTTGCTACTTCCACTGAGTCTAAACCACAAATCCACAATGTTTGGCTGAGTTCATACTGTTGTTGGTCTTCAGGCGTCATTATGATTTCAGATAACAACCAGATTATTAGAAACAGCGTTTACGCACTTTTCTGCATGCGTTCTAGAAGTATTCTGCAGCATTTGGTCCTCTGATAAATCTGGCTCAGAATGAGCGCCATCCCGACCTGAACAAAAACGAAGCAAATGAACAGATCGAAGATAACTCCATTAAGGACTGTTTTTGAAGTTTTTTGGCGCTGGCCCTACATAAGGAAACAATGAGTTGATTCGAAGTCGGCGGTACACTAACGTAAGGGAGAATTTTTGCAGATTTTTTCAGTTCTTAAACTAACTTTAGATCCAGGTGGGGGCGAAATTATATCTGTAATACAGTCCCCTGGCCCAAATGGGGGATATAAATACATACAATGTTTTTCCTTATGTTCCGCATCAGCGGCTTGAACAGATGCCTCTTGTTAAACATTTCTGCGAATTCTTGTTTATGCCATTCTTTGAGCATGCTGCATATAGTTTATCTCATTGTCGATCAATGTGCAATGCCGGTAGCCCCGCTGGTGAAAACATCAGAAGTAAGTTCACATGATTTTGTCTGTTCGCCAATCGTTGGACTGTTCTTGGACACTTTAATCGTTGTAAGATTTGATTCCTCATACCATGGTGTAGACATTAACAGTTATTGGTTTGTTTTGCTCTTCAAACTGAACAATTTGGTCTACACTAACAGGAAAGGACACCCCACTAAAGTTAAGGACATTAATGTAAGGCTGATAGTTAGATACACACCTCTGCGATTTTTGCGGATATAATGCAGCCTTGCAGAACACACCACATGAAACATTTGTTGTCTGAATTCTTTATGTTTAGCACTGCTCTTTTCGCTACCAACTCTCGAGGTAGTGGGAATGTAAGCCTTGCCTACAATCGGCGCATACTAGCCTGTTTTAATCTAATCTCTAGGACTTCGCCCTCTGACCAACCAAGCCTCTCATTTTGGCTTCTTCTCGGCGCGTCAAACTGTGGCAAGCATTTCGTCGCCCAACCGGTGTTAAGACATTAGATGAAAAGAATATCCCATGCTGTTTAGTCGAGACCCAAACTTCTAGATTTTCTTCATTTATTGTTACATAGTCGATAAAACAGCTAACCTACATTAACTGGCGGGTCGATGGTTTGTTTACCTTGGAACTTGAGAAATAGCATGAACAACGCTTTGCCTGTAACGTTTGTTGGGTCAATGACTTCAAATCAAATATCATTCAGTGCTCTTGATAAACGCTCTCCTCTCAAGCATTCCTTCAAACAATTCGTCATGTCCTTCATATATCTTATCCAATGTTTGAGTTTCTTTTCTAACTCAAAATATTTATTTAAATTAAAAAAAAAATTCTTAATCAGAACCAATATCAACGTCCTTTTAGCGCATGGACTCCTAAACTAAAGTATAAACACCCTTTGGCGTTGTTAATGTAGAGCTGTATAGAACCAGTTTAATGTCTCGTTTACTTATTTAAGCATTCCTTTTTTACTGCCGGCGTCTGGCTGTTGACAAGAAAACTGCCCACGCCCTTTCCCTTTGAAGATCAAACTTTTGTCTTTTGAAGTCATCAAAAACGGCCTGGAAAAACGATTAAATTCTTCTCCGTGATGTTTGAGTCAACTACGCTTTATTTATTGTCAGTTTAAACGAACTACATTTAGCCGTATATCAGTTTGAACCCATAGCTGTGTGCTTTTGAGTTTAGTTTTCTTAATTTTTTTGCCAGCCGCACTACAGCTAATGAACACAGACCGAGAGCTAAAGACAAACCTCGTAGAGGTGAAAGCTGCGGTGCGCCTATGCCCTTTGCTTAAGAGGCCTACACTTGTTCCTGCCGATGCAGCACTTATAGTTGATGCTCCAGATTAAATAAGTAACAGCATAAATCAGCAGAATACCTTCGTTATGGTTTTGCTGTATTTTGAAAGGACCCTGCCCTGCTAGTTTTTGTTGGCATTGTGCGTAATGTTTGTTAATCTGAAGGCTTTTATGTCAGGGTTTCTATAACAGCAGAATTGCCTGCTATCCTTCGTTTGGTAACTCTGGCCTGTAGGTAACTTTTGGATAAACGTGAACAACATGCTTTTTATAAAAAAAAATAATTTAGTCTTTGAATATCTTTTTAATCTGTTATTCCCATATACAGCAGCGCATCAAAAAATAAAAACAAATGTACAATAAGCGGATATCGCTTCTTCGTCTTTATCAATTTTGAATGTATATTACGTCTCTCACAGTTCCTCCACGCTTCCATGTAGCTGATCATCCATCCTCCGTTGACCTTAGGTCAATCCAATAAACGTATTTTGTTGTTAAAAAATCAACAAGTCCTTACACTGTGAAGGTGTATAACTTTAGCCACAAGGTTCAACTGTTGGTTTCTACACCTCCCACCTCCAAACAGTTTTCATATTTCATCAAAATGCTGATAAGGTTAAGCCCGCTAGCAAAGATTTGGTTAGACTGCCCTCAATCGAACATTGTACATTCGTTTAAATTTTGGATTAACAAAAAACTTTTCACTATTCTCTTTTGAATGTTCTTCATCTTCCACAGCAATAAAAGACCTTTAAGCGATCTTGTGGCCTAGACGCTAAAACTAAAATTCCATAAAGTGTCTGCCCACTTTTTGGGATATGTTGTATGATGAATCACTCTTTCGTAATTAATTGCTAAAATTTGACTGATATTGGTTGTTCAATCAGCCTTTGCTAAATTAGGGGTGCTAACAACGTCAAACTCTAACGAATGTCAGAAATGCTGTACTTTGCTTCGGTGTCTGAATGATTTGATAACCCGTTTGTAAACATTAGAAAGTTAGTTCATATGGACAAGCTGTCTTTAATGCACCTTGAAATATGGCGGCAAGCTCTTTTAACACTCAAAAACTAAGAATGGCAAAGCGATTTCCCAAACGCCAAATTTTACAGCCCACAATTTTTGCCGTCTTAAGTAAACTCTGAGCGGCACCTAATCTATGTTTTAGTGCTTCTTCAATTTCTATTCCTTGAAACGCACAGTCAGCCCTTTGCAGTCCGGTTAAGCCATAGATCCGACTAGGTTAAAAATAAGTATCTGCATTGTGAAAAGAAAATATTTCTTGCCCTCTCAGGTTTTATGAAATTTTCTTAACGATTGCCCGTTTCCCAGATTCTGTACAACTGTCCTGCTTTTGGTCCCTGTTGTTGAAACAGCGCTATTTTGAAAGTAAGACGCGCAGAGCCTGGCACAATCACGTCATTTCTCCGTATGTCTGAAAACTGACAGTAAGACTTTTGATCTGCAAATCAATAGTAGATGGATTAATTTGGAACAGTTAATAGTCCGCTTATTTCCCTTCACGCCAAAGGGTTCTTTCCAGATCTCTATGCGGTCAAGAATACTGGAGCCATGGCTTGTGACATTTTTTTATAAACAAAAATAAAAAAAAAATTAATAATTAAAACCAGGCCGGCATTGCATATGCAGAAGATTTTATGATGTTTATTTGATCTTGGAGACGACATGAGAGAAAGATTCCCACCTTTGACAACAGCATCCGCTCAACGCACTCAATGCGGCGTGAATTAACAAAAAGTGACGGTCCGAAGCATTTTACAAAAGTTAAGGTCAAGAACCTCCCGAATTTATAGACCCAAATGATTTGAAATAGAAGATGGTCAATTTCCTGTAAAACACAAAACCAAGACAACTTGTTCGGCTTACACCTAAACCAACCCCAACAAAGTTTTTAGCAAGAGAACAATTATACAAAGACTCCTCCCGAACCCCAGAGTGAAAGATCAACATCGCCTTGGGTCCTGTTAGACCGAAATTAAGGGTGGAGGCATTTTCTAACTTCAAAACACACTGCAGGAACACCCAACAGCTAGCCAAAAACCAACATGGAACTTGAAGAATTAAATCAATTCCGCAAGATGGAATTATAAATGCAATAGTAAGCAGAAACCATATTTTTCAGAATAAACAGCATTAAAGACAATACACGACTCCCGCTGCCCATGCGAGACAATAGCGGCCTTGAACATCTTTTAAAACCATCAAGGCGAATTAACAAACAATTAGCAAAACTAGGTTAACTAGAATGGCCCCCCATAAAATAAGAAGAGAAAAAGAAAAAACCTCGTTGAGGCGATGACGCCAACTTAGGGCATGATATTAAAGAAGAATAACCCAAAGATAAAAGATCTTGAACACGAAAGACAGCAAGACTAGAGTGCTAACTACTAACCGAGACCAATTACGAACTCAAGTAAGCAGAATAAGAGAAACTATCAAAGAAATTTATATGAAGACACGACACTAGCAGAACGAATACAACACTGTTTAGATGAGCAAGGAGTCACATTAAGAAAGCGTTATAACAGCTTATGATATCAATAAGACACTGGAGCTGGCTATTACAGGCGGCGGTGTAGGCCAAATTTCATTACTCCTCCGCCAATCTGCCTCCCGCCTGATAAATTCATGGGTAAAAAAACAGCTGATCATCTTGCGGATGTTATTAAAAAAAATTAGCCGTAAGCCGTTGCCGCTTTACCAGGGAATATTGGGGAGTATTGTCGCAGCAGGCTTATGTCAACAGCACGCAAAGTAGTTTGGCTTATGTCCGAGCCTAATGTCATTAGATCTTGTAATAGTTTGGGTTACTATTTAGATAAGATAAAGACCAGTAACCTATGCAGTTAATCCGAGAACAAGCGCATGAACTTTTTCATATTCATGGTCATCGAGAACAGAGTCCTCTAGCTTCTGCTGAGTCCACAAAGGCCTTTGGGCATTGGGCCCACCGGTGATTGGATGACTTATCTTGGGTGATCTTTTATTGTTAGTAATCTTACTGCTCAGATTTATGTCATTTTTCCCCAACCTTCTGTTCATTGCCTGCTATAAGAATTTTTCATTATTATAGTTTATTATTGTACCTATCTGGGTCTGGGGGTCAGAAGGCAGCAGTGTATAAAACCGTGCCAACAAAAAAGGGTCTACTTTCGATCTTGCGTATTGTAAAAACATGTTGGTTACCTTTGAATACTTGAAGGAAAAATCAACTGTAGAATTAATGGCGTCCTCTAAATTGCTTAGTATTGTTTTTTGTGCGTCAACCCAGTAGAAGGATCAGTTATGCTCGATCTTGCCTGTGCTTGCCCCCCTAGCAAACAACCAAACGTAAGTACGAATAGAGTCGTTTATTCGTTCTATTCCCGCCTAGTTAGGCCCTTAGAAGTGTCTAAGATAAATGTTGTCCATGCTGTTTTATGCTCTTGCTGTGGGGGCCCCGGGCCTAACAGTTGTGCCAAAAAAAAAGTATTGAAAGGAGGATTGCCAGCATTTAGATACTTTCTGTGCGTGCCCGAAAATAAAGGTCCCCTTTGGCCAGGGATTATGATCCAACTTTTGTCTAAAGCCTGTCTTGATGTTAATTTGAATTCTTTTACAGATCCTTTCAAACCCTTTTCATTTATTTTTTATTTTATTTTTTTTAAAAACGGTTTTTTCATTTGGTAATGGCGCTTGCAGTTCAGTCAAAATACGTCTGAAGGTTTTTTGTAATAAAAATGAAAATCTGTACATGACCCACCAAAGGATCATGGTGATTTAAATGATCGGCATACGACACTCCACACCAGTTGATGCGCAAAACACAGCAAAGTTTAACTGGTTCTGATAAAACTGCATCGGATGACTAAACCACGCTTCTTGATGTGGTCGTTTTCAATAGGGGGGTTAAGATAGCTCTTCATTGGAAAAGTACTCACCTTTTTATGAAAGGGAAAGTCTGGGTCACAGCAATGTCAAGAGTATCAGTTGCTATATTTTTAGATTGTAGTGCGGCCCAACAGAATATTTTGCACCAGTATATTTTAATGCATCATTTTTATTTCGTTTAAAAAAATGTTTGTAACAATAAAAACCCAAGACCGTCCTTCGTTTTTAGAACATGCTATTGATAACAATTGCGGGGTCAAAATGGTTGCGCTTCATGAATATTTTACAAAGTCGTATGGTTTAATATAAGTGAAGCCAGGGGGAATAATGCAGTTTTTAAAAGTTAATAAAGAAGGGAAGGTAGTTAGCCGGTTAACCATACCTGATGGTTATTACGGGTTTTGTTCGCTTAAAGAAGCAATGAGTAATTCGACAATTACTCTCAAACTTAACAATGCAAAAACTAAAAAACAATGTTAACATTCAAACCTGAGAAGAAGTAGCAATTACCTTTTTTGATGTAGAGCTAGCTAAAATGTTAGGCTTTGCAGATGACAATCATAGATTTAGAGTTGTGCCAACCAAAAACTACTTATGAGGGAGAAAATCCCCTCGATCTTGGGAATTACATTCATTACTCTATGTTCATTTGGATGAGCTAAGCACTGATGAAAACTTATATGATGAAGACCCTAACTGTTTTTTAAGAGCTCTTCCGTCAGGGAAAAACTGCATATTGCGATTATGAAATTATACAATTTTCCCCAATTTTCAGTTTAAAAGATTTAGTTTGTGGGAGGGTCGGATCATTTAATATAAAAAAACAAAGACCCAAAAAAGGGGGAAAAGGGGGAAAATCGTGAAATGTGATAACCTGCACATTGTTTTGGAAATAAAATAATACGTTAAATAAAAAATAATGTTTGCTGGGCCGAGAACCAAAGGGAGTTACATTAGCGCCTGTGAGGTGTTTTTAACTTAAAAAATTTAAAAAACCTTGGGAGACGTTGCGGACTTTGAACAGAACGGTGGGAGATAGGCGCTTGTATGGTTTTGAGTACACTAAAGAAAGGTGATTATAAACGCAAAGAGGTTTTGGCGGGCAGTAAAAAGTTTCCTAAACTAGAACAGCTGCGCAATTAGAAGCAAATAATGTTGGCCAGTATTGAATATAAAATAGTTCGAAAACCTGACCTCAATGGCACTTGAACCATATTTAGAATGGGAAAAAAAATTTGAATTCATTTAAACCCATTTACATATTTTAGCGTCAAAAAAGTTTCAGAAAAGCATTCAACTCTGGCCCTTTACATGTAAGTCTTATGCCGGACGACAATAGTCGGAAAGAAATTGAAATAACGCCGTATGGGAAAAAGCAGTACATCCTCCACAGAAGAGAATCAGTTTTGAAAGATGCTACAAAATTACAGTTCATTCCGCAAATGAAATTAGGAGACACGTTCACAATGATATTTGAAATTTCTGTCTTAAAAGATAAGGAGAGGGATGGGGTTGTGGGCGTTAGTGACGTCCTTCTAAAGGGAATTCTAATTAGCTGGCAAAACTTAGACGTTGAAAAACTTAAGTTACCGTCGTCATTCTTCACAATGGCGAGGATATTAAGGTCATAACAACAAGCAACAAAATCAATATTAGTCTAAATAGAAACAATCTTACAGAACTGAATTGGATTAATCTTACGCATTTAGGCCTCATAGGATTTTATTATACTGAACAGGTTTAACAGAGAGCATGAATAAAAACAATAACAGGATTAGATTAAATTCTGCTATAAAACTATGGAGCAGTAAACTTTATGACAAAAAACTCCTCATGCTCATGATTTGTGGGCAGACTGGTTGTGGAAAAACAATATTTATCCTCGCCTGTTACAACAGTTTATCGTTATAATTTTAATCATTGTGGTTTTCTGTCCAACACTTAATGGAACAAAGCATATCATGATAGAAGGTTTATATGGACAGATGATGACATATATTTAGTTGATCCTAGCAATAAACTGAGTGAGTGTTTAGAACAGTTTTATAGACTGTTTGAAGGAACGCAGACACTATTTATATAGATGACTGTTCGGCAGGAAAGAGACATAGTTAAAAAGAGAAACACTTTATCAAAACTTGCTTTCAGTGGAAGACATGCTGGAATAAGTGTGTGGATTTTATGCCAAAAATATAACTCAGTTTAAAAGACTTTAGAGAACAGTAAAGACTGTAGTTTTATTTCACATGAAAGACCGAGATGCATTGATGAATGTATGCGTGAAATGATGTTGTTGAAATGATCAGGAAAAAATAGGATTAAGCAAAAAACTGAAATCTGAAAAGTTTAGTAAATTAGTTTTGAAAACGGATAACCCTGCACAGTATGTTTGTTTGTAGATAATCGTTATTTTTTGGTTATTGAAGTCTTACTTGTCAGAGAACAGTAATATGCCAATCCTAGGGCACTTTCGCCCGAAAACTGGTTTGAGGGCGAAAGTGAGTTAGGATTGGCATATTACTGTTCTCTAGTGACTATCAACATCGATCTGTTCTCCTTTCTTTCTTCCTGCATTGACGCATTGCACTCTCTCTCTCTCTCCTAGTCTGCTCTATTAAATGGACATGGTTTCTTTTCTTTTCCTTTTCTTTTCTTTCTTTTTCTCTTCATTAGTTAGCAACTCTCTCTCTCCACATCTCTCTTTAGTCCTCCCTCTGCAGACTATCTCGTGCTAATCTCTCAACTTGGTTCTCTTCTCTCCTCCCCTCATCTCTCTCTCTGCCCCTCTCTCATCCTGCCGAGCTTACACTCAGAACCTCTCTCTCTCTCTCGTCTCTCTGTTCGTCCCCTCTCTCTCACTCACGCATTACTTTATGCCCTAACTCCGTGTCCAAGGGCCAGTACCATTGGTCAGTATTTTTACCACCTCGTACCCGAAGTTATCTCCTCTAATTCCATTGGATATTCAAATCATGACAGTCACGCCTATACGCCTTACTCTCTGTGGTGGTCAATTGGTCATTTAATTGATTAGCTTGATTTCACCCCCACCACACACTACTTCTCCCTCTCCCTTTCCGGCGACGTCGTAAATTGGCTAGATAGTCTGGGTAGGCGCCGGGACGTCTGACCAGACCTATCGAGACCTGTCGGTCCAGCCACTCCGACTGTCTACGTGGAAGATTAGGATTAGCCTCTCGCTGTGCTCAGATTGGCCGGATGAGTCTGATCCGGGCGTCGAGACTCGTTTGACCAGACATCGAGGCGTCGGTCAGCTACTTAGTCCGTCTGGCTAGACAGACCATCTCCGTGGAACCTCTCCCCTATGCTTAATTGGCTGGATCCGACACATGGGGCCATCTGCCTGATGCCCAGAATATTTGAGTTAGAGCTTATGTCCGACTGGGCTGGTGGCGATTGACCACGAATTTGGTTGTGTTTATTTTTGACCGTGACAGTTTCCTACCGTAATTTACCAAGGACCATTCCTTTGCTGCCCTGAGTTCTTTTACCTGCACTAAGTGCTCGCTACACACCACACCTCCATTCGTCATCTCATCCGAAAGATGCACACTCAGATC